>JADDOH010002486.1:0-23745 GCA_016648135.1 Agrypnia vestita | reverse complement strand
CTTGCGGCGAATTTTGCATAAGTGAATTTCATATATTTTTTTAAATTAACCTTATGTTACAAGTTGACTATAATCATACCTCAAGTACCTTTTAGTTCCTTTTATTCTTACGGGTTGAAAATAAACTATGTAAACATGCGTATTTATGTATGTATTATGTTGTCAAACAAAACAAAATTTAAGCTAAACATCCCTGTTTTGTGATATGCATGTTTTTAGATTAGATATTTTCGAGATAATATGCTACCTACAGTATTTCAATTATGCTATGTGAGCAACATCACTTGGAGCGTTTTAATGTATGTCGGTATATTAATATTAATAAATCATATATGTACTTGCTACAAATAACAATTATTCATGATATATCGATAGGTACGTAGTCAGTTGTCAGGCAAATCAAACAATAATAGCACAATTTTGATCAAAGTGCTTAATTTAGCTAACACACTGGGTGTCTCATAGCTGATAGAAAAAACTTCCGAGGAATCTTCTCCATTCAATTTTAATAGGAAATATTGTTTACACTTTGGGTGAAATTTCAACAGTTACTGAGATAAGCGAGATCAAAGGTTGCTTTTTTTAAAATATGTCTGAATGATTTTTTAAATATTTACTTATATGTGATGTTGAAAATTCGTTCTCTTTAATACAAGTCAAATAAAATGACAAAAACTTTACAATTTTTTTATTTTTATTTTCTGCAAGGTTTTAATAATTTTATTTGATTTGTATCAAAGTGAATGAATTTTCAATATTCCATATAAGTTACTGTAGTGATAGTCCAAAGTTTACAGAAAATAAGTCATAAAAAATTTAAAAAAAATCATATTTTAAAATTTAAAAAAAATGCATACTTTGATGTCGCTTATATCCATAACTGTTGACTTTTCGCCCAAAGCTCAAATAATATTTTATTCAAAATTGAATGAAGAAGTCTCTCTTGAAGTTTTTGTTAATAGCCACGAGACACCCTGTATAAATACATAATACTAATTCATTAACAGGCTAAAAGAAAACAGAAAAAGTAAAAATCGGAGAAAAGTTTTTCAGGTTTATAGGGTTTATAGGGTTTTCATGAATACACAATATGCAAATTTAGTAGATTGTTAGGTACAGTGAATTGAATGCTGTAAATATCTTTTTTGTTTCTTCCACACCCTTCTTGTGTAGTTTTTTGAGACCTAGGTATCCTATTTTAAAATTGAATTTAAGACTATTTTTTTTTTAAATATGCTAATTAGAATACAGTTAAATATGCTTATTAGAATAAGTTAAACCTTGGATTTTGAACACAATTCGTTCTGAAAACATGTTGGTAATCCAAAGCACTCGATATCATATCAAATTTCCCCATAAGAAATAATGGAAACTCAGAAGATTTGTTCCATAACCCAAAAATATGAATATAAAAATGATTAATACAAAATACTTTTTTATACTTAAATTATGTAGGATAACTTTCACCAACGTCACTAAAGGATCACTGCTACCTTATGACTCACTGGAATCTATTTCTTTTTTTGCGACTTTAGCAATGAACCTATTCAATGGTATTTGCTTTTGCTTCCTTTTGAGGATTTCGCAAAACTGTGACATTACATGATTAATAAACAGTAAAAACTTTGTTGGCACTGCTACAACCTTATTTGGGTGGTGCTTTGCACCTTTTTCCACATTTTACATGTTTCCCTAATCTCATTTCAAGTGAGGGATTCCCCTATGTTTTTCTCCTGCTCCTCCTCGAACAAGATCTCTTCCGATTGAGAAGCATACACTCTTGGTCAGCGGATCGTGAAGTGCGAAAGAGATAGGACCATCAGTTCTTTAGTTATAATCACGTGTCGGTCAGCAGGCAAAACATATGCTGGTTTTGCATTTACGTACCTAGCCAAAATTTAGTAAATTTTTTTGATTGTCTTGCAAAATACTAATAAATTATAATCAAATTATTTTTGCAAGGTTTTAATTATTTTATTTGACTTGTATTAATTATTATTTATTGTATTAATAAAAATTTACTACAGTATAACCTCGTTAATTCCGAAGTCAAGTGATCCAAAGAAAACATTTCAAATTATGCAGAACCCCATTAAGACTGGACATTCACTGCAAATGCATATTTCTGCATTTTTATATGGGAGAAAATATGTGTTTTTTTTATTAATTTATATCCGAATGTATATGCTAGGCTGCATTTTTTTTAGGACCATAACTTTGATAGAACATCTGTTCTTATATAAAATTAATAAACTGAAAATTATTTACAATAATTAAGAAAATATGAGTATTAATCGACCAGCCATGGCCAAAACGTTAATTTTCAGTGTCTTAGAAAATTTCAATAGTCACTGAATATTTATATTTACGCAGAATGTTTTTTTACACGTATAAAGCTACAGTGATGATTCTGATGTACAGTGATGAATCTGTACTAAAATAATTAAGAAATGTTCAATTTTAACAAAATTACAAAATTTAAATTTGCCAAAAATGTTGCATTTTTTGATGATTTTAAAACGCATTTTAGTCATATAAAGAGATGATTTTAAAAAAAAAAATTGTATTTAATCCCGTACTTTGAATCTCCAACCGCTATTTATTGACCTAAAATGTATTGATTTATGGTACAAGTGGCTAAAAATTGTTTTGAATTGCGAATTACCGGGGTTTTCGAATCATTGGGGTTAATTTGCTATGAAATTATTGAAATTAACATTTTGAGACTGTGCGTATTAAAAATTTCAAATTATGGTGAATTTTGAATTTCGAATCAATGAGGTTTTACTGTATAGATATTCATTTGTAGTAAACTTCCTGAGTTTTTTCTGCATTTCGTGTACAGCAGTATTCAGTTCATCAAAGGTTCTCGGTCGATGTTTATATACCTCAACTTACATGTAGTGCCAGAGAAGAAGTCACAGCAGCATTTCGACTGGGAGTGAAGTGGATATGAAAAGCCCTCTGCATGCAATCACAGATTCATTGTTTTTAATGAACACTTTAATATTGAATGCACAGTGCATACTCCTCCAAACCATGATTTCAATTGAAAATGATAAGGCGTACGCTACTGAGGGACCCACTACCAATCGCTCCACTTCACTACCATGGGATCAATCATATGCGTGAAATGAGTGAAAGCCAGGAGGTTTTCTGATGGATCTGTATATATATATACATACATACAAAGAGGTTTGTTTACTAGTGATGGTTAAAACTGTTATTTTAATTGGTTGCACATAATCATTATTTGAGATTTATATCGATGATTGGTAATTGATTTTTCGCAATTCGATAGGCAACCATTGATAACGTGACCAGCCTAAGGAGGCAACTCAGATTTCGACCATGCTCATCTATCCGAATATGTTTCGTTAAACTTACGGGAACTGTAGCTATATAATTGGCAGTAATGAATTAGGCCACACCCTTTCTCCGAATACATTTGTGCGCAGATCACTTCAACCGCATTCTTACTATACAATAAAACAATAGTTAAATCTGTTACCAGTCATCGATACAATTGAATACAAATCTCAAATAATGTTTATTGTGTAATGGGTTTTAACCATCGCTATTGTTTACTACTACATTTTTTTTTTATATAGGTTTTAGACATTTTTTAATTTTCTTCCTTGTTTATGACTAGTATTGCCTTTTGCCAGCATGTGTTCACTCGTTTATTAGAGTTATTCTACACCATAGGATGAATTTTATTAAGTTGTGTCTGGCAGGCAGGGAACAGTTTTTATCTTCTAACAATTCAGCAATACATATATATATTTGTATTTTTTCCCTTTGTGTCAGATTTACCAGTATTTTTAATGTATAATTTTTATTTAATTGAATTTGTTGTATTTGTTTTAGAATAAAAGTTATTTATTTACCAATAAAATAATATTTTAATTTATACCCAATTTATATGAAATAGTTTCTGTATAAAAAATATTACTACTTCTAAATGGTTTCTGCTTTTGTACTCTAATTTGGCTTGAAAATACTCCTCCCATAAGCTTGAGCTTTGGCTCATATTATGGGGAGTATAATATCTTTAAAATGTTATAACATTAATTTATTATAAAAAACATTATTATGTATCTACTGTATAAATAAATATTTCAAATGCAATGTATATATATATATATATATATAATACCTATATATGTATATATACATATTACAATCTCAATTAAAAGGGAGATAGCACAATTATTATGAAGTGTTGATTTTTGTAACTGTGTTTAAAATGATTTTTACTTTGAAATTTTTTCCTAAGTAAATATTTATGTATCTTTTATCTATCAGACAAATTCTTTAATATTGTAAAATCTTATATTGTGTTTTTGATAATTTTATAGGAAAGAATATAAACAATTTTAAAGAAAGAAAATTAAAAATATGACATTGTAATGATTTATTTTTAAGTCTAGTATAGGTCTTTTCACATAAACTTGCAATTGTGTAGTGGGTAGTGCGTAATACGCGCATTGTTTTGTTGTGTTAAGTTTACGGATACGCCCCTCTCATATCCGTTCAACTCAATTTCAAGCTTATATGAAAAGACCTATGATAATTTTAAAACAAGAATTTTTTATTTATTTAAATTTTCATACAGGATTACATCAATTTTTTACTCATGGCACTGTACGGTCGGCCACTGATGAATATGTTGCTAGTATATATATTTTTTGTTTATTTTATGTTTAATTATTTTATAGATAGGGAATGAAATAATATTAATCACATCTTAATAATAATAAGAACTGTCAATGCCCTTCATCAGCTGAAACTGGTAGGTGAAGAAAATTAATTTTGGATAGAATCAAAGTATATAATGGGTAACCACTAAGAAATTTCGGAAGGTTACAAAAATGGATTTATAACAATTATGTATTATCAATTACTAAATTTACATTTACATATACATTAAACAATTTGCTTTGTGCAGTGTACATAACCGATACTATGCATTACTGATATAGTGTGTTGTTCTATTATTGTCTGGCATGAAGCAACTCATACAACTTTGTCCTCTTTCTCGCATAGATATTGCTAACGCACACACTATTTTATTTTTTTATTTTATTTATTCATGGGAAACTAACAGTACCTATAAAAAAAGATTACATATGATTATTAAACAGTATAGAGACCATCTTACAAGTTTCCACAGAATTAACATGTTATGTATTATAGCAATAATAACTTGAGTTATACAAAAAAAAAAAGTGAAAGTTTTACGTTACGGACAAACTATGAGAGTCAAAGAATTGAAGGTAAAAGGGGAATAAGGAATGGATAGGAAAGGACTAATCTACTTAGTAAAAAGGAGAAGAGATAAGAATAAAAAGAAGTGCAAAAGATATATGTACTAGCGATGGGTCGTCACGTATTTATCGTCGACGAAACGAGACCGTCCACATCCGTCCATCGACGATTCGATCAACTAGTTGAATTCGTCAACTAGTTGACGTGTCAACTTCGTTACGCGGACGTCGCGGACATTCTATCTAAACATCGGGACAATGTGTCAACTGTTTACGGCTCGACGCGACGCTGCTCGACGGCTCAACTGTTGGCTATTTTTATTACGTTACTTTTTAAAATTTAAAGAAGTTCGAAGGAATATAGTTTCGGGGAAAGTAAAACCGCTACTTGTGCTTATATGTAAAAATAAATATTTAATTATTTATTTGTTTACGCACATTATAGGCTTTTACATATTTTTTTTATATACTTGTTTCTATATATAATAAAGAAAAAAGTATACTCAACAATATCAGGTGTAAGCAGTAAAATATAAATATAAAGTATATATATAAGCAGTGAAAGTATCGGATATAAGCATTAAAATAAGAGTATAAAAATTAAAAATATAAATAAGTACAAAGCAGTAATGTGTGTATAAAAAAATATATTAGATACATATCATTACATGTATACAGGGTTATTTGTAAAACATTAATAACCACGCAGGACTATATTCCTGCCTTGATTATGAGTCGAAAATGTTCAAGCTATCATGACCTAATATCAATAGTTATGGAGATATGCGACATCAAGACCGAGGCAGGGCAGTATAGTCAAATTTCAGTTTTATTATTTGATATTTGTGTATTTCTCTTTATTTCATTTATTTATTTCGTATTAAATATTACGGGACTCGTTCCTTAAATAAATGAAAAATATGTTTAATAATATATATACTCTATTTGCAGTTTAGCAAAGAATACTTCCATTGTTCGGAAATCGACTAGCGAGAAGACGTCAAAGCTTCGTTTGATATTCTCGTAAACAGTCGATTACTTCCCGAATAAAAATGGAATAATATAAATAAGTGAATTAATAATTCAAAGAGAAACATATAACTATCAAATATTGACGACTTGTTAAGTCGCTGGGATAGTGAAATTGGTAACACGCTGTGCGCGAAACACAGAGGTCCGTGGTTCGAATCCAGGTTCCAGCATTTAATTTTTCAGTTTTATTATTTGATATTTGTGTATATATATATATATACGAGGTCTGGACAAAAGAAAAAATGTGAATTAAAGAAAGATACAAGATAAAAATTACAAATACGAAGTCTGTTCAAAAGAAAGAAGATGGATTAAAGAAGAGGAAAAAAAAAGGTTTATGACTGAGGTGAATATCCAACACTTTTAAATTCTTATGTTGATGAATTGAAAAGATCTAAGTTGCTGAATATAGAGTTGAACAAATTAGACGAGCGATATAAAAAATTCTATTGATATACAAAACAAGTGAAGTGTCGTGATCAAAAAAATCTGCCCATAGCTTGTTTTTATTTATCATGAATATGGATTACTAAATATATGTATATAAATATGGATTATAAATACAAAATTTACATTTACATATACATTAAAGATTATGCTTCGTGCAGTGTACATAACCGATACTATGCATTACTGATATCAAGTGTGTTGTTCTATTACTGTCTGGCATGAAGCGACTCATACCACTTTGTCTCTTTCTCGTATAGATATTGCTAACGCACATGCTATTGGTATACAAAACATTATTGAAGTGTCGTGATTAAAAAAATCTGCCCATAGCTTGTTTTTTATTTACCATGAATATGGATTATTTTTAATGAAAACATAGGTTCCAAGAAGTACTAAAATGATTTTTTTAAATTTAATAAAAATCTTGATTATGACCAAATGGATTTATGAATTTTTACAATTAGGGAAACTGCCTTAGGGCCGGTTGTTTCATGTTGGATTAAATAAAAGTTCGTTTCAAGCATAGATTTTTGTGTTCTCCACCAATCAAACGATCGGTTTTCGTAAAAATCTATGCTTTAAACAAATTTTTACTTTAATTCAACCGGCCCTTATATTAGGTCCTTACATATGAAATTGGGGTTTAGTATGGGAGGAACATAAAGCCGATTTCTTTTTATTATAATATATTTATTTAATCAAAGTATGTACCATTGCTATCTATGCACTTTTGCCATCTCATAGGTAGTTCATCGATCCCTTTACTAAAAAAACCATTCGGACGGGAATCAATAAAATCTTTGAAGGCGGTTTGGACTGCCCCATCGGAGTTGAATTTTTTCCTTTGCAAGAAGTTATCCAAATTTCGAAAAAAATGGTAATCTGTTGGGGCAAGGTCCGGAGAGTACGGTGGATGTCTTAGACATTCCAATTGAAGCTCCTCTAATTTGGTAGCCGTCTGTTGTGCAGTGTGTGGTCTAGCGTTATCATGAAGAAGCAGTGGCCTAGAGCGATTAACCAGCCTCGGTTGTTTAGCAGCTAGCTTTTCCATCATGGTTTGCAGTTGCTGACAATAGACATCTGCCGTAATCGTCTGGCCAGATTTAAGAAAGCTGTAGTGAACGACACCAGCAATAGTCCACCAAACGCTCACAAGTAACTTTTTTGGGGTCAATTTTCGCTTGGGGCATGGTTTGGCTGGTTCGGCAGGGTTCAGACATTGCGATGAGCGCTTCCGATTATCGTACAGGATCCACTTTTTATCACAGGTAATGATTCGATTTAAAATCCCTTCATTATTGTGCCGGTTAAGTAATGCAACGCAGCAGTCAACGCGCGTTTGTTGATTTGCTTCACTCAATTCGTGAGGTACCCACCTTTCAAGTTTTTCACCTTACCAATTTGCTTCAAGTGGATTAAAACAGTTTTATCACTAACACCGCAGCCTGCAGCTAACTCGGATGTGGTTTGCGATGGATACGCTTCCACAATAGCCTTCAATTCTTCATTATCAACTTTGGTCTCCGGCCGTCCACGGGGCTTGTTCTGCAGGTCGAAATTTCCAGAACGAAAACGTTGGAACCAAAAACGCACTGTGTTTTCTTTTGCGGCACCGTCGCTATACACATCATTAATCCTTCGAGCCGTTTCTGCAGCACTGGTGCCACGGTGGAACTCGTACTCGTAAATAACGCGATATTTCAAGTTTTTCATTTTGTAAACTGAGTGACGCAAAGAAAAAAACAATTGAGGAAAAAACAAATGAATTATAATTTTCAAAACACAAAGACATGAGTAAATAGCTGTATAAATTTGGATTTGGAATTCCTAACCAAAGAGAAGATATTTGAGATCAAATTTGCGAGTATGGTAAAACGCCAATTTCATATGTAAGGACCTAATAGTTGTTCTATTCCTGTGTATTAATTTATTTTAGGAAAGTCTATATTATGATTGCGCTTACAAGTCCATAATGTGTTGATTTTTCATTGTCAGCTTCAAAAATTAATCAAATCAGTTTTTTTAAGATTTAATGTGTAGAAAAAAAAAATATATATACATTATTTAACATTCGAGTCACTTTAAGGCGAGATATGTCGAAATTTTTAATTTCTTACATCAATTTTAGTTTTTCTCCAGGCCAGTACATATATTTTTTACATTGAATTTCTAGGTCAAAATATATGTATGGTTGGAAATGTGTTAAACTCGAACGCATACACGGCAATGTATCATCTATATTATGATTGTTTCAAAAACACAGTATGCAGTGCCATTACCAGTTTCAAAAAATAACCAAATCGCCACGTAGCGCCAGTTCAGCTGATAGCTAGTTGCAGATGCCGATGGCCATGTAGCCAGTACCGCCGATAGCCAATTGCAGACAACAATGACAGCGCAGCAGCCAGTACAGCCGGCCGCAGGGCCTAGCAGTGAGAGCCGACTTAACTGCTAGTAAAGGATTAATTTACTTAAAATATTATCTATTAACCCCTGGTATGCCGCCACTCGGTAAATAATGTTTTCGTTGTCTGCCACGCTAAATAAAGCGCTATTTTTACTTGATTGTTTTTTTATTAAAATTCACGGTTAGACGCCACTAATTAAAAAAAAAATTTTCTTAAAGATACGTAACAAAGGTTTTTATAAGTACTTGTTTTATCAGATTACCACTGTGAATTTTTATACTATAACAATTCCTTTCATGTTATTTTATGGATTAAGTTTTAGTACAGTATTGAATTTCAAACATCATTGAATATTTATGTATGGATGACCGTTATTTTTTTAAATCCATGTGATTAAGGTGGAGGATAGGCCTAAATTATTAGGGCCTATCCTCTGCATGAGTATCATCAATCAAGTAATTTCAAAGCCAATGAGGAACGTTTCTTTAATATAAAAATTAATTTTCCTCTAATTACAGTCACATGGATTATGTATTAAGATACTAAAGAATCCAAATTAGTAAACGAAATGTATAGTCACAAAATTACTTTGAGATTTTATTTTTTTAATCAATTATTTGTGTAAAAAGCGAAAGCTTTAGTGAAACTGTACTTAGTTTTGTTGTTCACAAACTCATTCAATCGCATTGCGAGCTAAGCTACATTAGATGGTGGTCAAGAGCTTTCAGCGAGCATCTAGCAACTTATTAACCAAGCAAGTTGGAAGACCACCAAGGCGGGCTTGGAAAATTGCAGGAGTTTAGTGCAAAGTTTGGACACAGGAGCCTTATTAATTTATATCTGCACACAGCACAAAACAGATCAAATACGTATTCCCTGAATATTTTAAATATTCACTACTCATTTAAAATGGAAATATAGCAAACTCCCGAGATGCAGATTAACTGGGGTGAATTTCAAGTAACTGAAAAAATATTTTTGTAACACATTATTCATAATGATCAAATACCAAAAACATTAGCATGTCCAATTGGCTATGAAAACATTTTATTTATTTATTATTCAGTGTACCTTAGGCCCGGTTGTTTAGATTTTTACGGAAACGGATAGTTTGATTGGTGGAGAATGCAAAAATTTATGCTTTAAACGAACTTTTACTTTAATCCAACTTGAAACAACCAGCCCTTATGAGGGTTAGTTGTATCCAGTTGTTATTTTCACTTTACAAAATAGCATATTATTTATGATGGCGGCATTGCTTGGCATCAACTGTCAGGAGTACCTTTTATATTGCGCTGTCAAAGCAAAACGTTTTTACGACAAGTTAAAGTTGCAAGGTGATTTTAGTGCGTCTTTTGGATAATAAATGTGGCTTAAAAGGAGGCACGGCATTCAACGAACTGTCGTTTGTGATTCAGGGATCTACTTATTTTACCATCAGCATCTTTTTCTAAAGTGAATTGAATGTTTTTGATAAAAAAGAGAGAAACTATTGTTTAGAAAAAGAAACTGACGGTAAAATAAATTTTTTAGACCTGACAGTAGAAAGGAATAACAATAAACATGTACCTATTTGATATATTTAGAAAGCCTATATACGTATATTGATACAACTATTATTGTGATCTCTCAAATAAATTTGAATTCTACTTGGTGCTAAAGAAAAAGCATTTGCTTTAAAATAACTAAAAATATATGGGTACTTTTGCCGGAGAAAATTTACGACATTGGTGAAACTGGATTGGTGACATAGAATTTCTCATTGAAGACTGAAGAAAAAGTGTTATAATACTCGTAACGAATTAAGTAGTGGAATGTTGATACACAATCAGTAGGTAATTGATTTATTCGGATGAAAGTGTAGCTGATCATATGTTAAATGATGAAGATTCTTTAGGTATAACGTTCAATGAATTACAAACACGCTATCGGTTTAAATTACAAGGAATCAGTCCTTAACTGCTTGAGCAGCAGGATGACAATATTTTTGCTGAAAAAATTAAATAAAGAATGATTCAGAGTAGACTTCGTTAAGAAGGATTCCAAAAACATTCCTTTTTACTTTCTTATTTCTCAGAGTGATTTCATTTCTGTTAACTTTTTTAGTGAAGTGAATAATAATTGTGCAAAAAAAGTATTTGATAACCATGGAACACATCCCATGTGTGTAAATACTCAATGTGCGCGATTTTTGGATAGTAAATGCGCATGGTGCATGATTTTTTTTACATTTTTGATAAATTTTTCAGTGGATTTTGGATTAACCGTGAAATTTGATTTTTTTCACCATCCATTTTGGATAATCGGGAGTCTGCTGTATTTCATAAAAATATTATAATGAATTGATGTATGATCATAAAACATTGAAATAAACAAGTTTTGTTCCTTTCCGACTGTATCACAAACCACACCAGGCTCCAGCATAATTTATTATACCCAAAAAGTATTATTTCAAAATACGAACAACAGATTTAGAGGTCATTTATTTGAAATAGGCAGGGACCTAACAAATTAGTGAAACCGTGGTTTACGTATTTGGCTGGTATGTAATTAACAGAGGCGTGCAGTGAGAACAAGAAGCATGACTTATCTGTTGGAACATTATGAAATATTAAAATCTGAAAGTATGTTTATTATTGCGATAGACATATTACGAGATATATATCTTTATTTCAGTTTCTTTCCAAAATATATGCTTAGAAAAAAGTCATGCTTCTTGTTCTTCTCGCTACAGTATGGAGAAAATGCTTGATTTTATTATTTTCACTGACGATTAGATCGGTACAAATGGGTTAAATAATCACCATCACATAGAAAAAATAATCATCATTACAAGCGAAGCCTGGAGCTGGCATAAGAGGAACGAAAGTAGATTGAATGCAGTGGAGATGAGATCCCTCAGACGTATGTGTGGCAAATCAATTTATGAGAGTAATTTTCATTCTCATTTCATTTCATTCTTGGCACTACAACCCTTGGTGGGTCTTGGCCTCCTCAATAATTTTCCTCTACCCATCTCGGTCTAGTGCCAGCTCTCTCCAGTTCCGAAGCTCTAAGGCAGAGATGTCTGAGGACGTTGTCACTCCATCTTAATTTTGGCCTTCCTAAGCTCCTTCGCCCTATTGGCCTTGAGTTCAGCAGGGACTTTGGTGCTTGATGCTCGGACATTCACTCCACATGACCCAGCCACCGAAGTCTTCCCAGTTTTATAAATGTTGTGACGTTTGGCTTCTTAAATAGAGTATAGAACTCATTGTTGTAACGTCTGCGCCAAAGTCCATTTTCTAGAACCGGTCCGAAGATACGCCTCAAAATTTTCCTTTCAAAAATGTTCAGTGCTCGCTTATTCCTCTTAGTTAGTACTCACGTCTCAGCTGCGTACGTGAGCACTGGCCTAATAAGCGTTTTATACACTATGAGAGTAAAGAATGCAGATATTAGGAATGAATGTAAAGCTGATGTTAGCATAATTAATAGAATTAAAAAAGGGTCACTCAGATGGTTTAGGCATGTTGAGCGTAGTAAGAAAGATATATAATGCAAGTGTTGATGGCGTCAGAAAGAGAGGGCGACCGCGGAAGACGTGGCATGACCAGATTAACCAGATACTGGAAGGTGGTCCTGTTAGAAGCCTTAACAACCGGCGAGCTTGCATACGAAGATGTATGAATGTGGATGAGGCGAGAGTTGTATGTCAGGACAGAAGAGTGTGGCGCTCTATCCTCTCTGCCTACCCCCACGAAAAACGGCGTGATGGTAAGTAAGTGAAATAAGTCCCCCACTGACCCAAAGTAGTTCTAGCTACGTATGAAGCTATCCCCTTATTTTCATGCTGCAAATTTTAATTTGTAAATAAAATTCATTCCTACCAAACAAATAAAAGAATATTGTATTAAAATATATTTATTAGATATATACATAACAATATAATATTAATAACATTTTAAGTACAGAATGTCTGTGGACGGATGTTTTACAATAATAGGCACAAGGTGGAGTGCTAAAACACATAGTACCGATAATATATTTTACGTTAACAATAAATATATACCATATAACAAAAATGTAAAATATGCACGTACATTTAGATACTAGCTGTCTTTACAATCTTTTATTGTAGATCTTTAAAAAAAGAAAATTTATACTAGCAACGCACATCAAAATCTCTCGAATAAATACACATATGGTTTTTAAGACTTATTTTCAATTCATTTCAAATATCTTTGATTTTTTACAAAAAAGTATGTATAGATACTGAACAATGGTAGGTAGATGTTACTCCATTGTATGTTGGATTATGAGTATATATAATATTTATGTATCACGAATCCCGATAATACAGAGATATGTATGTTTAAATAAACCACTTCAAAAATAAACTTAATGTATATGTACGTATTTTAAAATATTGTGATTTTTAAATATATCAAAGACATACTTATTAAGTAATTGAATGTTACGGCGTTTACCTTGTGGAAATCCATTATGAACAAATAATGAAATAAAACAATCAATCAATCAATCAGTTGATTGTTTTATTTCATTATTCGTTCATGACATACTTATTGTTTTCCTTTCTATTGTTAGGTCTAAAATCTTACTGTCAGATTCTTTTTCTAAAAGTGAATTGAATGTTTTTGATAAAAAGAAAGAAACTTTTGTTTAGAAAAAGAAACTGACGGTAAAATAAATTTTATAGACCTGACAGTAGAAAGGAATAACAATAAACATATACCTATTTGATATATTTAGAAAGCCTATATATGTATATTGATACAACTATTATTGTGATCTCTCAAATAAATTTGAATCCTACTTAGTGCTAAAGAAAAAACATTTGCTTAAAAATAACTAAAAATATTTTATATATTGGACCACTTTGAAATTTTTTATACTGGCTAGTTAGTACTCTTGATTAAATCGCATTTATTAATTTCTATAAAACGTTGAAATGTGTAGTAAAATATACTTTTATGTTACATTACACCTGACATAGGAGGATGTGCAAGAAATATAAAAGACTATACGCAACGAAGGTCTCTTCTTTAACAATTGCGTCTTTTGTCTTCTGTATCTCTTACACTTTGTAATTGATATTTTGATAGACATTAAATCCCATTAAATTTTTTTTAAAACATTGAATGTTATTTGAAGTGCCTTTTAGTTTTTACGTCAAAATGTATATCAATAAAAATCTAAATACATACTTAAATTTCATAAATAAAAGAATATTGTCAATATTATGTAGTGTTCTTTGTGAAATAAGTAATTTATATCAAGCGTAATCATTCTGACAATATATATGAGATTCTGCTGGGAATGTACAATAGGAATATGTATAATATTGAGATGTTATAATTGAGTAAATAATTCCAAAAATGCTTTTTAAATTTGATATTTCAATTCTTAACAAAAGTACATTATTATCAATCTTAGGGCCGGTTGTTTCAAGTTGGATTAAAGTAAGCGTTGGTTAAAAGCATAGATATTTACGAAAATGGATCGTCTGATTGGTGGAGAACGCAAGAATCTATGCTTTAAACGAAAGCTTACTTTGATCCAACTTGAAACAACCGGGCCTTAATGGAGCAATATATTTTTATAAATAAATAAATTGATATGTACAAATAATAATATTAGTGTATGTAATATATAAATATAATAATTGTGGACGGATCATATTACAGTAAAACCTAGTTAATTCGAAATTCAAGGGACCTGAAAAATAAATTTCGAATTATAGGGACCCCGTTCATTCAAAATTTTAGGTATAAAAAAAATCGCAGTGCGATTATGAAATTTGCCAAAAACATAAAACTCTCGAAAAAACTGCTAATTTTGTTAAATTCATGCTTATATTTAAAGAAATCACTTTGAAAACGCAATATTTATTATGTTAATGTAAAGATCGCGACATTTTGAGATATTTGGTGTTCTCACTCGCGAAAAAAACTTTTTTCCATTTCTGTCACGTCTGGATGGGGGCCATATTCAAAATGTTTTGTTATACTTGAATTTATGAAACGCTTCTTCGATCTTCACACGAGTTTAATTTTTGATTCAGCTTTTTTTCCGGCTCAAACCAACAATAAGATAAGTCATTAATAACATCTTACAAAGAAAATTAAACATTTTAATAACACAAACACAGTTATTAGGGAAAAAATCGAATTAAAGACAAATTTAAAAACAATTTAAAACGCGTTTAGATATGAGAATTAGCGCAAACACCGCCCGCTGCAAACTAAACTATCCGCGCATATCAAGGCAGCCAACTGAAGAAAGCATACACAGGATTCCCCAATTTTAGGGATCGCGTCACAATATGTGTAGAAAAGGGGCATTCCATAAGGTATCATGAATTGATTGCAAAATACGCCAAGAATCGTAAAATTCACGAAAAAGCCATTAATTTTGTGAAAAATGTCTGTTTTTCATATTTCAAGAAATCATTTCGAAAACGCAATGTTTATTACGCTAAAACAAAGATCGCGACATTTCAAAGTACCCGATATTGACATATTTGTTGTTCCCACTTGTGAAAAAAATCGAAATATTTTTTCAATTTTGTCATATTTCAAAAAAATTCCGAATTACGCGAACTGAAATGTATTGATTTATGGCGCAAGGGGCTAAAAAATATTTCGAATTACGAATTACCGGGGTTTACGAATTATCGGGGCTAATTTACTATGAAATTCACATTTTGGGAGTTGCAAATTTTAAAAATTTCGAATTATGGCGAATTTCGAATTATCGGGGTTTTACTGTATATACTTGTGCTATTAAACAAAAATAAAAAATATGGCATGACCTAAAATTAAGTACATTGCAATGTAAGTTCAACTTTCTTTGAATATTCATAAAATGAGATACACATTTCATAACTTGAGATAACGCTACAATTGGTAGATTCCTGGAATGTGTTGATCTGTTGGACAAAATTTGAAGATTCCCCCTGGAGGTTTGCAAAGGAGATGTTCATTAATGAATTGACATGGACACAAGAAGCGGTCGCAGTGAAGCCCTGGTTTTAAAGGTGTGACATTGAGTTTCCCGTAGAGGACACGAGTACCCCAGCGAGATATGTACCTCAAGTACAAGTGCGCAGCTCTCTCCTGTAAGCAGCCATGGCAATCAGTCCACTCCCCTTCGCTTCAGCCAATTGGTGCAGTGGGGGAAGCACGCACGGGGGTCGCGCCGAGGCTTGTTTCTGAGTAGTTCTTCCATGTATTGGCACGGACATAAAGCCTGGGACAAGTGACGTGGAGCTGCTGGATTCCCTCCTTCTTCATCTAGAGTCCAGTCAAGCCGATGGCGAAGAAAATCTTTACCCCAGCGCTGCAAGTATCGTAGAAAAGCTTGTTCCGCCAACCCCTGCACATGCAAACCACCCACCACATCAATCTGCTGTTTTTCAAATCATCACACTAATCCTAATTCATTACTGACCCGGGTGCATTAGAATATATTCAATTTATTGCATAAAATATACTAAGAAACTTACAATGAAACTAGGTAACTACCACTAATAAATACATATATTTTTATCAAAATATCACTTTGAAATTTATAAATTTATAAGTCTAATTAACTTGGGTCAGTAAAAATACATAATAAACTTGTGAAAATTTTGAAATCGCTCGATAATTATAGACCTTTTTAAAAAAATATTGAACATATTCAATTCAAAATTAAGTTTTTGCACATCTTTTCTAATTATGTGCATGTGATTGGTAACATTTTCCACTACTAAAGAAGTAATTTTTTTCATAGATATTTGTTCATTATTTCAAGTAAATTTTTTGTCATATTTAAAAAAATCTTATATTAGGTATTTTTTTAAATAAATTTGATAATTAGCTGTTGTAAAAATCAAAAAAATTAACAATGATTCGATAAATTTGTAATTTTTTATAAATTCAATACAAAATTTTTTCATTAATTTTTTGAAAAAAAAATTAAGATTAAAAAAACAATTTTTATAAAACATATTTTTTTATTTATAAATTATGATGCACTAAAATTCTCCCTGTCTTCAGGAAAGCAATAAAGCACAACATTATGTCTTTACCGGTATTATATATTGCTTGCCCAATGTAACTTGGCGTGCGGCGAATTTTGAACTAAAACCCACCCCGCCCGCACCTGGCGGTAATCCCTCGCCTTGTCATTTAGTTCAATTTTGTAGTTGGTCGGGAGCTGTGGGAGAATTATTATGTCCAAAACATCCTAAACAGTCCGGGATGGTGCAAGAACAATTGCCAATGAAGTATTAAAGTTTTGCGAAGCTGAAAAAGCGAATAATGGACCGATATTACCGTCTGACAGTTTGACAGATAGAACGGTCGCCATTACTGCATGGTTTCTTTAGTGCTGCCTGACCAAATTTCTGTATTTAATACGACACCGGTCACCGGACATCTGTACATTATGTATTGTGTAATAAATTTTCACCCTGACAACTTCTGTTACGCGACAGCGACGCCCTCCCTCGCACGCCAAGTTATAGTGGTACGTCTATAACATTCTACACTTCATCAATTTTAATGTTTGGCTGTCTTGACATTTCTCATAGAAACTTAGTGCATAATCCTGTATATTTTGGGTGTTACAAATACATATTTTTATTAAAATGAGCTTACATTTTCTTACAGTTAAACCTCGGATTGCGAGCATAATTCGTTCCAGAAATGTGTTGGTAATCCAAAGCAATTGTGAATCAAAGCAAATTTCCCCACAAGAAATAATGAAAACTCGGATGATTCATTCTACAACCCAAAAATATTCATATATATAATATCAAAAATTATTATTACTGGGTGGGGCAGAGCAACTTGCTTATTTAGAAATTCAATAAAAAAAAGTAATGCAGGTATGTATATATTAAATTTAATTCTTTGAAAAGCATCAAGTACAACATTAAAATTTTATGTCCACACAGTTGTAAAGATGTAAACAGGCAGATGGCATCCATTATTCTCAATACACTACATTATCAAACTCCGAAGCTTCGTTAAACTTTTTCCAGTATATCGATGGTAAGTTAGCGACAACTTGACGAATGTTGTTCTTGAGGTGAGCCAGAGTTCTAGGACAATCATTGTAGACAAGTGATTTTAGACAGCCCCGTATAAAATAGTCACAGGGGCTAAATTAGGCGACCGTGCTGACCAGTGCAGATCGCTCCTCAAGGATTTTCGAGCACCAAAATGGACTAAGTTCCTGCACCACAGTCAATTTGTGAGTATGAAATTTTAGTTCTTCATGAAGGATTCGCCTCACAGAATGAGCAGACAACTCAACAGCAGTGTGCGGGCAGAGTGCTGAGGGGATCGCAAAATAGAAAGCCTTACCATGGCAATTGTTTTGGAGTGACCTTGCTGTTTTCTTCACTTTTTTTTTAGTTTGCTTTACCAGTTTTCATGAAGTTGTTTAACCATGAAACAATCGACTACCGGCCAGGAAAACAACTATGAGGTGCAATATTGAAATGGGTACGGAATGCTGCACGTTGTGTGGCGGTGATTGGGAGATCGCTAGAAAAGTATGCCTCGACAGCAAAGCGCGTTTCACCTTCCACCCCATGATGCTGACTAAACCAAGCGAAGCTAAAACTTTATGTATGCCTCGCCCTCTCGAATGTGCTTATCCCCACTTTCCTTAGATCAACCATCGCTGTAGGGTGCCCAATTCAAACAAGCAAGTTACTCTGCCCCACCCTGTACAAATTGCTTTTTATATTTAAATTGAATGGGAGGAGAACCGAGACTTTTGAATTACACTTGTACAGCAAGGCCTCACTCGTTTATCATTAAATTTATTTAAAAAAATCACATCTTACAAAACACGCGCAATCCAAGGATTCACTGTATTAAATATTTTTAGTTACAATTTACTTTTAGCATTGACAAAAAAATCAAAACTTTTGCAAAAAAATATTTATTTAATAATTTATGCCTGCGTGCGAAGTGCCCAATATTTTTCAGTTTGAATATTAACAAATAAGTAAACCGGAAATGAAACATACCTGCTTTTGTGATAGTCTTGTTGTTTGGCTGCCTTGAATAACAATATCATTAGCTGTCACATCAAGTCTGCGTTCCCATCCAACAGGAATAGTTCCTCCTTCATCTCTTTCAATAACTTGTTTGAGTTGGGTTACACATGGATTAGAATCAAAATACATAAAGCATAGATTTACTTTATGGCATGACATTTTACCCCGATCGTCTAGTGCCAGTAGGAGTTTATGTTTCATGAGCTGTTTATTGACTCTTCCGAGACACTTTTCTAAACCTTTTGACAGTTGTAGTTTCACATACATACAAATGAAAATTGCGCCAGCATTTAACAGTAGCCATACTACGCCCAATGAAAATAGAGTTAGACCTGTCATTCCGGAAAACAATAATGCCATGAGAACAATAAATGCCAACAATATCCAACACACAAGGACTCTCTTGTAGCACACATTGTACAATGTGAAGCGGAAATCATTCACCAATAACTCCATAGCTTGGACGTATTCTTCCACTGTGAGCTGAAACATTGAATATTTGTTGTGTAATACAGCTTGGCCATTATCATTGTGATTATCCTAATAAAATAATCTCTTTTATTAAACAGTACAAATAAAATGACAAGAACCAAAACATAACAAACTAAGTATATATATAATTTTAAAAAATGTCAGCAATTCTTACAGTTAATCCTTGGGCCATTAATTCTTCCGGGACTAATTCAGGTCGAAATTGTGCTGCGGTAATCCATGGCCATTTGGTATTGACTGGTAATAATGTCACAACAACATCCCCATTTGCTAAATGGGAAATAAGGAACTATAATCAGAGTTGTCAACTGTCAGTAGTGTGATACAGAGTGGTTAAATATAGAAAATATGATTTAAGGTAATTGTAGTAATGATTTTTTAATAAAAAGTGTGGAATTTATTTAAATTTACCCCTTTTCTAAGAAAAAAGTTCATGCAAACAAACTAAAGTAATGATTGAGTGATGCAATTCTAATATCTGTAAAACAAATTCAGTTAATTTTTAAGGAGAGAATTTTCCATAATCAGTTTATTATATTGATACCTAATATAAATATATACCTAATTATATAATATATTTATATTATCGACAATATTAATAATTATTGAGTTATCATATAGGAATATAGCAGATTTAATAATGAATATTTTAATAAATTACAGACTTGTGGTGCTCTACCTACAAATTTTGTGATGCAATATAATAAAAATATTTGATTAGTCAGAGTAAAAATTAAAAAGATAGATGGACAAGTATACCAAAGATTAAGAATGTTCTTAGGTTTTCACGGCCACTCAGAATCTTCAAGTTTGTGTTTGCTGGGGTATTATGCCGTGTTATTACGACCTTTCGGGCCGACGTTTCGGATCCCATTGCAGGGTCCATCATCAGGGCTGATGTGTTGTCTTGAATGTTGGTGTTGTGGTTAAGTATCAGCTTGCAATACCGTGCCGAAGTCATGATGTGTTTATATTGTGTTGTATGCATGATTCATCTGTTGTCTGATCACTATCTCTGCGGAGTCTGCGACGAGAATGACTTAGAAGCGCCGGATACCAAGATGTTTTTAATTTGAGACCATCATCTCTATTAATGTTTATCGGATGCTTGTAAATTTCTAGTGCTTCCTTTATAAGACGCGCATGGTGACTCTTAGGCTTTCCAAGGATTTTCGGTTCGAATGCAAAATGATGGCCGGTATCCAGAAAATGCTCAGCCAGTGCTGATTTTTCGGGATGACCGAGCTTGCATGCCCGTTTGTGCTCGTTGACCCTTTTGGAAATGGTACGCGCCGTTTGCCCCACGTATACTTTATCGCAGTCTTGACAATCGAGTCTATACACACCGTCCGTTTCTAAGCGATCTCGATCCTTTGCTGATCTCAACATATCTTTAATTTTGAAGTTGGCACCAAAAACTGTCTTAATGTCTTAATGTCAGAGATAGTGATCAGACAACAGATGAATCATGCATACAACACAATATAAACACATCATGACTTCGGCACGGTATTGCAAGCTGATACTTAACCACAACACCAACATTCAAGACAACACATCAGCCCTGATGATGGACCCTGCAATGGGATCCGAAACGTCGGCCCGAAAGGTCGTAATAACACGGCATAATACCCCAGCAAACACAAACTTGAAGATACCAAAGATTGGTGATCTATGAATACATAATATTTGATGGAATGCAGCATACCAAACCCTTGTCTAGTTGCGACGAGACTGACACTTCTCTGGGGTGTAGTGGTGGGTTCACCTGTTGGTATTTCGACAGATCTCTCAATGTTGACATGGACTGTCTCTGTTTTTAAAACAGCAGGCCTTTGAGCTCCGGGAAGATCATCATCAAATTGTACCCATGTCTTTGCTTTAGGATTATCTGGTGATGTTTGTGTTGAAGTCGGGGGTGGCGGGCTTGAACTCCGGGGTTCGTGAGTTGAATTCGGAATAACAGATCTGAGGGGATCAGACCCTGTACCGTTCGAAGTTTGTACACTCATACCTATTTAGTCCTGCAGATAAGTTTTATATTCAAATATTTTTAGAAATCATGTCAACAACAATATGCGTACGTGTAATAAACATAACGACAGGTAACTTTCGACACGCCCACTACCGACGAACCGACCACCACCAACCACACCTGACCATAGAAAAGAGGTAAAACACCTGACCATAGAAAAGAGAATATACACCTGACTTATTTCGATTGTAATAAATCCATAAGGCCCCAGTACACAACGGGATATGCACGGCCGTGCGCCACGGCGGGCCAGCATCACCCATCAGCGAACAGGCGTCCACACAGTGGCGTGACATAGTTATCACTACCAGGGGATTAATTCACATAACATCGACAGTGAAGTATGACGCGAATCCGCATTTCTAGGATAGCTCTAGCAGATGGCCGCTATGCAGGATTTTCCCGGCTACCGTAATAAAACTTTTTCGCCGCGCGACAGTATTGAACGCCTGACGTGCCTCGTCTCGCGTTTTTAATAATTTGTGCTATAATGGAGCAAAAACTTCTGGAAATAGTGGCTCAACAGAGCAAAACACTCGAGCATGTGCTAGAAAGAGTGCAGAAGCTGGAAGATATCGTCACAAAGGGACTCGGGAGCATTTTAAACGCTGTGAAGGAGTCAGGATCTACCGGCGGGCATTCTGGTGACAATATCTCCGAGACCGTCACGACGAACCGCCGAATGCAAGGAGCGATCCTCACACCGACAACTGCGCCTGTGTGTGTCTGCGTGTACAGAGTGCGCTAGGGATGGGCGTTGAATGGACGGACTAGTTGAAATCAACCGTTGACGTTGCGTCGACGGTTTACGTTTATCGCATGGACTGGTTGAATTCGTAGACGGTGGACGACGGACGCCGTAGACGGTGGACGATTCGAGATTCAACCATGATTCAACGTAGTGCAAAGCAACGAGCGAGAGCAAGACAAAACGTCTCCGTTTATTTCTCTCTCATCTCTCGCTGTCGACTTGTAGACGCCATAGACGTCATAGACGGCTCGACGGGTAATTTCATTTCAACTCTAAAGTACACGACCATAGAGTGCAGATCTGTGTACACGAACTATGACAGAGACTTGAAATTTGAATGCATGCGTAGGGTGAGATAGGCTTAATAAGCTATTATTTTTTACTTGATTTGTGCGATGTGCACGTGCGACGTTTCGGTGATTTTTGCGCTGTATAAAATAAAACAATTCTGTTTAATTATTTTATTTTTTATTGAACTAATATTTTACTGCTTACACCTGATATTGTTGTGTATACCTACTTCTTTCTTTATTATATATAGAAAGAAGTATATAAAACAATATGTAAAAGCCTATAATGTGCGTAAACAAATAAATAATAAAATATGTATTCCTTTTTACATTTAAGCACAAGTAGAGGTTTTACTTTCCCCGAAACTATATTCCATAGAACTTCTTTAAATTTTATTTATTTATTTATTTAACGCCCTTATGGGGCTTTTACAATATACAGAATATTTTTTTAAAAAATAACATAAGACAGTTAAAATAATAATACAGTTAAAAGTTACACTAATAATAGTTAAAAGGTAATAATAATAATAATAATAATAATACAGAAAAACATAAGATAAAATAATAATAAAGTTAAAGGTACAAATATTAATAGTTAAAGGTAAAATAGAAAGATTTATTGTCCATTTCCATTTCGTTGGGATGTAAACAATTGTATCAGCTTTGTCCTATAAACAGTTATACTATCAGCAAAAATGTCAGCCGCCTCTGCATTTTAAAAATTAACGTAATGAAAGTAGCCAACGGTTGAGCCGTCGAGCAGCGTCGCGTCGAACCGTAGACAGTTGACCATCGTTCCGATGTTTAGATAGAACGTCCGCGTAACGAAGTTGACGCGTCAACTAGTTGACGAATTCAACTAGTTGATCGTCTCGTCGATGGACGGACGTGGACGGTCTCGTTTCGTCGACGATCCATCACTAGAGTGCGCAGTCCCCGCGACAGCAGTACCCG
>JADDOH010002485.1:0-58358 GCA_016648135.1 Agrypnia vestita | reverse complement strand
AAACATGTTGATATTTTCAATATATAAGTGGTGAAAACAAAGTACATTTTTATCAATAGGTATACATACTATAGCAACCTCTCTGTCTAATTACTGAGATCTCCAAGCCTAGAATGATCAATCAATCAGTAACGTGATATCATCCCGATCATATCATCCGAAATCATCGTTTGCCATAGACAAAATTATATTGCGCCGAGGACCGCTACTTGTCATGCGATACACGGCGTTGACCTTGGAACCCGTATACTTGCGTGGCAATTTTTCATGTTATTTGTTGATCTAAAATATATTTCTAAATTGTATTTGATTTGCAACAGCCTTAATTTTGTTCTGAACATTATTTATAATTTCCTTTTCATAAAAAGTATATTGTACATGTAATAATTTTATCTTGAAAATATTTATAAATGTAAGAAGTTTTTTTTTCATGATACATTAATTAAATGTGTGGTTGCGTGTAAGGGGATAGGGAGTTGAAGCGATGGGGAGAAGGGGTGACCCCAGAGGAATTTTCAATAAGGGCTGGGTAGTAATAAAAATGCCTTTTCAATATTTGAAAGATAATCCTATTACAGACTGTTGCTGAGCCGACCCTGTTGGTATTTATTAGGGAGATTAAGGGATGAAAGTGAAAAGCGATGACCACTTGAATGGTCCCCACTACATACTGTATGGTGGAACCTCGTTTTCACTATGCTTCAAGTAACTAGTAAAATAAAACACTAATTTAATATTGTATCGATGAAGAAAATGTCCAGAAGCTTCTATGTTGCTTTTATAATGGTTATCAAATAAATTCGTCAGTAGAGAAACGACGCGTAGATAGGGGAGGCGTCGTAGCTATAAATATCACGGAGCCGCGCTGGACGGTGACGAATAGTTTGAGGAGTCGAAGTTAATTATTTGCGAGCGGAGCAATATGATAACGAAGCGGATGTTTTTCGAGGGCGATCTGGGAATTTCATAAATTCAATTGTTGTGTTAAATACGTCCAAATATAGGTGATTATAGGTTCAAATATTTGAATAGGTGTCTTCAAATATTATGATAAATTAAAATGAATAAAATGATAAAAACTCTGTAAAAAAACTTTTTCCAATTTTCGCAAGGTTTTATCATTTTATTCGACTTGTATTAAAGCGAATGAATTTTTCATAATCGACAGAAATATTGAAAAAACGCGAACTTTGATATTGCATATCTCCATAACTATTGATATTAGGTCATGGTTGCTTGAACACTTTAGACTCATAACATAGGTAGAAATCTACCGGCCAAGTTTCTGCTGCTAGCTCTGGTACACCCTTGATTAATGATGTCCTCCTGGGGTCCAGTATTGTGTTCTTGAAAAATTTGGACATAGGTACTCAAAATATTCTGAATTAACGTATATTTCAGATTTTAATGTTTCATAATATTCTGCCAGATAAATATTTAATTTCATTTTTTTCCCAAATATACATATAAATAAAAGTCATGCTTCAATGTTCTTACTGCACGCGCCTGGTATACACATTCCAGGTTCTTTAATTCAGTTAAGTTTTAATTAATGTTGAGAAAAAGAAATATAAAAAGCTGAGAACTTCGAACGTAATTTACTCAGAACGTGACGTTTTGGATTTTGGCGGTCCTGTTCTAGGGATACTGTATACAATTTATTTTAACAAAAATAATTTCAATATCAATTACATAATTATTTAAATTTAAAAAAAGTAACCCATAAAAACCAAGTTTTTACAATACTCCCTTTCTCATTTTCGGGTTTCGTGTCTACCATATGCGACGGAATCTCCATACAACTTACTGAATTGTATGAAAAAACCATTAAAAATTTGAAAAATCCAAAATTATACTATAATTATTTTTTTTTTAACGAAAAATTGATAGATCTTCTTGATTGTCGCCACGAGTCTACTTGCAAAGTTTCAGCTCGATCGGATCACGGGAAAAGGGTTAAAAATCGATCCAAAGTTTTTTATCGACAAGCAATGAATCAATCAGACGCCACGAGTTAATATAAAGGAAGTAAAAAAAGCTGAGAACTTCAAATGCAATTTACTCAGAACGTGACGTTTTGGATTTTGGCGGTCATATTCTAGGGATACGTTATCTAGAAAGAAATGTAAATAATTTTAAAATTAGGTATACAGTTTTATTGTAACAAAAATAATTTCAATATTAATTATACAATTTTAAAATAAAAAATAAAACAGTGTTTACTACATAATTATCAACGTCTAAAATGCGGCCCCTGTAGCCCAGCCCAGTGGGTATAACGCTGGCTTCTCACACCGAGGGTTCCGGGTTCGATTTCATAAGAAGTCACAATAAATCTATGTGATATACTCAAGCTTGGGCATTTTTGTGATCTAACGACTTCAGTTATCGGACCTGTTGGCTTGTTGAAGCGTTTAAAATAAAATAAATAAATAAATCGACAGCAGGTAGGTATACATGCTGAAACATTATCAAGCTTTAATGAAATATAAAAATATATATTTTTTTTAATCAAACAATCAATCTGTGACCCAGGCCCACCACGAAAGCGATCTATCTCAGTTTTTTTGTTATATTAAGTGAATAAAAATATATAATTTTTATATTCAATATCAGTGGCTAACATGCAAATATATTGCTTTTTTTTTCTTCAAGTGTAGTATAAAAAAGTTACTTTTACCCATTTCTACTAGCATGCCCATCGAGTTTAGGCTCATTAAAAAAGTCAAATAGTCCAACCTATCGCATTTGGTATCAAGGGTCGGTCTGATGATAAAAAACATAAGACATATAATATTTTTATTGACATTCTTAAAGTCTAATTCTCGATGTCTCTTAATACATAATCCATATACCCAGGGCGGGGTAATTAAAGTCATTTTGATGTCTAGCTAACATATAAATGATAATAAATAACACTAATCACAGAAGAAGAGAAGAGACATGTGTGCACAACTCTCTTAATGTTCGCTTCCCGTGATAACATGTACAGTAGTGTTCTAATAGAATATCTTCCCTCAATTATAAGATTTTGGGTTTCTTTTACCACAGAGATGGTGTTAATAATTTTGAATCATCATCATCATCATTCTTGGCACTACAACCCTTAGTGGGTCTTGGCTTCCTCGAGAGTCTTCCTCCACTCATCTCGGTTTAGTGCCAGCTCTCTCCAGTTCCGAAGCTCCAAGGCAGAGATGTCTTTGAGGACGTTGTCACTCCATCTTAATTTTGGTCTTCCTAAGCTTCTTTGCCCTATAGGCCTTGAGTTCAGCAGGGACTTTGGTGCTTGATGCTCGGACATTCTCTTCACATGACCCAGCCACCGAAATTTTCCCAGTTTTATAAACTTTGTGACGTTTGGCTCCTGAAACAGAGTATAAAGCTCATTATTGTAACGTCTGCGCCAAAGTCCATTTTCTAGAACTGGTCCGAAGATACGCCTCAAAATTTTCCTTTCAAAATATGTAATAATTTTGAATACGAGTAGATAAACTATGTCGCTCACATCTCTTCACTTAGATAATCATAACTTATATTTTCAATTTGAATAAACAATTTAAAATGTGAGTTATTTAGATATGAAGGTCTGGACCTCCTTGATACAAAAAAATATTTTTCAAGATCCTCGCAACGAGATGCGGATCTGCCGTCGCCCGTTCCCACTTTTCTTGTTACCCAACAAAACGTGCGAACGTTTCACACCTCGTTCCGCAGCATCAGACACTCTGACATGAGGCCTTTGGTCTCCGCTCCTTTGTGCATCACCACCGAATAATGCCTCGTCCTTCTGGCCGCGGCATTGTGCCCTCAATAATGAACTTATTTACCCGACACGGCTTTGTTTGTTTATTTATATCGCGCCTCGCGTGAAAGGACCTTTGTCCTGCCCCACGGACACGTTTCCTGAAGGAATCGTCTGGAGAAGGAGGAAGCTGATCCCTGCCCGGGTAGCTACAGCTACCTACCCCGGGAACAACCTTGGAGGACCACCAAACAATCGGGCTGTTAATTGACACGATTGTTGAAACGAACTATCCATATACAGTAGAGACTCGATTAACCGGACTAATTGTTGTCGTAAGGCATTCGGATAATAGAAAATCCGGATAACGAATGTATGCAGAAAAGCAATTTTTTTACATATGTATGTACCTACCAGGCGCATGCAGTGGGAACAAGAAGCATGACTTTTATTTAACCGTATATTTGGGAAAAAATATCGAAATTAAATATTTATCTGGCAGAAAATTATGAAATATAAAAATCTAAATAATATGTCAATTATTATGATTTGAATATTACGAGATATATCTCTTATTTCGGTTTCTTTTAAAAATATATGCTTGGGAAAAGGTCATGCTTCTTGTTCCCACTGCACGCCCCTGGCACCTACATATAAATTTTTGTACGTACGTATATAGGTACGTACCTAAATATTTTCTTCAAGCACAGACGTGACACGATGCAACGCAGCAGAGTAATGATTGTACCTAACTGTCAAAAACAACTGTATTTTCAATGTTTCTTGTTTGCTTTCAAGCAGGATTTAAAAAAAATCTCTTGAATAAAAAACAAAAATTAAGTAAAAATAGTGCAGATTCAACATAAAAGGCTATAATTACTCCTCACATAAGCTATTGTGCTATAGTGTTGTACTTAGCCAATGAAGGAAATATCAAGAAACCACAAGTTATGCAAAACGGGGCGATAAGAATTATCTTATAAGTAAATACAGCAGAATTGAAGAAATCAGAAGACCACTCAACTGGATGGAAATAAAAAATACTTGTGTATAAAGTTCTGACATTTGTACACAAAAATGCCTAAATAAAATTTGAACAAAAGTTTTTGTAAATAGTGATATACCTACATAATTATTAAAGTAGAAATAGGATTAGAATAATATAACCATATAAGAAAAAATAATGTAAATAAGCTGAATGAATTAAAAAATATATGCTACAATTATTGTAAAAATAGTATAGTAGGTATTGTATATTATTGTAGGATGTAAATTATATAATATATTGAATATAATTTATAGATTTTGAGAGTATTATTGTATTACACTTAGATTATTATACTATAATATATTATAATAATGATACTTACAATGTATCATTTATATACAATTTATAGTATGTATTTATAATTAAATTACAATTATATGTAAATGTAAATAAGTATATGAGAGAAATAAAAATATTAATAATTATTTTTCCATGAGTCATACAAAACCTCTCGGCAGTTGACCTGTATTTATGTGTGACCTATATTAAGTAGCGTTTCGAAGCTATTAGAATAAAAAGTGCCGCATGTTTTGCTTAGAGGTTCATGGCAATCTCATTCAACTGTAAAGGAACATAAGATCTGTAATCGTACGTCACAAGGTAAGAGAATCACAAGATTGAGAAGGGGCGATGTGAGTGAGTTAAATGGTGTGACTGTACTGTCCTCAGGATCCTAGAGTGCATCTGAGCACGATTTAGAAAATATAGAAACTAACACCGTGGGGAGGTTTCTTCATTTTTGGCGAATGAGAAACTATGTAAAATTTGTATAACAAGCAGACAAAAGTTTAGTTTTATATAAATATACATTTTATACAGAAAAACCAATTTATTGTATGTGTTAAATAAAACGGGTAATTTATTCGAACCGTATATTTAACTGAGAAGCAAATCTTTACGTTTCGCTGTTTAGACTACACTTCCGCCGTGATAGGATGCTTTCCTGATGACGGTGAATAAGACTTCAGCGAAACGTGGAGATTTGCTTCTTAGTAAAATATACGGTTCGTATAAAATACCTGTTTTATTAAATACATAAATATATCCAACGACCGTAATAATAACCTTAACTCTTTATTAACCAATTTCTTGTGCCACAAAATCAAAAAGCGATTCGTTTTTAATTCTCGATTCAAACAGTGGAGCGAAAAATCCACGATTCGAAATTATAATTTTCCCGCCGCGAGCTAATTAGAGTTTTCAGCCGCACTTGACGACATCAAACTGGAACACTGCCACGGGATTACCGATCTTCTGGTGCAGAAGGATAAACCCCACATTTGCTCGCTCAAATTCAAACCGTATTGCGAGCGGGCTTCTCGTATGTAGTGGGTGAACGGTAACGCACCAATACATTCACACTCACTCATACTGTTGTCGAAACATATTTGCATTCTGGATTCATATGCATTTTTATTGGTTTTTTCTTCTAAAAATTTTCACATTAACATGCATTTATAATAATTGTTAACTTACAAAAAAAGTGCAATAAGCAATGTAATCTAAATTAATTAATTTCAAATTAATTCCCTTATCTTAGGGAGGTCGGTAGACCAAATACACAAGGCGCTTCCATCTTCCCCTGTCTTTCACTGCTTCGGTACTGTAACAAGATATTATCCAAAAACGGCAACCTTGATATTTTCTTTATGAGTCGTACCTACTTAGTTCAAAAGCGGAATATTAATTTACGTATTTGACGGTCGTTCGTGCGCGTAATGCAACTATACCATAGACAAAATTGACAATATTCGGTAGCGCTGAGAACCGCTACATGTCGTACGATACACGACGTTCGAACCCGCGCACTCCACACTTGCGTGGTGATAATGTGTCTTGTTTATATATTTCTTTATTTGAATATACACAATGCGTACAATGAATGTACTGTTACATTTATTTTTACGAATATTTCTGAAATTAATACTATTTTTTTGTTATGTAAAAGATTCACTGTCTCTAACAAGACCAAAGTCTGTGCTATGAGGAGACAGACTTACCCATTATATCATCAGTTAGTTAAATTAAAAATATAAACAAAATATTTCCGATACTGATTGAAATACCAAAAAAGGAAATAGCAATCGGAAATGGTTAACATTTTGACGAAAATTGTTTTTCTGTAACAGATTAATATACAAAGAAGCCTCATTTTTCTAAATCTCTTCGAAAGAGCAGGAAGAGAGTATATAGAATACTCTCATATCTTTTTTTACACGGTAGAAACGTTCAACGAAAACCGCGTGAAAAAAGTTATACTCTGCATACAAAAAGTGAGGATGTATTCCTCAACGTTAAAAAACCGTGTAAGATGAAAAAAGAACTGAATGGTGTTCTAGAAAATCGTGCAAAAAAAAGTTATAATGAAAACCAAATTAAAAATTTCTAAAAAATTGATTCATACATCCATATTTTATTTAAATAAAATTAAATAAAAATAAAAATATTGAAATCTTATTCATTAATAATAAACGCGCACGTTATTGAAAATATCTTCAATTTATTATTGTTTTTAAGTATAAATTAATTTTGGGAATATGTTAGAACAAATTATTCGTGTAAATATTTTATATTTTTTATGGACCTTGTTATTTCAAAATCGTGGAAGAAAAGTGTTGACTGTACTGACACTTCAAATATTGTCAATACCAAATTAAAAATTAAATAATAGATAAAAAATTATAAAAATATTTTATCTGTATAAAAATTGTTTTAAAATAAGTGCATAGATTTTCATAACAGTTATTTTCGGTACAGTCAGAATTGATGTTGAAATAATTTCATTCATAAAATAATTTCATTTAAAATTTGCATGCCTTATTTCCGATAGTTTTCTACTAATTTGAATCATATGTTGTGCTATTTTAATTTTTTATTAATTTTTTGGTAGTGAATAATTTCGAACAATTAGTAAGAATGGAAAAATGATAAAAAAATGTGTATTTAAATTAACATTAAAATCTGTCATAAATTTGAAAAATAATTTTTGTAAGGTCAATATTCCAATATTCCAATTCAATATTTATTTAAGTTACTGCAGTGATAGTCCAACGTTTTACAAAAAATAATTCAGAAATATTGGGGAAAAAATGCAAACTTTGATGTCGCTTATCTTTGTAACTGTCAACGATTCATTCACAGTGCAAATAATATTTCTATTCAAAATTTAATAAAGAAGACCCCCGAAGTTTTTGTTACTGGCTAGGACACACCCTGCTTACTATTATTTTGTATATAAAGTATATATACCCAACTAAACCAAGGAGTAGCTTTTTTTGTGTACTAGACATGTGTAAAAATCTTAATTGTACAACTGATTTGTAAACAATACCTATCTCATCAAAGATTATCACACTTAAATTATGTCCTTAGAATAAAAACAAATAAATGCATAAAATAATATCGGCTAAGTTAAACTTGTTTAAATAAGTTGATATGTATGAAAGTTTACATTTTTATAAATACGTATTTATGGTTTTAATTACAAAGATAGCAATGTAAACCCGAAATTGAGAACACCTTATTTTATTTACATTTAAATGTCATCGTTTGCATGGTTTAGTGAATACAATATTATTATTACTTAAAAAACTCTTATAGATATTTAAGTACCCTATAACAAACTTAAATTAGTTTAAATGGCACTGCAGTTGTGGCTGTACTGAATCGAATGTGCCATTTAAAAAGCTGCCGAGTATATTTATGTGTGCGTATTAGTATGTGTGAAGCTTTGTTGCGTTTCATTACGAATTTTTAATTAATATATTCAAACGAATTTGATCCTTGAGTACAAGTCCCGAAGTCCTATTGTTGAGTCGTTCGCGTGTGAAGGGAATTGGCTCGCGATCGCATCAAAACGGAATAATAAAGGTTTACACTTTATTCTTTGTGAAATTACTTCTTATTTTATTAAACTCTATTGAATGAAAATAGCTTATTTGACATTATATTTGTATCTGCAATGGATCTAATGACCCGGATATTTATTAAATTAGGATTAACTATAGAAGTTTCACAGAAACGAAGCTATTTACATAAGAAACGTGTATGGAGGTCTCTAATACGATGGCCAAGGGCTTACAACCTGTTTGAGCTGGCTTAAATGATCACTATACACAATGCAACGTTCACCAATTCCATCGTAAGAAGTTCCACACATTATTAAATTTTTGAATCCATTTTTGAAAGTATATGTTCCAAATCTGGGAACCTCCCGTATATTTGATTGGTCAATGAGGTCATCAGACATCTTTAGGCCTTTTCATGAAACAGTAGGTATACATAGTTTTGCTGCTGAGAGTGATACCTCTATTTTTTTATATTTATTATTTGAATTTATATTAAGTTGTCAATGTATTATTTAATTTTTTTACGCTTCGACATTCCAAGAAGTCCAATTGCAGAAGCGATACACATCACAAAACAACATGGCTTGAGTAAATCACTTAGATTAATTGTTACCTCGCCATGAATTGAATCCGGAACCCTCGGTGTAAGAAACCAGTGTCATGACCACTGGGCTACGAAGGCCGCCAATTGATTTAATGTGTTCTATGGGATCAGGTATAAAATGGATGTTGTTTAGGAGTGACTTTTTGAATAATGATGTGGTATCTGCAAGAATATCAGCATCAATGTTAGAATAGCATACAGAATCAGCACAACGCATGTTGTATGTCTGACACATTCTTGTGATGGCAGAAAAATAACCAACACTATTATGCTAACTTATTCTAAATAACTCTCTAAATAACAATCAATAGTTCTAGTGAGAATCGTATGTAGCACAACAAAATTGGATATGACATTACTACGTAGACACAGATATGGACCACAAATTTACAATATATAGAAAGGGTTGCCGAAGTGATTTGGGCATATGTTACGAATGAGCTGGGATATCTGTTAAAGAAATTATAAAAAACGAGGATTAAAGGTGACAGTAACAAAGGGCGTACATGAAAGACCTGGCATGATCGAGTAAAGCAAATAATGGGTGACAACCCCGTTAAAAGCTTTAATAACCGGGGAACGTGCTTAACAAGATGTATAAAAGTGGAAGAGACAGGAGTGGTTGAGAAGTGAAGACAACAGAATGTATCGTACTAATCTTTTTAGCTACTCATGAGGAGAAACAGCGTTATTGTAAGTTACTTACGTGATTTGATGATCAAAATTGATATAATGATTGAAATTTATTATTTCAGTTACTAAACAAACTATATTTTTACAATTCGTTACACCATGTACAAGTATTAATGGAAATAAGAAAGTTTATTTAAATTAATTAAATTTGTATTTTTTATATTCGGCGCCGGGGCTTGCACGACCTTAATTCGCCACTGGTAATTTTACTAATTTATCCGAAACATTTCATGTCATGGATAAAATTTTATTTCCTCTGATTCTATAATATTATCTAAGAAGGATGATATCCAGGGGACACATATTTAGATTTTCATTGTAAATATTCTAAAAATATATGAACATAAATCAACATAAATATTCATATCTAAATAGAAACACATTTTCACATCTGGCACAAAGTAAAGAAATTAAAAAAAAAAAAATAAACATGAAACAGCATAACACGATCATACATTAAACTTACTTTTCACATATTTTGCACTTAACCTACGAAAAGTAGAGAGACTATTAACTTCTTTCACATTTGCTGGCAGTTCATTGAAAAATTTAAGACCTTTACAGTACAAACTATTTTGTGTTCCTGCTAATTTCATTTGTGGAAGCCCAAAATCCCCCCTCCTTCTCATAGAATAATGTGACCATTGCGCTTTATCCTCTCTGTTAAATTAAACATATATATATATAACATGCAGTGACGGTATCTGCCTATTTTTATTTAAAAGTAAAAAACCTATCCAGAGACAAAAGCGAAAAGTCCCATTTTTCCCGAAAGAATCCGACGAATGGACTTCAGACAGTGTTTAATTGCACCAATTTCAATTAAGTGAAATATTCGCCGCGTAACGTGCTAATATTGCCTTCCACACATACTACCCCTCCCCCCCACCCCACCCTCCCCCTCCACACCGGGACCCCAGTGTACCCCCTACCCCAGCTGCCTGGCAATACAATACACCTCTAGCTGCACTCTGTGTTTGCATGAGGTCTCGCTCGCTCAATTTTGCGATTTCTTCTCAATAATGTACAAAATAACATGACTGCTTATTTTTTCGCGCTTGATAGAATTTCAATTTGTTTTTTTTTGTATAATTACATCTATTCTATAATTTATTCATGTAAAAAAGTTGTCAAGTATGTAAAAAATATTAAAAACAATATTTTTAAAGCGAGTTTTTAAAACATAAATTAAAAGTAAACTGACAGATTTTGCAATAATTTAAATAAGTTTAGGATAATCGTTTACATTGTAATATTTATTGAAAAAAAAGACTCATAAGTCCATTAAGTTATAAAAAACCCACAAAGTTGAGGAATTTTCTTCATTTTTAAAACTTCGTAAGTTTGTCAATTTATCAATAGTTTAAACAATTCATTTTGTGTCATTTTAATAAGATATATTTAAAATATATGGAACCAGACGAATAAATTTTAATATAATATTACTACACAAAAATGTGATTAAAAAAAATAAGAGAAAAAATAGTGAAATTTGCTCACTCTGCAAGATGATCGCCTTAAAGTTTGACATAGTGATATTAATAAAAATATATTTTGAACTAAGCCACTTAGTGATAAAATAATACAATACTGTGCCCATGCGGCTTCGCACGCGCAGATTTTTAGTAATGTTATATCAATTTTTAAAGAACTCTTTGAGTTCTATAACTTCACTATAGAAAGTATTTAAATATCTCTTACCGTTAAGGCAGCAATCGTAAAAAACGCATCGCTTTTTTTTTTCGTCGACTATAGTTGTAAAATAGGTCACCACAAAAAGCTCTTTTATTTTAACGGGATAATATGTCCACCCTGAAAGCCCATTCTAAATATTGGTGAAAGAATTTTTGAAATCGGATTACCTCCTACACTCAAACTTACAAACTTTACCTCTTTATATAATATATTTGAATAGGTAGAAGAAAAGTAGTTTCGATTATATATAAACTAACTTAAGTACAGACATTTACAGTACATAGGAGTTAAGAACTTAAATAGAGGGAAAGAAAATATATCAGAGTGGGACAGAGTATAAGCTAGGGGGTGGGAGGGAAGAGTAGGGAATACGAAATAAATTTAAAATCAAACCATAAGATAAGTTAACGTGATTATTAAGTTTTCGACTTTTATTATTAATAATTACCTACATAAATAAAAAACTCATTGTAAAAAAACAAATACTAAATAATCAAATTAAATTATGCAATTGTCCGATTTTAAAGTTGCAAGGAGAAATACAATAATAAGTACTAATAATAAATGAATGATACTCCCATGTCAGTGCCGAGAAACTTCGGGCCACTTCTGCACTCTTCTAGACCGCTCGAGGACGTTCTACAACCTTCCGGAAGCGTCAGGATTTTTCGTATTCTTCTATTTATAATCGTTATAATATTTTTAAACTCTTAAAATAAATTGATGCGTTTATAAATGTGTCATAATATTAGCTTATTTTATTAATACGAGTATTCGAATATATTTTATCAGCAATTAAATTAGTGTAGGTTTATTTCAGTTGCAAACAGGGAAGAGATGGGAACTGATTTGTGACATAAATAATCTTCTCACAATATGTATAACATTCCAAAAGTTTCCTCTTGGCACAGAGGCCTGAAGTGTCAATTTCTAATAAAGAATAATGTGAATATGACATTTTGCTAAAAATATTATTATTAAGTTTTCACAGCTGTTGTAAATTTTCTGTGTGTAGTTTTTTGGGATATTTTGCCATATATGTCTACCCTCTCTGGCCTAAGTTTTGGGTTCCATTGTAGGGTCCATCATTGGGGTTGAAGTGATAAATAAGTGTTGATATTAAAGTTAAAATACAGGTTAAAAAAAATACAGGTTATCAGAAACATCGGTCAGAGACGTCAGATACATACAGCAGAATATCCCAGAAAATATTGAATTTGAAACAACAAATGATTCTGCTCCAATATTATGCTTTTAAATGAAAAAAATCTACATATCGTCAATATAGAAGCATTCCATGAACGACCTTTTGCAAGGAATGTAATTTTTTTTCAAATTTTTCTATTATTAATGTGTTTTATATTGTATTATGTCTTTTATATCTTATATTTTGTCTATTTCTACACTGATGTATAATTCTATTTCTATAATTTACACACATATGTTGTTGTGTTAATATTATGTATAAATGCATTGTAGGTAAAAGGCTATTTAGCCGTGTATATTAAATAAATAAATAAATAAATAACAAAACCATGGACTGAGTCCGTCTTTCACGCAATTCTTAGGATGAGTATATTAATTAATAATTTATAATAATTGTTAAAATAATTGCAAACGATGATTCAAGATTTACCAAATCTAAATCCTATCCGATTACGGAATATTAAAATATCGGCGTGCAGTGGCGCTGTCCTTTAGCGTACTCTTTAAAAGCATTTTACATTAAATTTATTTGTCATTAAAGGGATGCTGACGTCTCAATAGCGGGACGTCGGCCTCCCCTAGCCGGGAAATAAAGCACCCCCCGAGTGTATTTCCTTTTCGAATGCCCAGATATTTTCCTCGGCGGGAAGAAAACTCACCGTAGCGAATGGAAGGCCTCCGTATCCTGGAGACGGGAGCCGCGGAGCCATCCCCCAGCCCGACTGGAAAGAAAACAACGAGAGGGCAGCGTCCTCCGTTTTTTAATACTCTAAATAGGGGCAGACGCTGGAGCACATAAAGCCGTCAATGGTATCAGCTTTTCTTAAATGAGAAGGGAAAAAAGGTTTTTTGTGCACAAAACCGCGAGGAGTAATCTGTTACATTGGGGGTACCACAAGGTTCTTCAATTTCTTATCGGATAATTGATATTAAGGGGGTTGTTTTTTTTGTGTATCTCTTCAGGCACTGATTGCACTTTTTACTAAGTTGAATGGGGCCTAAACTAAGGGTGAAGTGAGCGACGTAGCGAGAAATTTGTGAATTTTGTCTTTTTTCGTGGTTTTTGTGAGGCTTGCAATGAAAAGAAGAGACAGGAAAACATACATGAATGGATGTACAGAAAACAATAGTTATTGTTCAGAATATTTAAAAAATTTTCAAGAACACGATAGGTACTGGATTTTATCTCCAGGGGGACATCATTAATCAAGATATATCATAGATGTTTTATAGAGACAAAGCTATTTTTTATATGGGAAAGTAGTCAGAAATTGACATAAACTCTCACTTTAGTATGAAGCGGCCGTTTTATCACATGAGACCGCCTTTGGGGTTAATGGATTGGTGTTGATATTGCTATCTTTGTTTTAAATAGTGATTTCGAAATAAAATTTTGGAAAGGATAGAGCTGTAATTCTTATAAAGTCATGAATTAAGTAGGAATATTCTTATCTAGTAATCCTCGGTGACTGCATTCAAAATACTTTTTTAATTTTTTTGGATATTGCCGCCTTTTGCTTTTATACTAGTTAATTTATGATATTTATTTATTAACCAAAAAGTAACATTAATTGTGGAGTAAAAAACAAAGGCAGCAATATACCTAAAAAAAATGAAAAAATGAATGCAGTCACCGAGGATTACTAATTAAAAGTGTACTGAATTCTAGATTTTATGTATCTCTCCCTTTCAAATTCATGTTTCCTATAAATGTATATGCTATGTTTCCTATTAAATCTCGAAATCAGTACATTATAAATTTGTAATCTTCGATGACTACATTAATTTTTTTTTATATTACTTACTGCCTTTTATACCCCGCAAATAAAATACGAGTGAATTTATTTAGAAAAAATGTGCACCTCTCCGAAAACAAGCATCGATGATATAACCATTTCAATTGAAATTGCAATTTGTAAAGTCGTCCATACACTTACAGACATCTGGTAGTGAATGATTGCATCCCTTGCAAGCCTATCATTACGGCGGGCGCCTGTCCCGGTGGGGTGCTTCAGGGTCCCTGGAGCAATGTGTGTTTACATCGGCTTTATTGAAATGCAGACTAATCTATGCCCGACCAATCAGATGATCCGACGGTTTAGAACGTTTCTAATTTAGCAATAGAACGTGAGCAATGTATGTATTGCTAAATACGCGCAACTAATTACTGTCAGCTCATAGTATCAAACCTAGGTTTGTAATGGAAATTGACGAATAGGTTCAGTGGTGATCGGTTAGCGAATAGTTTGGACTGCGGAAAATTCGGACAACGAACACTTTCACGAAAGATTTTTGTGTTCGGACAACGAACACATATTCGGATAACGAACTAAAATGATCTTTCTAATCTACTTATTACATCTGTAAAACTAATTGACGTTTTACATTCGAGAATTTTCGTACGTGTGCTATTAAACATTTTTTGAAGAAGTGGGAGGATGTCAGTGTAATAGTCTTAGAATGGCACCCAAGCCAAGCTGATGTCAATAGGGTTGGGATCTCTATAACGATAATGCTATTAATCTGGAAAATCCTGAAGAAGAGAGAACAGCAATCGACATTGAACATTAAAGAGTTAAGGTTGTTATTACGGTCGTTAGACATGTTTAACTGTAAGTGGTTGCGGATATTATATACGAACCGTATGTTTTTCCGAGAAACGATTCTCGACGTTTCGTTGAATGCTTATTCAACGTCATCAGGAGGACGACCTTTGCCCGCGGAGGTAGAGGGCGGACTGATTACTGCTTTCGAGAGCGTAAATTATATGCACTTTGTTTGGTAAAGGTTGTCCTCCTGATGACGTTGAATAAGCATTCAACGTAACGTCGAGAATCGTTTCTCGGAAAAACATACGGTTCATATAAAATATCCGCGACCATTTACAGTTAGACATTGAACATGTTCTTTAACGCCCCATAAACAAAAAAGAAAAAGGACTGATTAATATGCAAGACTGTGTGTATTATTTTTGTTATAAATAAACTAACTAAGAAATTATGCACATATTTTTTTTTAAATTAATTTTTTGGGTCTCCAGAACGAATCAATTGAATTCCCATAAAAATATATGGTAAATGTTTAACGAAAAACTTGAATAGCGAAGAAAGTCTTAGAACAGATTATGTATTCTATTTGATGAAAAATTATCTTTTCTTCAATATTCACCATATTGACAACATTTATCAAAAAGCTTTGAAAATTCTTGGATTTGTCTTAAGATGTTTTAAAAAATTCAATTTTATCTTCTTCTTCTTCTTCCTTTGCACTGTCCCAACTCATTGCCTAGGTATGCCGTGCTGGTCGGCTCTTCTCGTTCTCAGGCTGTATCTTCTTCGGTTCTGGGTGTCGCTTTCATCCAGGCCGTTTCTCTATAGGATTTTGGAGCATTGTTCCAATATTCAATTATATCTTCTCAATAAAATTGATTTATTGTACACTTTGTCCCTGAAGTTCTGTTTTCAGTAGATATTGGTAGACGAAAAATCTTCAAAGTGCCATGACCGAAAAATCAATCTGTAGTAGAACTAAATAATTTAATCTGTAGTACCTACATAAAATGTATTGGACACCTAAAAAAATAATCCCAACCAAAACTTACATAATCTTATTTGATTCAATAAACCCATAGAAAAACGTTATTTGTGTAGACCATATTAGGAAACTAATAGCGAAACCAAGAAATATCTATCTGTATATATAAGCAAATTTTGCTTATGTATATATTACACAAGCAACATTTCCCTTTCCCCCTTTACCCTACCCTCTCCCATAATTTAAACTAAATTAAATTTATAACTTGCGGAGATTTTGATAGCATATACATAGGCCAAACAGCAAGAAACCTAAATATGAGAATAAAGAAACATCGCCGTTGTATAAAGAACAAAAAATTCTCAGAATTCTCTAACCATATAATTAAAACTAACCATCTAAACTAATCATAGATTAAATCTACTCCACTTGGATCTTTATAAAGGATTAATAATTAACAGTTTGGAGACCGTCGAAAATCAAAAAACTTGAATTTTGAGGAAACAACATTGCATTTCTACAAGTGTCTCCGATTCCCAATATCCACCACACAAAAAATGACTACGAGCTTTTCGATAAATTTCGAAACATTTATGAAAAGGTGAAACTAAACTCTTTGAGGAGGATTTAATTAACATAAAGTACAAAATAAAACAGTGGATCCAAAACAAAGGGAGAGTTAAAATAGGCACACTTACACAAACACACTAACACAATATAACCTCGTATATATGACATATTTTCTATTATGTTACTTTAAACACATTATTATCTATTTACTATGTTTTGAACCTACACAATATTGTAAACTATGCCTGTCTCAACACAGATTTCTAGTGAGACAGGCGCGGTCCAAACAAAATTTTATACTTAAAATTAAATAGAAATAAATAAAATAAATAATAAAATAAAATAATTATGTAAGAATAAATATTACCAATCCCCTCGCCTAATGAAGGGGTTTAGATCTTCTCTGTACCATTTTATACTCCAAATTATAGGATTTCAAAGTTACGATATCTCGATTCTAACATGAAGGAGAAAAAACAAATGATCGTAAGAGTGTAGAAATTAAGATTTAAGTGCAAATCGTATTTAATTAAATAATGTAATGTGCTAATCGTTGTGTGCTCGGGGCCACATCCCTCCCCTTTAGGGTAGCGCGCCCGCGGCCCCCGATGCTCAGCGATAAATTTTCACCCCTTCGCCGGGTGGGTACCTGCAAAAAGCAATACTGGGACACTAATCCTAGTAATATGTGAAAAAGTTAAATTTCGATTAACCCCTAGAATCCGCATGGGGTTTGCTACAGCCCCCGGGGTATTCGGAGGAATTTTAAAGGGATTCCCAATAGTTGAGCAACATTAATGACTTTTTAGATACATTTATTTTTATTATTACGGAAACAATTTTTCTGCTGCTGTCATGCTCTAGATTAAGCGGCAATTTTTAATTAAACAATTATTAAATTCATAATAATGTAATAAGCTAGAAGACTTACATAACTGTTCGCTAGATGTTTGTTTGCACGTAGATTCACAAGCAAATTGCAACCTTTTAAAAGGAATCTTATATCTAGGTATTGAAACAGCAGATATTTATGCGAACGTATATGGATGCTTAGAGAGTCATATCACAGCGCATCAGAAGAGTGCTCTATCACCGCGGGGGGTCAAGGACGTATTGATTAATTTTTGCGTAGTCGCAGATTGTATGCACTGCGTAGGGGTAAAGCAAAGTTTGAAATTAGTCGGCGTAATAGTTTTTTAAATATATATAAGTTTCGAGAAAAACGCAAAATAATAATGAAATGAAATTTAAAAACACCTACACCGACTTGCCGATTTTGGCAATTTTTGAATGAGTGACTCATTTTATACTCAGAATTTTAATCTATAAAATAAAACAAATTTTTTTTTTTTGAAAACGTCCAAGTTAGTCTACGTGGCTAAAATAAATTGTATGTCTCGTATTTGGCACCTTTAGCCAATTTAATCTGAAATCAAAGGCTCTTCAGTGTGCATTTTTCTGGGATATTTTGCTGTGTATATCTGACCTTTCTGGCCGATGTTTCGGATCTCATTGCAGGGTCCATCATCAGGGCTGATGTCACCTGATATAATCATTCTGGTCGATGGACCCTGCAATGGAATCCGAAAAGTCGGCCAGAGAGGTCAGAAAACTGCACACAGAAGATTTTGAACGGCTGTGAAAACCTGAGAACACTTTTGAAATTGAAAGGCGTTTATGCGTACTTCCTTTTCTATCATTTCTGCTTCAAAACATTTCGCAAATGTTTCAAAAATATGCATATCTATGTATGTCACGAAGGTGGATCTAACTGTATTATCGTCACTTACCTTTAAGGTGGGGCTATCTCCGTTATTGTCACTTAACACTTCGGAAAATGGTAAAATAAAATAAATAATTTACAAATTTTGTAAAAACAACGCAAAAGAAATTGTGTTGAGTTAATTTGTGAAATAGTTTGAGAACCGCTATATTTGGGGGTTGGTTTGTAGTTAGGTACTCGAGCGGTATTTGAACATTTAATTTGGAAACATTAGGTCGGTTAATAAATTATATCGTGCAGTTAGTTTCGGTATAAATTGGTTGTTTTGGTCTACATAAGGTATCTCTACCCCAGTGAAGGGTTGTTTCGCCCACATCCTAGAAAGGTAGCCCGTATACATTACTTAACACTAGAATACCGCGGACGAAACACTAAAGAGCCTTCTGAATTTTTATTCTTAATTAAATTATTTTTAAACATATTATTTGAATATGGGTACGAAATCTTTATCTAGTAACTTATCAATATTTTAACTTTCTCTTTAACGTTTTTATATTTTTTTGTACTTTTATTTTGTGTATATAACTAACAATATTAAAAAGAAATAACTTTAAACTAGACACATATGAATTAATATCTAATTGTACAACTATTGTGTTAACTATTCCTGTCTTAATATACATTCTTCTAGTTTGACAGTCATAGTACAACCCAAAGTGTATACTATATGTGATTAAGAAATAAATAAATAAATGAATTTGTGATAGATTTATTTGAATTGTGATTGTTGTATTAGAAAGTTCAGTTACTTTCATCAACAGATATAAATATTAATAAATAAGCAATTAGTATATGTTGTCTATATCACGAAAGGGACAACTTCTATCGAAATATAGTTGTGATAAAAATAATTCTCTGTTGAACTCGCAATTTTATTTAAAATTGTCACGAGAGTCTTAGAAAATAAGAACTACATATAATAGAAGTCTTTCGAACATTCAAGAAGAATTTAGAATTAACTAAACTGTTCGGGAGACTTATAAATACGCGACAGAACTGTGCCGAATACGTATTAGTTGTTCAGAAAAAAGTGAAACCAGAGACATACCACAGAAAACAAGCGACAAGTGGCCTTTTCAATGCGGATATTTACCAGCGATAAATTACCTACCGACATGTGAAAAGTGTTCGATAGCGATCAGAACGACGTGAATCAGTATTTATAGATACAAGTGGAAGATTCTCGAGTGACTAGCGCAAGTTTAGTATGAGTTACAAAATAGATCTTCACCTAAATTTTAACTAATAATTTTAGTTAATTAATACAATTTTAACTAATTTGAGTGTTTGATTTGTATCCCACTACCACGACCTCGTGGTAATATTAATATTATTTTGCTCTACAAAGTAAATGGTAAACTTCCACAATAATTGATTTGTTTCAAAGTGATGAAATCGATCAACACAAATATTGAAGGTAATAAAGTGAAAAACTTTGAATAGACGACTTTGATTAATTTAATCTCTATCGGTTTCGATGCAACTGTTTCTTCGCCAGGACGAGCGCACATTTATTTTTAGGTAGGACTATAACCTCAGTCGTGGTAAGAGGTAGAAGATTATGAATTTGGTCACGTTTTTGGATAAGCACTTTAGCCATTTTTTTTATATTTCCTTACCAAATTTGACACCTTATTGTATTTTTTCTGTGTTTTTTTTATTTTGCATCAATTACAATATTAAAATTTTGTTATTTTTTGTTTTGCAGGGGATGGGAGATACTACGGACCGCCGCTGCTACCCTTACTGAAGCAGCAATCCCGCTACCTAGAAGAGTCAGGTGTGTGTCTCTTCTACTACTTCCTGTATTTAGTGACTACCCTGTACAACCAGTCATAATCCAGTATTTATTTATTTATTTATTTATGGGAAACTAACAGTACATATAAAGAGATTATACATGATTATTGAACAGTATAGAGACCATCTTGCAAGTTTCCACAGAATTAACATGTTGAGTTTTAACATAAAGCAACAATAACTTGAGTTATATAATGAAAATAAAAATAAAGTGAAAGTTTTACGTTATGGACAAACTATGAGAGTCAAAGAATTAGAGGTAAAAGGAGAATAAGGAATGAATAGTTTTAAGTTATGGACAAACTATGAGAGTCGAAGAATTAGAGGTAAAAGGAGAATAAGGAATGAATAGGAAAGGACAAATCTACTTAGTAAAAAGGACAAGAGATAAGAATAAAAAGAAGTGCAAAATCAATACATCTGCATATATTGTATATACGAGGTCTGGGCAAAAGAAAAAAATTTAACTAAAGAAAGATACAAGATAAAAAATTACATATACAAAGTAGGTTCAAAAGAAAGAAGATGGATTAAAGAAGAGGGAAAAAAAAGGTTTATGACTGAGGTGAATATCCAAGAGTTTTAAATTCATGGATCGATGAATTGAAAAGATCCAAGTCGCTGAATATAGAGTTAAACAAATTAGACGAGCGATATATAAAAGAGTTTTGCCAAGTTTAAAGGCTCAAGGTCTCAACCGAGTATAGTATAGCCCTCAGTATCAAATAAATACTAAGGGATGATTCTATTCACACTTTCCTTGTATTAATTTTGTCAAAACAGTTCAATAACTAAAAAAAATTAGATGAATTGCTTAGATGATTTGCCTCCCATGACAAAATAATTGAATAATTCTTAATGGCTTCAGGCATCCAAAGGAAAAATGTCGAGAACTGCCCACAATCTTTTCACTATTACATGTACAGAGTAGGGGAGATTCGCTATGAAACGGTCAACGCCCGTTATTCCTGAAGTGTTCGCGCCAGTTTCTTCAAAATTTTACGTTGAAAGCACCTAACTAGACAATACCCTCCCACTGACAGTTCATTTGAGCGGGATGAGCGGAAGCGTCAATTGTCGATTTCGATAAGAAAAAGTAAATTAAATCATGTTTTTGTTAACAATTTTAAAGGTATATTACTTCGGATTTTGTATTTTCATGTTATGTTATTATATTTACATGTTATTGTAGAAATAATTACAATTACTCGTATTTTTGTTTGAAGTCATTCACAGGTATTTTTGTCCATATGATTTGCAAACAACATGTACGCAATGAATCGGCCAGATAATAGTTGTTGTGCAATTTGTACGGAAGAATATTCTAAAAGTAAGGTTGACTGGTTGAAATGTGCTCTCTGTTCTATATGGTGTCACGAGACATGTGGTAAAATGGCATACGTAATTTTTTCTGTCGAAATTGCAACTGAAATAACTAAAATTGTTTACTTTCATAAATAATATTTACTTCTCTTCACTAATAATATAATTATACTAATCTTACTATATGCTTGAATTTACTTCCTACCAAAATTACTGCATTGTTAAATTTGTGTTTAAATTATTGATAAATCTTTCATTTCATTCCTATGTCCGTTTCAAAACACCCATTGTCATTTTCAAAGCGACGGTGTTTTGAAAAGAACAAATCGAAACCTTTACAAAAACAATTTTTTATTGTTTTATAACAATTTTATTTTCAATATGTATAGTAGATAGATTGTTAATTTATTTATGGTTTTTGTGTTTAATTTGTAGAACTCCATATTTATTTTTAGCGAAATTTAAAATAAATTAAATTTTAATAAATATTATTATTAAGTTCTACGGGTTAAAAAATTATAAATATTTATTAAAATTTAATTTAGATTGTTAATTATTTAAAATTGATAAATTAATAAAACAAAATTAATAAAATTTTAATAAAATTGAAGTTTTTATAAAAGTCGCCGTTTCATTGCGGATATCCCCTATAGTTTTCAACTAATACATGTACATATTTCCATACCAGCACAAGCACAGAGATTATTAAATCAACACCAGAGTCTAACTATAATATAATCTGTCTGTTTATCGTCAATAATTACATGGCCATCTACAATAGGTGCCCAAAACTCTTTGTCACCACATAATGGAGACTTGAATTTCTAATTAGCGCGCGAGAGAGTACCGACCAATGGGGTAGCTACAACAAGTGGCGGGAAATATTCGTCCCTCCAGCGGTCCTGATCCAGTGTTGCCAACAAAACAAACAAATAAATTGCAATGTGCCCTTGTGACAACAGGGTATCAAACGGACCTTTACATCGAACTGTCAAATTAAGCTTCGATATTTAAAATATCTTTTTTATTTCTTCGGCGGAGGCGAATTTATTTGGCAAAAGTTGCACATATCGAATTTGGTAATAAAAGAAACCGATTCTGAAAAAGTTATACAAGATGTTTCGTAGTTTGTCGATAAAACTTCGGATGAATCTTCTTCATTCAATTTTGAATAGAAAATATCTTTTACGAAAATATTACAGTTAAGAAGTTTTTTCAATATTTTTAATCTATCTTCTGTAAAACGTTGAAGTGTTGTGTAAGTAACTTACATCGAATATTATAAATTTAGAAAAGGCGAAAATTTTGGATGGGATTTTTTAAAACGGTTTTAATTATTTTTTGACTCATACCACAACGAATGAATTTTTAATATCCCAATTATAATAATTTCGTTATTTTTCCATCCGTCTGTCCGCGTAACTTCGTATAGCGTTCGTAACTCTTTATAGTAAATTTTTTCGAAAATTTATTTTTTACTTATTTCTTAGGAACCGACATGTAAAAGTACCGTCATTGTTGCATTGTTGACGGATTACAGCTAGTTCAATATAAATTACTTTCATGATTGTCTAACGTCTTATATATTATATAATAAATTATTATTACCCATGAAAAATCACGTAGGAGGCATAAATTAATGGTGCGCGTCTTTGCTAAGCCTTGTTTTTACAATATATAGTAAAGAAGGGTCATGGAGATGCGACTGTGACGATGTCATCTAGTCGCCGCGCTGCCGTCCACGTGTTCGAGGTTCGAGTCTTTCTTCAGCCGTGTAATTTCGTTTTTAGCCGTGAATTCCAGGAAGTTGCGGACTTACGGGACAGACAGACAATGAAATTATTATATTTATAATAGATTAGATGAAATATTGAAAAAAAATCTAAATTTTATGTGTAATCCTTATCTGTCGTATCTCATCCAAGTGCAAAAAATATATCTAGTGGTTAAGACTCTTGCCTACTGATTCAGTGGTCATTGGTTCGAGCCCTATTCCAGCAGACCAGCAATTTAATCCTATTTTCAAAGTAATTTTACACAGGTATAGCATAGTTTAGAAGTTGAAAATCCCTATTCTCAAAAAAATCGCTTGTATATTTTCTGAATGAAAAATACAGTAACAGTAATAACACAGTAATAATTACACAACACATATTACGAGAATCGAGAGAGTGCAGAAAAAGTTTCTATGTATTTTGTCATACAAAGCTGGTCAACACAATAACCTTCACAGCTACGAAGATCGACTTGCCTTTTTCAAGATGCACAAACTTGAGTCCCGACGAAAAATATCCGATCTCATTGTGCTACACAAGATTCTCAGCGGAGCTATTGATTCTCTCTGTCTATCTGATATAAATTTGCATGTTAAACCCCGTATAAGATACCCGGAGTTCTTCAGAATAAGTCAGCACACTAATAATGTCGGTTACTTTTCTCCCATTACAAGGTTGTGTCGCACATATAATTTGTATTGTGCCGACCCTAACATTGATGCTGATATTCTTGCAGACACGTTATCTTCGTTCAAAAACTCACTCATACACAATATCCATTTTCTAAACGACGGCATGAACCTATAGATCATTAAATACTAATCGCACTACACTCAAACACAAATATATAATATACATAAATGTACATGTGAAATATAATTAATTACAAAAATACATGTTACTAGAGCATGCCGAAGACACTTGTAATTGGGATAATGGGCATAGTCTTCACTATAAAGTTTATTATCTGAGTATCACGTACCCATTATCCTGTTAGTGTCTCTAATAAATAAAAAAAAAAAAAACAGCGTTTTTTAGATCATGATTCAAGAGCAGAAAATGTTTCCATATTTCAAAATTCTTTTGGCTGTACAATTAAGGAGCTTCCGTTAGATCTAGTAGATGATCTAGAAAATGATGATATTCTTAAGATGGTGTTGAAAGAAATTGATCTTGCAGGATTCTATAAATATCTTTCGGAGATAAAATCGGACAATTAAAATCATATGAAATATTATCTTAGAAAAAATAATTTACTAATAAATGAAAATATTTTGTAATTTTTTTGTGTCAGCATGTGTAAAAATATCACTTTCTAATTAAAAAAAAACATTTAAGAATAAATTAAATACTATGTTTTAAACCACTTTATTGCTATATATTTGTCAACTAGTTTCGGTTGGACTCAACCTTCTTTAGGACAATTATAATATAGACTGATTGTCTATATTATAATTGTCCTGAAGAAGGTTGAGCCCAACCGAAACTAGTTGACAAATAGATAGCAGTAAAGTGGTTTAAAACATAGTATTTAATTTATTCTTAAATGTCTTATAATGTCAAGCCACAATTTTAACTTAATTTTAATTTTAACACAAAGTGTTTTCTTGCTTTGAAAAGTAAAAAAAAAACGTTTTTATTTTTGTTACTCCAAGTAGAATTAACCATGTAAATATTTTCGCGTTTGCTACTAGTTTTGGCTGGTCGAGACTAAATTCTTTTCGATCTGGCCCTTTCCAAAAAAGCTTGCCAACCCCTGTCATAACTACCAGCTAGGAATTTTAACGTTTGTAACATAGTTATATAGAGTATGTGCGTAACTTTGATTAAAAAAATGTCAGATGTTATATACAGCTACATACAGACGGTACCTTGTCGCTTAAAGGTCACGATATATGTATGTAGTGGTATGGCCCACGTCCCAGTCCCACGTGGGTGAGCTGTTACTTTTTTGGATAGGTAGATAAGTAGGAACTTCCTATAGATCTAAAATTAATAAACTATTGAGTGTTATTCCATACTTGTCAATGTTATTTTTCGCTTTGTAAATGATTTTATTTTGATAGCAATTTGGTATGCCAATTTTACGTTCGGCTAAAATGGTAGTGTTTACTTAATTGTACATAAAAGGCGTATAAGTAAACTGAAGCGTCGATTCATCGTCGAATATAAGTGGATAACGATATCTATAAATATTTATTTAGTAGAAAATGAAAAAAATTTGAAGACATGTTTTTATTCGTATTCTTTGCGTACATTCGTAATCGATTTTTTAACATCACCCACGCAGAATCCACATATTAAACTCATTATTTCAGCTGTTACTGTGACTTTTGATATTAGTGAGGTAATAATTAATTTTAATTGAATTAATTACCAAATCGTATCGAAAATGATTTGATAACGTAAAGTGTTCCAGTTTATGTAAATGTTGAAAGTTTCAGAGCTCTAGCTAATTGGGAAGTTAGTGAAAAATCAGTTGTAAGATTCCACCACAACAAACAACAAAGAGAGATATATAGTATAACTGTTCGTACCCGGCGCTGCACGGGTTAAGGATTAAGTCGAAAATAAATTTGTAGGGGGAAACAAATGTTCGATTCGAACGGTATAGATTTGCATGGAAAACATATCAGGAGGATAGTAAGGGGTAAAAGAATAGGGTGGAAATGTCGCCTATGTTACCCGCCAAGTCCTAAGTAATAAAATCCTTGTTATACAAATTATTTTATACATGAATATGTGGATCATAGTAATGTATATCATTTTTTTTACAATATTACTTATCTAAATACACATATTTTAATCATATTTTGTGGATTGCTACTACTCAACTAGGCGTAGCCTGTGCTAGAGTAGCTAATTGTATAGTGTTATTTGTCATAGTTTGTCAACACTAACGTAGGACAAGTTTGTAGAAGTTATATAATGAATATACTGGTGGGCGGAAAAAAATAAATATATATAATGTTCGTGAAACAAAGTGTGTAGTATATGTAGAAAGAATATAAATCTAGTAAAACAAACAGAGGAAGAAGAAAGCTTTTTATAATTGTTTCATAATTTACAGGATCATAGTAATTATTTTAAACAGGTCCAGGATAATGGATCCAAAAACGTTGATATCCGTTATTTCTTGTTTACATACTTTGGTGGTCTGTGTCGCGACACAATATTGTACATCGGAAGTAAGTGTACAGGGATACAAACAGCTAGGCGCGGGTCTGGATACTATATACATTGCGTTACGGAATTCCCTGAATATTGACGTTCTTCCCAGAAAAGAGAATTCGAATCCGAGTTCTCAACTTATCAACTTATTCCCGGCGCGACAAAACAAACATGGCGGCGGGCGCGCCAGACGTCACCGCGCGCGGGCTCGCCGCCGAGCGGAGGAAGCGAGCGCCGCGGGAAAATTGGCAATTTAAAATTATCCTCGGCGGAAATTCCGACAAATTGGTTAGTATTACGGCCACCAATACGCGCCGCCATTCACGCGGGGCGCGGCCGAGTGTGGCTGCGAGCGTGGCGCCGTTTTTCAATCTTCTTTCTCGTTTTCAATCTTCTTCCTCGTTTTCAATCTCTTTTCTCGTTTTCAATCTTCTTTCTCGTTTTCAATCTTCTTTCGCGTTTTAAATCTTCTTTCTCGTTTTCAATCTTCTTTCTCGTTTTCAATCTTCTTTCTCGTTTTCAATCTTCTTTCTCGTTTTCAATCTTCTTTCTCATTTACAATCTTCTTTCTCGATTTCAATCTTCTTTCTTGTTTGGCTTGCGCGACGACCACAACGCGTGAATTTAAATGATATGTGCGTTCACAATATTTTAAAGATACATTATAGATGTCTCATAGAAACGAAATTAATTTTTTTTATTGGAATGTAGGTAAGTGATTACTTTACAGAATGTAACGTTCAACATTTCCACCCATGATAGAATACCACGTCTATCAATTTTTTGGAAGTTGTATACATTTAAATTTTACAACCCGTTTCATATGTATGTTGTAATAATCACTAGCGCGACAGGCATACGAAGCATATACCCCTTAATTAACCATATGAGATTTTTCCGAATTATTATAATTGCCTGTCTCAACACAGATATTTCTAGGGAGACAGGCACAGTCCAACCAAAAATGTTTATTTAAATTAAATAGTAAATAGAAAATAAATAAATAAATATAAGCGTTACACTAGAATACGCCTGAAATATCATTTCAATTTTTTAAACTCCTTTTTAGACCAGTTTTTTTTTATTCTGAATATTTTGAGTTTGTCCAAATTTTTCAGATCACAGTACTGGATTTTGTCACAGGGACATTATTAATCAAAATATATTATAGAAGTCTCACTGAGACGAAATATTTTTAAGTATTGCCATGTATAGTTAAGGTAAAAGCATAGATTTTGCATTTTCCACCAATCAGAACACCCAATCAATGCTTTTCGCTTAACCATTATTCTAATTACTAATCAAAAAATCTGCTCCTAAAATTAATTTTCGATTTATTTATTAATGAGCGATAAATTATAGAAATCTCATGGAGACGAAGATAATTTATATATGAGAAAAGTGAATGGAAGTCTCTTATACGATGGCTCAGGGCTTACAACCTATATGAGCTGGCTTAAGTGATTACTGTACACAATGCTACATTCACCAATTCCATCGTTTTATTCATCATTGGTGAACGTTGCATTGTGTAGAGTGATTACTTAAGCCTACTCATACAGGTTGTAAGCCCTGAGCCGTCGTATAAGGGACTTCCATCCACTTTTCTCATATATAATTTAACTTTGTCTCTGTGGGACTATAATTTATCCTTAATTAATTAATCATCCCTCTGGGGACAAAATCCAGTAACTGTGTGTGGTTGTCACATTTAATCGGAGCGCTGTTCTTTAATTCACACTAATTCCTAATAAATAAACTAATAATAATAATAATACATTTGTACCACTTCAAAAACAAATATTGATAATTTAACTACATATTTATCATCTTCCTAGACATCGTATTATTGTAAAAATATACCTACATTTAAAACCAATATGTAAATATCAATTATCAAATTCACGCTAAAGAAGTATAACTTCTACCGCACGTACATGAATACACGCTCCTCCATTTTTTTTAAAAGATATTCTTGCATGACTTCTTCATTTACTTCTTCTCTTCATTCTCTTTTATCTTTTTGTTATTGCATTTGACATTTTTATGTTAACTCGTTCAAATGTTACACCGTGTCTGGTTTACACCTTTTGACAACAGATTATCTTGTTTCCGTTCTAGCTAAGGAGACAGAGAAAATCTTTTATATTATAACAAACATTAAATAAAAAAATTTAAAAAACTATCCCTAACGAAACATTGGTCAAAAAGCATTTATTTTGAAATCTCTAGAAAAGTGGCATTTATTGGAGTTGCGATAAAAAAACCTTCTTAATTATTAATCGAGAATGGTAATTATTTTTCCACTTATCATTACAAAATACGTTTGTACTATTACGTAGTTAATTAAAATGATACGTAATAAATCTAACATACGCAAAATTAATTATTTGGGATAGTTTTTTTTACGAAAAATGTATACTTACTGATATCTAATATCTATGCATATTTTTGTACTTATTTGATTCATTTAATTTGTTATCATTATCATAGAATGTTTTCATTAAATAATTTAAATTTGGGGTATAAAAGCAAAGGCGGCAATATCCAAAAAATAGAAAAATATTTTGAATGCATTCAAATTCGGTGAATGCTAGATTTTATATATCATCCTTTCTATCATCATGTTTTCTATAAATGTGTAGGCTACGACGCTTCCTATAAAATTTTGAATTCAGTACATTATAAATTAATTATCCTCGGTGACTGCATTATTATTTTTTTGGACATTTCTGCCTTTGCTTTTATATCCCACCAATGATAGAACGTATCTGAAATTTTGTACACATTTTATTGGCAATAAAAACGTCGGTCGAAAAACCCAACTTCTTTATGGGCGTTTCTGGAAATTTCTTATGAAGACGGAATAGCTTCGCGATTTTATGAATCCGTTTTTAGGAGAAAGGCAATTTTGTGTCTCAGAATTTTCCCGGTTTTGATTTAAGCCCGCTTTACGCGCGATTTCGGGATTTTTAAGGGGGAAGACGAGATTAGATGGGTTCCGTCAATCGGACCGTTGAGCGGGGGCGGGTTGGGGGGGGGGGGGGTGCTGCAAATTCAAATTTCATCGAACGTTTTGATGGAGTTGTGTGTCGATGAAATAAATTGCGAGATTTGTTGAAGTTTTCTAATATGCATTGAGAGTTATTGGATTATAAGGAATACGTTTGAAGGATACCATACTAGCAATCAATGCTCAAAAATATCAAATTTTATGAGATGGCCAATCGGACGTAGTTATGCTAAAAGCGTCCAACCCAAAAAACATTGAATTGAGAAAATGGCTTCTTAAAATTTGACTACGAAAACTTAATACGTCCTTATTATTCAATTCATTATTGCATTTTTTTGCATAAGTTTCAGCGTAGAAATACTTTTTGTCTTTCAATGTAATTATAAGAAAAAACTTTTATTTAAGAATATGTGACGCGTTTTACAGTTTGAATACTTTCTACCATTGTACCATTTTGTATTGTACCAAATTGTACCAAATTTAATAATTGTACCAAAAACAGTAGGAACTTATTTTGTTCTATATGGGTTGGATGTGTTCTTTCAAATATGGGAGACAAATAAATGCCAGCTTTTTTGTACAACGTGACATAGATTTATTCTATTAAATTTAAATATTATATTTAAGTATAAGCATGTTTGTTTGTTTGTCAAGTTGTCATCAATGGTTTAAATTTTCTTTTGTATAAAAAAAGTTTTGTCTGTCTTGGATAAAAAAGTGTTTTCTATCTAGGATGAAAAAGTATTTTATTATCTTGTTTTTTTTTATGTTACATTTTTTTTTGTTCTTGTTTTTACATTTGTGTACACATTTATTTGTGTTACATACAGTTTGTATGTATTTAACATACATACATGTTACATACATTCAAACAGGTTACAATGCTTTTTGTGTTAATTTATTATGTTTAATTTAAATTTAACGACAGTAATGTGGGTACGGGGTGCGTACCTACTCGTATTTCTAATCTCTAACTATAAGTTTATGAGGCCATGAATAGGGACGTCCCATTTATATCTAAATTTTCCATCATTATATGTTTTTGTAAAGGAATATGATTTAAATATGTCATGTTTGAATTCGTTTTGATGATTTCTGAAAAGTAATACATGAATTTTTATTTTCATTGTTTACAGGAATGTCGCCATTAGAATCTAGCAAGGACTTCACGGTGGACGGAATAAACGGATTCAATAAGAAAAAGAAGAAGAAAAGGCGTCATAGGTGAGTGCGTCTGGTGTAACCCTCATCCATCAATATCTTTGTTTACTTTACATTCCAGACAAATAATACAACAAAAGACATGCAATAGAACATAGATTGATAGTGTCTCGTAGAAACCGTATACAGCAATGAAACTTTTTCTCGCATCTCAGAGATTTGTATCGGGATCAGTAGTGTTGTCCATAATCAATGTTGTTTTCTTAACGCGATTTTTTAGACTAAAATTTGATCCGTGTTCACGAATCTCAATGAGTAGTCATCGATTGTTGGCTTTGATCTTTGATCGCGCCAGATCTTTCGCGGACATCTTTTAGTCGTGTTGTTGTTCAACACTTGCCTCATATATTAGTTTTACCATTTCTCTCCTCATTCATATCTTCCGTTTCCTCAAATCAAAGCTTAAAAACGCTTTCTTTGTTCTATAAACCATGTTAAAAATGAATCTACGGTAGTGTATTATAACGATGAGTGCTATATAACTTTACAATGTTGTGTCAATATAATTATTATGTGTTTACATAAAAATAATACTTATACAACATTGACATGTCAATTCATCGCAATTACTCTTAAGGCTCGGTTGCGCCAGCAGAAGTAAATTTGGTTCGAGTAACATTGACCCGAGTAACTTTTTTTACCCTCAGCTCAGAGTAAACTGGATTTCGGGTTGCACAAACAGCTTTTTTACCGCTGTCAAACCAATCATAAGGCTAATAGGGTGCCAAGCGGAATAAACCTCAAATACCGCATTTGTCTATGGAATTTGATTTATTTCAGTTTTTCACCACTGGCAATACGTACTTTTGCGGTTCAAAACCAGTTCAAACAAACCACTTTATTCTATAAAACAAACCAAACAAACGTCAAACCATCGCTAAAATAACGCGAAATTAAAAGATTCATTTTAATATTTACAAATTTCAATACGAAAATGACAGCGACAAAATTCAAATGACAAGTACCTATATGGATAAATGTCACATTTTCAAATCAGCTGTGGGAGGACGGCCATTTTTTTTACCAACGTTTTTACCTTTACCCATCTATCCTGGAGAGTAAAAAAAAGTTACTCAGATGTATGTACTTCGGCGAGTTAAATATTTTTACCATAGATGGCGCAACCCGTTTTAGTAAAAAACGTTACTCATGTAACTTTTTTACTAAAACTTTACCTTTACTTTGGATGGCGCAACCGGGCCTAAGTATTAAATTCATAATTTATTTATTTTAATTATTTTTTATCCGTATCCTCAAATCAAAGCTTACAAACGCTTTCTTTGTTATATAAACCGTGTTAAAAATGAATCTACGATAGTGTATTATAACGATGAGTGTTATAAAATTTTACAATGTTGTGTCAATAGAATTATTATGTGTTTATATAATAATATTACTGATACAACATTGACATGTCGTTTCATCGCAATGACTTTTAAGTATTAAAATTCATAATTAATTTATTATTAATTATTTTTCTATTATTTTTAATCGCTTCACAAATACAGGGTATCTATAACACACCTAGTCCACAATACTTTACAGGTACATTCTTGTGTAAATTATGAGTCGAAAATGTCTTAATATCAAAACCTGTGGAGATAAGCGAATTCTTTCGCAGTTTGCATTTTATAAGTCAAATAAAAAATTTAAAACCTTGCAGAGATTCTAACCAGATTTTTCGGTTTTAAAAATGCTCGTTGACATTGACTGCAAATGCAAATATTACCAGGTATTGATTATACAATGGTCAACTGATTACATGAGCGAGTAACTTCCGGTGTCCTGTCACTACATGAATAACTACCCTTGTTCCTCTCCCTCTGCGGCAGGACGATCTTCACCTCGTACCAGCTGGACGAGCTGGAGAAGGCTTTCAAGGACGCCCACTACCCCGACGTGTACGCCAGGGAGATGCTGAGCCTCAAGACTGATCTCCCGGAAGACAGGATACAGGTGAGTGATATAATTCATTTATCGCTGGTTTGGGGATTTTTTAAAATGTAAATTTGACACAACAAATGGATTGTTGACACTTATTGTGATGACATCCAATAACCACAAAGTGTTTTTTTTTAGTTTTTACATTGTTCTTCCAGGCCAATTTTTTTAGGATTTGTGATTAGCTATTTAAATGTTTTACTCTCGGTGAACAAAGTATAGGTATTAGAAAAAAAGCATTACATCAACCTGTTATATACGATACGATATATCTACTGAATGACACTACGATATTTGGCGTAGATTTCAATTTAAAGACTTTAATAATGATACCCTTTAGATAGATAATAGTAATTAGATAGAAGTAATATATTAATAGTATATTAAATACGCAGATGCGTAAAATTGAATTTTTGCAAAATTGAAATTTTATTGAATTGCTCGCATAAATTATATTTATTTATTTAGACGTGAACGTTTAAGAGTATATAAAATAACAGTACTAGATAATATTAATTAAGATTTTGCCAGAAGCGTTAGTGAGTATATACCTATATAAGACATTTGTTTTCTTTTTGCATCCAACGGAGTTTGCATCTATTGTGACTACCTTTGGTTATGTAGATTCTTTTGGCGCGAAATAATTCAATGGAAGTGGTATTCCATCTTCTGACACGACATCCTTTTCCAGAGATTCCACATTTTCTGTTCTATCATATGTTGCAGTTTGTTGGAGTTATTTAATTTCGTGACACCGAAGTATTCCTGTTTTCTTATATTTATTGTGAGCATCATACGAACCTCAGTGAGACGTATGTGGAGTTCTAACCTCTGGTTAAGGATTTGTGATACTTAATATTAGATTTGTTCCTAATTTTTAATACTTAATACTGAAGCCTTTTCAAGTACACCGTAGTCAAAATTGAAGATAAATAAAAATACATTAATATTTATTGTCCTGTTCTTGTTATTGTTATTGAATTCCAGTGAAACTCGTTCTCGGTTTCCAGTTATTTTATTGGTTGACAAGTGACAATAGTTCGTTTATAGTACAATAGGAGTAATGTTCGCGGTGGCTACGTAATGAGAGAGCCTCTCGCTTTAAAACATTCTCTCTCTCTTTCTTCCATGCCGTCTTTCACTCTCATTCATCAGACAGACACTCAGATACGTTACATTTGTTACGGTATTTGTTGCTGTTTATTTCAATTACGAGGTGACTTTCCAGAATCGCCATGATGATAGTCCATAGTTATTAATCTGACATTCGTAAGATATTTCTAAATCATTTGATTTAAGATATTACTACAAAACTCCAGAATGTACATTATTCGAATGTAATGCTCTTGTGCGAGAGAGCTGGAAGTATGAAAAGTATAATGCTGATTTCTACAGACCGAATGAATGAAAAAATCGCAACAATTGCACCAGATTACATAAAATATTCAAAACAATAGTAAAAGTTATTTATTTTAATTAATTTATAACTTTGTATTAACCACATGGAATAAGTTCACGTCTATCAAGTCTACCGGTTTCGATACTACTGTATCTTCGTCAGCACAGGAGCATACTAACTATCCATTACTTATTTTAGGAAAAAAAATAATTTTGAACGGGGGCGTGGCTAAAGTTACGGTAGGGGTAATCGACAATTCAGAGAAGTTATTGTTATCTTAACTGTTTCTTTACTCTAACGTTAAAATTACGTGTCGTTTTACCTAAATGAAATGACGTAATTTTAATGTTAGAGTAAAGAAGTTTAATGTTCGAGTAAAGGAACATTTAAGAGGTCTCAATAACAAATAACTTCTCTGAAGTTGCGAACCACCTTTTGGTTACAGGCCATACGTTTAAAAAAGAAAACGGTATCAAGATACTCCATGTGCTCGTAAATAATAGAGGCCTAAGATTAGATAAGTTATAAATATTATAAATCAAGAAACACTAATTAATAACCAGTTAAATTAAATGAATAGCCCATTCATTGTCTACTTGTCAATTACCCCCACCATAACTGTAGCCACGCCCCTGTTAAAATGAATTTGTTCGTGAATTTGAAATGGATACGTTAGCATGCGTCAGTCCTGACAAAAATACAGTGGTATCGAAACCGGCGTAGACGTATAGTTACTCCAAGTGTTTAATTTTAAAATTAATAATTAATTAATTAAAATTATTAATTACGTCAAATGTAAATTTCACTCCTGGTACTTAACCAACATATGAATGATTAAAGGTAAGAAATAAATTACAAGAAAATCGAATATATTAAAAAAATATATATATTAACACTGATGTTGAAATACCGTTTAAGAATAAATAATTATAATTCGCAATAAATGTCCCGTTGGTATTTTGAACAAAACGTTTTTTTTCCCGTCTCCGTACGCTGAATTTCGAACAAGAGAAAAAATCCAAAATCCGCGATAAACTCTCGATTACACGGCCATTGAGCGCGCACAAAGCCTATTTTGGTTCTAATGATCCCACAATGCCCGGAGCTGTCAGTCAGGAGTTCAGGAGCCATCAGGCCCAAGTGAGGAAATGCAAAAAAAAAGGTTTTGTTGGCTGACGATTCGTAATTCGATATTTCGCAGATCCGTTGCGGCGCGCAAGACTAATTCTATAAATATTTTGAATATAAAAAGGTTTCGTACATAGGACACAATTTGAGAACGCTCCTTCCGAGAATTGGCGTGCTTTTTACTTCCTGGAAGGTATCGCGGTTTGTTCTGTAGTTTAGCCTGCGATCAGGATCATGCACTCCATGTGATATAATTATGCAAATTCGGTGAAATCTACGGTGAAATTTTAGTGATCTTTATTTTGCCTAAATTTTAAGCACTGAGTAATCTATTTTTATTGATTACATGTGTGACGTAAAGTATCGAAATGCGATATATCCATTTTCATGTTTTTAAGATAATCGTTAATAAGATGGCTAAATATGTCACTATTTCATAATAAATGTGTTTTTAAAATTCAAAATGACAATAATTTATAATTATATTTCATGCTTTGATTTCATATGTAGGTTTCATAGAAATTTTGGTTAAAAATAAAGATGTCATAATTTGATACCTGATTAACGTAACATGTTTAAAATTATTATACAAATATTACATGAATTTTATCTTTGCTTTACTCGCCACATATTAATTTCATTATCTGTCCGTCCGGCCATCTATCTGTCCCCGTAACTTCGTGTAACGTCTGTAATGTCATTCGAATTCACGGCGAAAAACACGGCCGGGCATGAACCCCGGGCCACCAAACCCGAACCGGCCGTTTAACGCAAGCGGCTACGGCCGCCTCTCCGTAGACCGCCAAAAAGATGCTATAAATATCTACTGGTGCTTAGCAAGGATGCGAACCAATATTCCGTCATTTTTGACGGGTTACAGGTAGTGTACCTACCAAATAAAATCTTTTGAACTTCAATGGTATTCCAAAGATGGCACTGGGAGCGCTTGCCGTGATGCGTTTTGTTTAAAAAGAGCGCTAAGCGCCGTCAATTGTATGCAAATGACTGAAAATCGTACTGGCGATGTGCTAGTAGAAAACGTCATATAAACGGTGAAAAAAGTATAAATATCACAAGAATAACATCAAAAAGTAGTGAAAAAGAACATGAGACACACAAAAATCAACTGATATAAAAATTTTATTTTATTTTTCAATAATTTATTTATACTAAATAACAAAGATATTTTAATACCCCATCGCTTTCAATCTATGTTTAATTTGAAGTAACAGAAACATGATACTTCCTAAGCAAAATTCAAGATGGCACTTAGTGTGTGCTTTAGGTAACTATTATTCGTAGAACTTTCTCAAACGTAGAACTTTTCTCAAAATCTGATAAATATTTTCTATATTCTTTTTTAATTAAACAATAACATTAAATTATTTTTGCATAAGTATGTGTAATATGTTTGTTTTCAAGTTATCTTAATTCATTTAAAAATAATGAAATTTCTAGAATAAAACAATTTTATAATACGCCATTTTTACTGAATATTTTTTTAAAACTTGTCGGCGCATATTTTCCAATTTATTAAGTTTATTCAATTGAGCTAAATCGCTCGTGTTTATGAGTTTGAGGTAAGAGTATAATCTGGTTCTGGTTTGGTCTGGTTTCAATTATCTTATAAGCATATGTTAAATACTGCTTTAAACGGTATAATGATCTACACCCTTTTATTGTATATAAGGAAACTATTTGAAATAAGAAAATGTTACAATCCATTGTTGTCAAGATTCAGAGATATGCCTATTTTTTTTAGATTGTTCGTATTTCGCTAAGCTTGATTCTTGAACAACTTATTGAACCATTGATTCATTAGTGGTGCCGTGCAATGGTAGTTCTTAAAACTAATATTTTTATTTGTACCTTTGTTTTTAATCTATTACTTATGCAGTCTTCGGGTGAATATTATTTTTATAGTACATTGTAAGTTTGGCAAAAGGCGTTAATTTTATATAATTTTTTAATTAACAGGTGGTACCTTAAATTTTTGAAATACTTTAAATTCTAGAATTGGAAAGACAAATGGTATCTTTAGAATGATTTTAATTATAATTGACAAAGAAACATATTCACAAGTATATAATAGTTTATGATTAAATATATATATGTTAAAATTTTGTACTAGGCTGGTAATCGTCTAGTGACCTGGTTGTTCGGGAGTTTGGGCCCCATTCCAAAAGACTAGGTAATTAGTCCTAATAAAATGGATTAGACACATATTTCGTATACGAACATCAATTAAAATATTAAAATCTAAATGATTACGTTAATTATTGTAATAGGAATATTACGAGATTTCCGTTTCTTTTTAAAATATATGCTTAGGAAAAAGTCATGCTTCTTTTTCTCACTGCACGCGCCTGCTATTTGGTATCGATGTTTTCAGATCTCTGTTTTATGAAAATAAAATTCCGAATTCCTTATTTTAGAGAAATAACTAAGAAAAAGAAGAAAATTGTTCAAAGCTAATGCAGACATTGTATTTGCATTGTTTCATGTCAAAAATATTGTGGCCTGTATTTTTTAATTCATAGATATTATTTGACTACAGATAAGTGAAATCAATTATCACAATATTTAATTTAGTCTTGTAAAAAAGGAGGAAAAATTATAATTGTGATAGCAAAAGTACTAGATTTATATTTTATTTCAATTTTTTTAAATATTTGTTGAGGTCAAAGTTTTGCTTTTATCTATTCACTGCACGCCCCTGTATAGAATATTATTAAAAGTAAAAATTTAAACTCTTTAGCAAAAAAAAAAAACGTCTAAATAATCTAGCTCGTTTTAAAAAAAAGAACTGTGGTCTCTCCCCGGCTTCGGCCAATAGCTTCGTGCATTTTCCGCTACACGCACTGCCCCTGCAATAAAACACTACACGCTGGTTTTCTTTACATCCCCCCCCCCCCGCCCCCCATCGCCCCTCGCCGCCGCGTCATCCCCTTTTTCCATTTTCCGCCACCATTTTAAGTCCACAAACACACGCTGCCAAACACAAAAGTATCAACCAAATTAAAATTTCATAACTACCCTGTAGTGCCGGGTATACTTCGTTCTGTGTACTTGTGCGGTTTAAATGCCTTTTGGCAATATTTGTCGAATAAAAAGATTATTTATTTACTAGAGGGTCATTATTATGATTCGCGAAGGCAATAGACGAATTTGAATGCTCCACACAAACTTGTCTCGTTTTTATGAAAAGTTGTACTGAATGCGCCGTATTATGAAAAATATTTTTATTGTTTATTTATTGGATAGTCTTACAAGATCATTTTATATCAGATTAAAGATTTTTTAAAATTGGGTTAGTATACTTGTGTACGCGCGTTAGAAGTTATACTTCTTGACACACTTTCGGGGCCATTGGTCTCTACATCGGGAGTTAACGTATACTAAAGATTAAAAATACAAAGTGTTGACAGTAACAAAATGAAAATAAATTATATATAACCAACTTTATTTGTTTTTTGTTCAGAATATTGTTTTTTTTAATATGACTAATTTGTTAATTAAGAATATTCTTAGGTTTTCACGGCCACTCAGAATCTTCTGTTTTGTGTCTTCTGGGGTATTATGCCGTGTTTTTACGACCTTTCTGGCCGACGTTTCGGATCTCATTGCTGGGTCCATCATCAAGGCTAATCAATGGGGTCCGAAATGCAATGGGATCAGCCCTGATGATGGAACCTGCAATGGGATCCGAAACGTCGGCCAAAAAGGTCATAATAATACCCCAGAAGACACAAAACAGAAAAAAAATAGTTAATTATTCTCTATATACATTTAATTTGGTTCATTACGTTAATGTATACTCCTCCCCACCCAATAATGTCATACTAGAGTAGTGAATGAACACTACATTGTCATTTCCGATTTCATTTTATGTCTCTACACGGGTATATCTATCGTCATAATCACTTTAAATTGACGTTATCATCACAGGTTTCTAAATATTCTAGAATCTCCTCTTCCATCATTCTTTTACTTGCTCTTTTTCTGAGATGCATACCATTCCGACAACTAGACGTTCAGCTTTTGGCGGGTTAGGTGTGTGTAGATGTTCTGAGAAGAAAATGCCGGAAAAAACCCGTATAAAGACATATTCTTGTGTCGGCCTGTATTGTGTGAATGGCGCCTGGTATGTGTGATATGCTAATAATTTACAGATGTGGCGTTGAGTACATAAATATTGCTTGTAATGGCTACGGTCGTTTATAGAGTGGATGTACCCAATAGCGACCGGGACCTGGTGAGCCGTATCGAGCCGATTGATTGGTGGTGCCGCTCGACGCGTGCGGCTAGAATCGCGACGGGTCTGGACCACCACAAATTCAACAGTATAGTTATTTTCTGCGCTTAAAATAGCGCTAACAATATTTTAAAAACTCTCAAGTTAATAAACGCATTCCTTCACAAAAGCGAGCACACCTACTTGGCTTGACTTTTTTATGAAAGGATTCTAGAACTTGCTACTTTTACTTGATATTCTAAGATATTCACCCTTATCCAACTATCAGATAATTCATTCAACAATATTTCACTGCACCTGATCATGTTAGGTCTTTCGCGGACGCCCTCTGTTTCTGTTACCTCATATATAACCTTACCTGTATTAATTGAGGTATAATTACTAAAATAAACTTAGTTTTCACCACTTCTTTATACTGAAAATATCAACATGTTTCAAAGCCTATGGCCCCTTCGTCAGGATACAATTGTATACTAACAAAAATCAAATTCAAAAATCGAAGTAGGTAGGTATCTACCTATAGACAATCAAAATATTTAAAAAGTTATACATGGAAAATGAATAATAATAATACGAAAGGGGCCATAGGCCTTGAAACATGTTGATATTTTCAATATAAAAAAGTTATGAAAACTAAGTTTTATTTTATTAATTATTATATTAATAATGTCATCAGAAAATTATTTTGCTATTTTTGAAGAAGTAGTTAATTTGAGGTATTCACCCTTCTAACTACCAGATGTTGCGTTCAACCACAGAGTATAATAATGTACATAAATGAAATAAACCCTTTCTTTAGACGATGGGGTTGGGTTACAGCGTAAGTGTGTCCCCCTCAAATATATCTAAGTCACTTTTATAATGTAGTTAAAGTATTTATTCTTGCATAATTAAATCCCCAAATGTAAAAAACATATATTTTACAATAGACTTCATTTTTATTTTGTTCCAAACCGAGTCGCTTCAAGAAAACACGTATTTTTCTTTTTACTAAGACATTATCATACTACTTCTGATGTTTATAGTGAATGGACATAATTATAAATTAATTAAATAACTTTGTATTCTTCACTTGAAGTAACTACCCGTTTCGATACCAATGTATCTTCACCAGGACGGACGACAACTAATTATCTATTACGTATTCTAGAAAACAAATCAATTTTTAAATAATAATAACTAATAGTAATCAGTATTGTGGCCAAGCCTCCTTTCAAAAATTGATTTTTTTGCTAGAATGAGTAATGGATAGTTAGTATGCGTCTGTCCCGAAGAAGACACGGTGGTATAGAATCCGGTTATTATTATACTTTCTAGGAGTATTATGTTTGACATTTTCACAAATATTTCCGTTAGTTCAGTCTACATACTTTGGTGGGTGGTCTGTGCGTTGAACGATAATAACGGACGCATACTAATTATCTATTACGTATTCTAGAAAATAAATCAATTTTTAAATAATAATAAGTAATAATAATCAGTATTGTAGCCACGCCCCCTTTAAAAAACTGATTGTTTTGTTAGGATAAGTAATGGATAGTTAGTATGCGTCTGTCCTGACGAAGACACAGTGGTATAGAATCCGGTTATTAGTATATTTTTAGGAGTATTATGTTTGACATTTTCACAAATATTTCCGTTAGTTCATGTCTACATGTTTTGGTGGTCTCAGCGTCGAACGATAATTCAATGCACCTGATTGTATCAGGACTTTTGTATCAGCTCTTTTCGAGTTGCCTTCAACACTCATCTCTGACTTTCACCTGCTCCATTTCTGAGGTATTCGCCCTTCCGACTACCAGATGTTCCTCCGGCGTGGCACTACGCGGGCTCAGTTTTCACAAGAAGAAAAGCGCATTCCGTCACGAAAGCGAGCACAGGCAGTCGGCCGCGCGGCGGGCCCTCCTATTGGCCCGCGAGAGGGGAGAATTGTCCCCGGGATTCTAAATTCTCCAAATTCAAAAGATGAGAGTTGCGGGGGCTGGCGGGGTGGCTTTGGGGGAGGGGAGGGGAGGGATATCGCTCCCATATGAATAAATTCATATCTCTAATTATCCTGGAGGACTAGTTCATTCTGGTGCATAGCGGAATTCTAAATGCCTCTCGGGCATTCCTCTAATGTACCAATCATTCGCACGCGCGAATTCACCAAGAAATTTCATTATTAATGTGAATTTTAATAAAAAAAACGCATTTTTATAATAATAATATGAATCCATTTGAAATACTGGGTGTAACAGAGCTAGTCCACAATCATCCGTATTCTGAAAACAACAATGTCTGGATCTTTAAGATCTTTATCCCAACACTTAATAGACGATAATAAAAATTAAAAATGTTCAGAGCGGATTTTGTAATTCTACGGCTCAAATACACTGTATTAAAAGATGATATAAGAAATATTGTTTCTTACAAACGTATTAATTTCTTCATCCACAGCGTCCAGATGAAATATCATGGCTAAACTTGTCATGACCGCGTTACCGCGTATTCAAATCTTCCCATCTTGACATTTGACAGATAACAATTTACATCTTCTCCCTCCCTCTATATCTATCTGATATAGAAACTTACAGAAACAAACACCGACGTAAAGCTACGTCTCGTTTATTTTTAATTTTTATTATCGTCTTTTAAGTGTTGGGATAAAGATCTTGAAGATCCAGACATTGTTATTTTCAGAATCGGGCCGAATATCTTATAGGTGGATTGCTGCTTTGATTATGAGTCGAAAATTTTCAAGCAACCATACCTGACACCAACTGAAACTGTATACCGTGTAACACAACAATTAAACATTGAAAGCATTACAAAAATCGAAACACTTAAAATCATTCACAAACCAGCAAATGGCGAAATACAAGACGAAGACATAAAATTACACAAAATACACGAAAAACACCAACACAACACTAGAACGGCTCAAAACTGTCACATAACACACGCCAATACAAAAACAGGACAATCACGACTAATTTGCAACGGATTAAAACTATACAAAGACCTACCACAACAGACCAAACAACTGACTACTGACAAATTCAAAACAGATGTGACAAAAATGCTAAAACTCGGCCAATTAAAAAAAAAGATTTTATATCTAAATTATATTATTATTATATTCCTTTATTTAATCATGTAAAAAATGTTATCCATAAACTTTTCCAGGTTTCTATTATATTTTAAATAAAATAAAAAATCAATAGTTATGGCGATATGAGACATTAAAGTTTGCATTTTTTTTCAATATTTCTAACTTATTTTTTGCGAAACATTGAAGGATCATTACATATGAGTCGTATATTTTCAGACACCGCTAACTCCAAACCAAAGCAATTTACAGCAGGTCAAGTAATTTATACTTTATTGTGTGAGATGTAATAAACTACACTGTTAGTTTTTCTAGAAAGTTTGTTTACATTTACAACAAACATTCTAGAAAAACTAACAGTGTGGGTAATAACATCTCACACAATAAAGTATAAATTACTTGACCTGCTGTAAATTGTTTTGGTATGGAGTTAGCGGTGTCTGGAAATATACGACTCATATATCTAATATGAAAAATTCATTCCCTTCGTTGCAAGTCAAGTAAAATGATAAAACAACATCCAATTCCGATTGGAATTTTTTTAGGGATTTTTTATTTTATTTAATTTTTATTAAAATTAATTAATTTTTTGTAATTGATATAAGTTACTGTAATGATATTTCAACGTTTTGTAAAAAATAAGTCAGAAATATTGAAAAAAATGCAAACTTTGATATTGCATAACTCCATAACTATTGATATTGGGTCGTGGTTGCTCTGACATTTATGACTCGTAATCATAGCAGGAATCCATCTGTTAAGTAAATATTGCGGACTAGCTCTGTTACACTCTATATATATGTACATACAGAAAAAACTATCTGTCAAAAAATATTTACCCCTAATCCGAAAAACTGCGATGAAATCAATTTAAACAACGACAAATTCATTTTTTTATATAGAAAAGTAGGAATTGAAGTCTTTTTGGGGCTTGCGACCTAGCGCACAGCTGGCTTAAGGTAATCACTTTACATAATGTAACGTTCACCAATTCCACCCATGATGGACTATCACATATATCTAATTTTTGGAAGTTATATATATATCTTAACTTTGCACACCTTGTTCCATATGTGCGATGTATTTATATTACCGCCATCTGTGATCTGAAAATTTGTCTTTCTCATCAACCAATACAGATGTCGCCGCTGGTATGAGATATATTTATTTTTGATTTGGAATTTTTAAACCAATATCCTTTTTTATATGTACCTACCTATATGACATTCTTCCGAATTATTAACATAACTCCAGAATGCGCCTGAAAATTATTTCAATTTTTAACTTCTTTTTAGACCACTTTTTATAAAATATATTCATAATATTTTGAGTACAAATTTTTCAAGAACACGATACTGGATTTCATCCCCTGGGGGACATCATTTAACAAGATATATATTACCATAATGTCTCATAGACACGAAGTCATTTTTAGAGAAGAAGAAAGCAGGTATGGAAGTCTTAACCTAAAAATAGATAATTTAAAAAAAAACGAAATTTACGCTATTTCGTGTGGAGATTGTTGAGAAAGCCAATAATTTTCTTCCGTTAACTATTCAACTTTTCTCTCAATATTCCCGTTACAACCACCTTTAGGCTAATAACTCCAGCTCATACGAAGTACAATCAATTAATCAATCAATCAATTATTTCCATATAATCAATGTAAAAATTCTATATTTCAAATAAGTCAGCTTGGCACCTACCTGGCGATGAGAGATGAGGTAACATGGTTAACGTTTTTTTTTAACCAATTTGATGATTGTCATTACAAAGCTAACGCTAAATCCAATCCATAATAGATATAACTGAAAAACGAATATTTAGAATGTAAGAACATAAGCAAGTAATTTTTAATTAAGTATGTCTATATAATGTATTTATCTGTTGTACACAATAAATATAGGATTATACTGGATAAGCATATCTATTGAAAAAATATTTGGTCTACACTGACAGAGATAAAACCAATTTCGCCATGTTAACCATTTAATGTGACGAAAACATTGAGACTTACACATGTCGTCTTTGGTAGATTACACGTCCATCACTTCAATTGCAAATAGCTATCCATTTTTTATTTAATCTGAAATATCTTCAACACAATGGATTATTAATTGAAATAAAAACACATTAATGTTGTGGAGTTACAATTATAGAATATAGTCATTTGATAATTAAACTAGATAAATCTATCGAAAAATATACACCCAGCTAAAGGAAGCGCCGGGACCCCAACGTTATTATTATATTATGTTAACTATATCTATACTTTCACGTCGAATTTCTAAAATTAATATAGTCTTTTAAAAATAATACGACTCGTTTCTCGTCATCTCATTAATGTGACAATGCATCTTTTACACAATAATAGGTGAAACAAAAAATTAATTAAAAAAAAACAACCAAAAACTTGAAATGTTAAAGTAGGTACCTACATTTTTTTAACACGCTGTATGTGACTTAACATATGAAAAAATTAAACTAATTAATAAATATGGGTTATTTAGCAATAAGTGTGTATATACTTAACATGTTTAGTGAATCCTATCCTGGGCCAAAATTGCAATCCTGGAACATCAGCATTCGATTTTTATTCTATTCTGGATGCCAGGATCATTAAAAATGCTCACAGATTCAATAATTTTACACATTTATTTATTTATGGGAAACTAACAGTACATATAGAGAGATTATACATGATTATTGAACAGTATAGAGACCATCTTGCAGGTTTCCACAGAATTAACATGTTGTGTTTTAACATAAAGCAACAATAACTTGAGTTATACAATAAAAAACAAAAAAAGTGAAAGTTTTAAGTTATGGACAAACTATGGGAGTCAAAGAATTAGAGGTAAAAGGAGAATAAGGAATGGATAGGAAAGGACAAATCTACTTAGTAAAAAGGACAAGAGATAAAAATAAAAAGAAGTGCAAAAGATATATGTATAGCATAAAGATATTTGATCAATACATCTGCATATATATATATACGAGGTCTGGGCAAAAGAAAAAATGTTAATTAAAGAAAGATACAAGATAAAAAATTACATATACGAAGTCAGTTGAAAAGAAAGAAGATGGATTAAAGAAGAGGAAAAAAAAGAAGGTTTATGACCGAGGTGAATATCCAAGAGTTTTAAATTCATATTCATAAATTTAGAAAAAGGGTAGAAATAACAGATGTGGAGTATAAAAGCAAAGGCACCAATATCCAAAAAAAATTAATGCAGCATCGAGGATTAGGTACTAATTTGTAATGTACCTACTAAATTCTAGATTTCATAGAAAACCATAGCCTATAAATTTAAAGGAAACATGATTTTGGAAGGAGAAACTAGAATTCAGTACATTTTAAATAAGTAATCCTAAGTGACTGCATTCAAAACATTTATTTTTATTTTTTTGGATATTGCTGCCTTTGCTTTTTATATTCCACAAATACAGTTTATAAAAGACAGTAATATTCAAGTAAGGAATTTTTGGACAAAAAGGTAAGGTACATATCTAATATTACAAGATTAACAAGAAAATTTTGGAATGTTTAATAATCAAGCATAATAATTTCGATTTCTGTCCATCTGCCCGTCCGTCCGTCCATCTGTCTATCTGTCTGTCCCCGTAACTTCGTGTAACAGCCGTAATTTCGTTCAAATTCACTTCTAAAAACGAAATTAAATGGCCGCAGATGGGGCTTGAGCCCGGGCCAGCAAACCCGAAGGCGGCAATGTTACTATCGCCGTACTTATAGGACTTAGCAAAGACGCGAACCATTTCATGTTTTCATGTTCAAATATTTTGATAAAATTGTTATTACTATTCAATGGTTGTCAGCTATAAATAAGTAAATACTTATTCTTTAGGAACTGGCACGTAAAAGTACTTTAATTTTTGACGGGTTAAAGCTAGTTGTTTTACTATGGGTGATAAATATATGGGTATTATGGATGAAGGATCGAGATCATTTTGTCATTTTTTCTTAATCTAATTTTGGTACCTACTCCGAAATTAAACCAAAATGCCAATTGCGAAATTTTCGAAAATCATATGTAATAACTATATTCCTTGCATTGGCAGGCTGTGTTATGTGTATGCATTTTAGGATCATAATTATTTTTAAACATTTTTAGGCAAGATTTTTTCATTAAAAAAGTAGTGATTAAATTAATTTTTTATATATGTGGTTTAGAGAGGTAATAAAAATATTGTGATAGTAAAATTATCAATTATCATTTAAAATTTATGTAGGTACAACTATCTTTTAATTTTTTCTGTACAAATTTTATTTTAGGACCCCTTATACCTTAAAATATGTAAAATAAAAATAACATAAAAAAATAAGATATAACAGATAATAATTTCTGTGTAATTTCAGAAGAAATATTCACCTTTCACGATGTATAAATGAACATAATTATTTTAAAATATTGCGCCCTCTAATTCCTGAGCCCTGTGCACTTGTTGCATGTGTTACGGCACTGTCCATAATATTTTCTAACCGAATCCAACATTTAAAAATATTAAATCGTTTTTTAAAATATTTAATAGCTAATTTTGATCATGCTAGTGACACCTGTGTGTGTAAATTCAAAGCTCCGCACCCTGACGAAGTTTTTAAATATTACCTATCACATTTTTAATCAATTCCTGCTCAAATAGTATCAAAAAATGTAAGAAAGGCGCTTTTCACAGACAAAACAATCATTATTTTAGCTTGACAATGTTGCTTATTTGTATTTAAAATAATTTTATTTTTTGTAGCGTATTTGAGAACAAAACATTTGAGCAAATGGCTATAAACTACCTACGTAATTTTATACGATGGCTGTTTAGTGACTTTTCCGCCATTGTACTCGAGCAGAACAACAAGACACTTTGAATTAATGATGTTTACCAAATCGAATAACCCGCCGTACGGCCGTGATTGGCTATTAAACGTCCCAACGCACACCGGAGACGATATTCAATTTTCGATCTTAGGCCCGCCGGCAATAGAGCGCATAATTGCCCGCTCCGCGACCAATTAGGGATCACCTAATTACTTTGTCTAAATTTTAACACGGGCGAATTATGTTCGTGAATTCAGACGCGGCTGGAACAGTTGCCAAATTTATGTACAGTCGGCAAAATAGAGAGCGCCGGTAGGACTACTGCTGGGTACCTACTTTGAGATCTATATTGAAGTTTTTGAGCATTTCAGATTAAATAAAAACCATTTTTTAGTTTCATATTTTCTTCTAGTACGAATGATCAATTTGTATGTTCTGTAGTAAGTATAAATTTTGTATACACCGAATGAAATAAAAAGATTTTTATATTCTGAAAAAATCCAAAATCAAAATATTGAACTTCGTTTTTGCAAAATATAAATTATATGGTTAAGCCCACTTTAGATATTAGTGACCCAAATATACCTACTTACAGAATAAACAACTTTTAAGAAAAATTTAGTATCTACTTCATTATTTGTATTGCTATACAGTACTACAGGTCGATTTTTTGGTTCACTTCAAGGATGTGTTGCGTATCGATACACGTCAATAGGTACTGTGCGTGAACGATTTCAATGCGAGAAAGAGTCAAAGGTATATGACCGCTTCTCGCTAGACAGTAATGCAACAACGCACTTGATGCATGTTATCTTCGGTGATGTAGTTACACCAAGCGCAGTATGATATTTTTTCTAACACATTGACAATAATTACTTATTATTAAACCATTTCTAAAACTTTCCTAAATTTCTCGGTTGCTGTCCAATAGCCAATATAATAAAATATCCCACCGTTCAATTTTAATCAAAATTCATTTTTTTCTTCTACTAGTTTCAGCCAATGAAGGACATCAAAAAGTCATTATTATTATTGAGATGTGATTAATATTACTAATTTCATTCACTATTAATAAAATAATTAAACGTTAAAAAAGGTAGGAACTATTTTATTGCTTCCCACTTATACTTCCCATATATATTTTATACTTCCCACAGACCAGTACCTACGCATACTAATTCGATTGTATTTCTTAAATAAAAATATATTTACCATGCAATAGTCCTCCTACTCGATTACGGCAAAGGGGATAAAGAAAATAGAGAAGAATCTTCACATATCATCATCGTCATCATTAGTCATTTACCATTGCTGGATGAAGGCCTCCCCGAGTGTCTCCCACTTTTCACTATCCATTTTCCACGAATGTCGGCCTCTTGATTTCTCTCGGATTCCATGCATATATTCGTACAGTACAGTCAAATCCTCCGATCCATTCGGTCTGTTTGTTTGTATAATATTAAATTAAACTCTTAATATTAAATTAATTCTGTATGACCCTAGTTTTTCGTCTAATAATGAGTAAGGATTCGTGAAAATTTTTCAGATATCCTTAAAAAACGGATTAAAATTAACAAAAATTAACAAAAACCTATTGAAAAATAAATTGATTGTGTGTCTATTTTCATTTTTTGTGAACATGGCTATATTCGTAGTTCAATCTAGAATAGTGGTGCCGGCGTCCTTTTGAGCTGGGTTTGTAAAAATTCTTGAAATTCTGCTAGCATTTCATACCTAGATGTGCTCTTGAGCTCCAAAGTTGGCGCGGCGGGGTACGTATTTATACTTGTATACGGCCATTTACCAGAGTTGATTTGATTGTATTCTTACGGGGCATCGGCCACAATCGCGTTTCTTTGGAACTCGAGTATTAGCAATGCTTTGAAGCGTGTCACGTTCGACACGCGTATCGTAGGATGAGCATTTTCTGGATACCAGCCATCCTAGGATAGCCCAAGAATCACCATGTGCGTCTTGCCATGGAGGTACGAAATCTATATACCTATAGGCACCCGTTACAAACATCGATACAGGTGAAGAAGATGATGGTCTCAAATTAAAAACCTCATGGTATCCGGCGCTTCAAAACTGTGATATCCTGGTATTACGGGTATGATTGAAATAATACTTCTTCAGGTCTCAAAGAATCACTCCCTCTATTTTCCTAAAGCAAATTAATAACAGCTATAGCGACCGTGGAAATCTGACACGTGTCATTCTGTTGACACCCCTTTTATCTCTCGGCTGAGCCGAGGATGTCGACACCATTAACCCCATTCATTGGTTATTGATGACGACATCAGCCATGAATCAGTTACCGATTGAATGAGGACATTTTGTAACGACCAATTAAAAGCCAGGAAAATAAGCTCATACAAAACCTCGCGATCTGTCAAATTACCCATACCTGTCGACTTTACAAAAGTCAATTTGTCGCGGTTTCCATAATAATAGTGAACTCAAAATAGATGGAACAAATATAACACAAGACAACTCATGACCATACATATTTCCAATACGGTATTGCGCTGTAGGTACTTAGCGCAAAACTGACAACGATACACCCTGCTTTCGACACGGTATTGCAAGCCAATACTTTATCAGAATCATCAACACTCCTAACATCACATCAGCTCTTATGATGCATCCTGCAATGGGATCCGAAACGTCGGCCAGAAAATTCAATCCAGAAGATTCTAAACGCCGTGAGCACCTAAGAACAGTTTTAAGGGAATCCTTGTAAGGCATATAAGATTAATATCGTTTGCCCTCCCCTTATCTATTAAGCCTTTACGTTCTATAATTCCGCTATAATATATATATATAATTATATAGCTATCTATAAATATATGACCAAAGTACGAAAGAACTATTTGCATAAGTAGATACACAAGCCTATAGGGATAACTAATGATATAATAAACTGTAGATACATTACAAGCGTGAAATCTTGGCAACTCGAAATTAAGGTAATTGCCTTACTTGCATTCGTTATCGACCTTCTTTGTAATCGTGCGCGACGCTACGCCGAAAAAAAGTCCCGGGGAAAAAGGAACAGAGTATCGTACACTATTATATGAATGAGTGTGTAATTTTAGTCACCGTGACTTCAAATTACCTGATTTTACTGTCTACACGCAAAGCGTTTGTGATATAAGTGTCCCGCGATCTTAAAATGCGATATTAGCTACATATGAAAGTCGGCTAGTATGGTAATAACGATCTATATTATATATTATAATATGTCAATGGAGGTAACAGTTATACCTATTTTAGTGTTTAAAAACTCACACGATATAAAAAAAAAAATGTTTCAGAAGTTCCATTTAGTTTTCGGCACACGTTGTTGTCTAGACTGGCTGAGTAATGAACTGAATCTGCTTCAATCATCCGTGAAACACAGATTTCCAATTTCATATAATCTCTGACCCTTCAGGGAGTTCCTACATACGATCGAACCTTTTATTTTCAAGCAAATTTTGACTATTAAATATTATTATCTCCGTGGTGAAACAGCGAATTAAGTACCTGAATTATTTTACGATTATTTTGTTTTAATTGTACGTGTTCAAGATGAGATATTTAAGATTGAGCTGAAATAAATCTCAGTAATTTGCACGAGTGTTGAGATTTTAATCCGGTAATCTGGATTGGTAAAAACAGACAAAAATTAAATTCGATTAGACAGCGACACTATCTCTAAAACCTTTATGTATAAATATCTATAACTGAAAAATTAGACAAGTGATATTAATTAAATAACAAATATATATTCTATTTGAACTGTTGTTGGGGAAAATAAAATGATATTCTTTCAACTAATAAATGGGACATAAAAAAATGGTCAATATATCCCTGACACACGGTCTCGAGTAGAAAATTTCCTAAAATCCTTTTCATAGGTACGGGCCATTTAAATTAAAGGTGTACTTAGGCCCGGTTGCGCCATCAGACGTAAGAGTAAGAGTTAAGAAAAAATCGTAAATTTTTGCGTTCTCCACCAATCAAAACACCCGTTTTCGTAAAAATCTATGCTTTTTGCTTAAAGGTACAGATACACTTGCTTATTAGTGGCATGACACTTAGTGGCATGCTCATAAATCAACCGGCGGTCGTATGGCTAGTGGTATGCTCGTTACTAGCAATGTGCGTACACACATGCCACTAATAAGCAAGGCCTAGAGAAGGTCGATACTGCGCATGCTCACGTGCCACTAAATAAGCATGTGTATCTGTAGCTTAACTCTTACTCTTCTGATGGCGCAACCGGGCCTTAGTACAGAGCTCAGCAGTTATGAACAGGGATCTCAGATAATGCAATGTCATTATCCATATTACATCATTATCAAAAATGACCCTTATCATCGCTCAAAGTTTTGAACACTAATTTTTATTTTTATTTATGCCAAGTATAAATGGATGCAAAATACTTAACTTGAACCATTTGAGTTCAACCGTAGTATTGCGTGTCATATAATATTAGGTATATATATAGAATGTATTGAAAATGAACGAAGGTGATATTTATTCACAGATAAACACTCATATTTCCTCACACTATTTCGGATTAAGATTTAATCTGGTTCAATTCACCGTCGGATATATTCAGTCGATACTATGATCTTGTCTATTAAGTATGTTCAGAAAAATGTTTTTTTTGTTGTTTACTAGAGATGTGAACACGATATACGTGTCGCATCAATATTCTTATTATATTTAAATTAAGCTAAACACTTGTGCTGTGAAAGTAGTAGGTAGGTACTACTTGCAGGTGTCCTGAAATGGGCACGAACCAACGACTACTCGATCGCTAGGTGAGAGTCGTAATCACTATACCTACCAATAAGCTAGAAACTAATAGACTTATTATATTGCTTCTAAACAACAGGTAAACATTTGTTTTTCCATTTAAATTGACACCTACCTGAGAATTTATCTTGCACGAATGTAAGGATTAGGTCGAAGAATTGTTTTGTTTCACATGCATCAACATTTTTCAACACCATATACCTACCAAAAAGAAAAAAATCAAAATAGAATTAGAATCGAAATAGAATATGTTTCCTTAGACGGTCGCCGCTTTTTGTTAAGTGATAAGAATTTGATATTTAAAATTGTGTTCAACTAGTTTGTTTATATTCTAAGTGTTCAACTCAATGTGATTTTAGGTTCATAGATAGGTATAGGTAGATACTTGATATGAAAATCTTTATCTAAAATTAATAATTATTGTCTAATATTTAAAAAAAATGCAGCACTTCATTTAAGAAATGGTAAGATATAAATATTTATAGTAAAGGAGATATAAATTTGAGCATGATTGTATGAATCAGATATTGAAAGACGATACTCTTAGAAGTCCTCTTCAAAATAAATTTTATGAATAAGTATTAGCAGAAATCGTGCGACAGAAAATATGAAGTGCGTCGAAATGGCGGGATCAACGAAATCTTTATTTTTATCCATGCGTCAGCATGAGTTGTACATGCTCGAGTATTGTCCTGGTGTGTTGCTATAATTATAATTCAGTACCTATCAAAATAAAAACTAAAAATTATGGATGGATTATAATGAAAATTATTTACATAAAGTTAAAGTATGCAAAAATACGAAGAATTGGGTCAAGTTTTTTAGATTATCTAAAAAAAAGTACCTACATCTACAACGCTTGTTTAGCGTTATTAGTTTATTATTACAGCGATTATTTTTGTTGTTCATATCATTTTAATATAAAAAAAAGTCATCGGTCTGCAGTCAGTACACTGAAGCGTTTTTTGTTATACCTAATATATTTTGGAAAAATGCGAAATTAAATATGTAGGTACATAAATATTCTTCTATAATAGAAAAATAGCTTTGTGGTATCATTATTATTATTAATTAAAAGAAAACACTTTGCATAACACCACTATGTAGATATATTATCACATGAAATTAATTCCTAATTAGTGATTCAACTGCCTCATATTTATTTTTGGTTTTATGAATATCTTCAATTTTAATTTTAAGTATAGGTACGTTGTATTATGATGAAAGGACCATTTACGCCCAGAAACATGTTGATTACTTAAAAAATAGTTATTTCATAAAATGCATTATTTTTTATTATAGGTGTATATTTATATATCTTGTAATATTCATATTACAAATAAGTATTATGTTATGCAGACTTTATTTTATACTTAATTTTTGTATAGCTTGAGTAGCTTATTGGTCCAGTGGTAAAGTCATGGGCTCTCCCATTCCAGACCAGCAAGTAATATTGTGAATTTATACAGTCGTATTTATTGTGAAAATAATAAATATTTATGTATTTTTTTTTAATTTTAAGAAAAAATTTGATTGCATAAATACGACTTTTCCCCAAGTGTGTGTTAATCTACATCTTTACTTCAATGTAGGTAATTCATGTATGTATGCGCCTTGAAATATATGAAGTTTTGATGAAATTTTTTTAAAACAAATATTATTAGCGCGCCTGGCCGGAAACAAAAATAATGTGATTAAATGAATTTTCCCATCTGAATGAAAAGTTATTAAATTTTCCAATTTAATATAAAATCTAGTTGGAAATATATTGGAAGCTCATTTGGGCCGAACGGTGGAATAATTCGCGTTCATATCGGAATTCGAGCGCTCATTATAAACGGAACACGAAAATTCGAATAAAATTCCGTATCCCAATTTTAAATTTCATTCCTCGCGATGCGAGCGCCCCGTCCCACCACCTGCGCTCTCTCGCATTTGATTGGCCGTTCCCTCCGTCCCCCTAGCCGCTCGTAAAGACCATTCAAACACGGAACGCGTCCGACATACGAGGAAATAATTAGTGCGAGCAAGACGAACAATCCTGCCGCGCAAATTGAAACACAAACGTCAAAACGCGAGTGTGTTCGTCGACCCCGGCGCGCCAGCTACTGAAAAAATACAGACAATTCACGCACGCATTTGAAAAAGTATAAATCATGTGTATCAAAAATTTAATTTAAAAAACAATTAAATTTGCGTTTTTACTCGGCGTTTGAATTTTCTTCTAGCTCGCTGCGCGCGGACAGCGGTGCCTTTTCACGGATATGCAACTCGTGATTCTGCGAATGTGTTTCCTAAATAAATTTGATTTTAAGGTCAAATTTGCCTGGCAATTATGTTGTCAAGGTGGTATGGCTGTATTTTTTTTTGATACTCTGCGTGTGTGTGCGTGTTTTGAAACAATGTGTGCACAATGTGTATGAGCAGCGTGCATGTGTGATGTAGTAATGGCTGACTTACTGATGTTTTCACTTACTCCCTCGTCGTTTTTCCTCGTGAAGGTCTGACACGGGGTGGGTGGATGCTAAGTAAGGGTTCTTTATGCTGTGTGGGCTCAATCTAGTAGGGGCTGTCTTTTTTGGGTTGTTTTATACATTTCGGTGGGTATTTTTTTAAATATAGATGCCGCGAAACCAATTCCCCCCGTGGATCGGTGTTTTCAGATCAGATCGAAAATGGCTGCAATTTACAAAATTATTCTGCAAAATTAACTCGTTAGTCTGGTGGTAAAGACGATCTAGTTGTCGCGAGTTCGGACCTCATTCCTGTCGTATACGTTTGTCCTATTTTTCATAGTACAGGGCGTTGAGCTCAGTTTGAAAATAATATGAATACGCTCGTCACACGTGTGTTACCTACCTTGCTTGACATTTTTATTTTTTTAAATTTATTTTTTAAGAGATAGTATGCTTAAATATATAAATAAATAAGAATGTACTTGTATGTGTTGTAAATAAATATAATAAAAATTATCTCTATCTCTTATCTGTAAATAATTTAATTGATTTGTTAAATTTGTTCAAAAAGGACAAAATAATTTTGTGGTGACATTATTAAATAATTAATAAAAATGAACTTTATATTCACCACTTATGTATTGAAAAATAAATGAAATTTGTTTTCATGTTAGTAGGTAGGTACTTCATTATTATTAATTTCCCGTATATATTTATATTTTTTATATTTTGATTGTGATTACCTACTTCGATTTTTGAATTTTAATTTGTTAGTATACAATTGTATCCTGACGAAGGGGCCATGGGCTCTGAAACATATTTTTAATACAAAAGTGGTGAAACAAAGTTTATTTTTATTGATTAAATGTTTTTATTGAATTTAAATTAACAGCTTAAAATTAATAATGGTTATAATCATAAATTAATAAATAATATGTTTAATAAAATATATGAAAAAGTATTTGGTATGTTTTGTTTACCCACAAATGATTAATAATGAAAAGCATTGGAGAAAAATAGTATTTTTAGATAAATTGCATATAAAACTATAATGCAATAAAAACATCAACAATTCTATACAATCTTTCTTTCGATACTAATAATGAAACAAAGAATTATATGTTAAATAACAAGCATGATATTCAAAAAATCTGGGGTTTGTAAATTAAATTTTAATTTTTGCAATAATTTTTATAGGAGTAAAACTTTTAGAAATTTTTGTATTAGAATTAATGCACACTCAAGTTGTTTCAAAAGCAATAACTATTTTGAATTAACTTTTGAAAACAAACCATTCTTTTGATATTTACAAGGGTTTAGAAATTTTATATACAAAAAGCATAGTCCTATGCTGCATGTACCTACTATTACTTAGGTACTACAGTTAGATAGGTAAATTAGAAAATTAAAAAATCAAAAAAGTATTATCTAATATAAAATCTAATATTTAATAGAGTATCAAGGTTTACATTTTTTTCAATATTTCTGACTTGTTTTTTTACAAAAAAGTGAACTATCATTACACTGACTTATATCGATTATGAAAAATTCATTCGCTTTAATACTAATCGAATAAAATGATAAATACTTTACAAAACGATTTTATCATTATTTTGAGTTTTATTGAAGCGAATGAATTTTTCATAATCGATATAACTTACTGTAACAACTTTTTTGCAAAATATAGGTAAGTCAGAAATATTGAAAAAAATGCGAATTTCTATATTGCATATTTCAATGACTACCGATTAGGTCATGCTTGCTTGAACATTTTCGACTCATTATCAAGGCAGAAATCCACCTGTAAAGTTTTTGCTACTAACTATGAAACACCCTATATGTCTATATAGAGGTCTCATTAAATATAAAATTTATGGCTTCTAAAAAGCACTTCAAGATTAAACTATCAACTTTTGAGTGTTTCGACATACCAAAAGAAAAATAATTTGATTGGAAATTTTTATTTGAGTTATATTTTATTTCGTCTGAGGTCATTATCCTTAAGGTCTATAAATCAATGGTCGCTTCATCTTCGTCTTCCCATAGCCCATATTCCTATCGGAATCATGGCGTAATGCCAATTAGAACAAGACCCAGGCAATATAGATTTTGCTCCCTCCACTATCCGACAGCCCATTTCCGTTTCCCAGCCCCCGTGAATTAGCGCCATTAGAGCGCCTGGCGGATATTTCAACAACTAACTCTGCAGGACTCTTGCAGAAAGGATCAAATTTTATATACAAAAGATAACTCTCCATAAATATCTAATTATTTATTTTATTCAATTAGTAAATAAATGGAAAATATTGTTTCATAAGTTATTTATTCGATATTGTAATTTAAGGATATCTTAGGTATTGTAAGATTTAGAAAATAATAAAGTGCCTTCAACATAGAAATGCAAGCTGAAATCAAGAAAATTCATAAAGTATTTAAGGATTTTAAAACATTTTTCGGCTACTGTCCTTATAAAGTGGATGACTTCATAATAAAGATTAACGGATTGGAAAAGAAAGTACACGCATCAACAATTACGAAACAGAAATCTAATCACAAAAAAAAAATTCGTACGCTTTAAGTTAAGTAAGATTAAAATATTGAAGTTAGAGGAATTCCAATTAAAAAGAAATGAAAATATTCAAAACCTCGCAACGAAAGTAAAACTCGATCCTGTCAATCTCAATATTGATAACTTCTGCCGAACTCGATCTATAAAATCATCCAAATGTTCTGGATTTACCAAGCAAATCTTCTGAGATAACTAAGTACTTGGGAGCTATAAAATCTTTTAACTAAAAGTGCTAATAATAATGATTAATAATTAAAATACCAAACTAACTTATTATCATTCCGTTAACCCGAGGGGTAAGCAGAGAGGATGGAACCTTAAATTTTTCTCTTTTAACACAATTCTCGCCTCATTCACATTCATACATATTTTCATAGCTCGTTGATTATTTATTGAGGCTTCTCATAAGACAATCACCAAGTATTTAGTTTATCTGGTTAAGATAAGTCTTTCGAGTCACTTTCGTGATCAACACTCGTTTCATATGCAATCTTTTCTATTCACTATGCTAAGACCTACAGAATAATAGTGAAACTAATATTAAATATTCACTAATCTAATTAGTTAAACATTGAAGTGAATCAGAACTAAGTAAATATAATAAGAATTTTTTGAGTATATTCAAATTTTTCAAGAACACAATACTGGGTTTTGTGCTCCTGAAAAATAAATATACATACCTACTCAAAATATTCTGAATATATAAAACTGGTCTAAAAAGGAGTTCAATATTGAAATAATTTTCAGGTGTATTCTGGCGTAGGTATTTATATACATATGATATATACCTAAAGAATATTGCTTCAAACTCTAGTCGAAAAAAAACATATCTCATTACCACCAGCGACGTCT
>JADDOH010002484.1:0-73123 GCA_016648135.1 Agrypnia vestita | reverse complement strand
GCGCGACGTCGCGGAACAGTGCACGACGTTGCAACGTCACGTAGACTCTATGCCGCGCGTGCTGTTGAGAGACAATTTGTCCCCTAGTGAATACATGGCTTTATGTATACCCTTATTAAGCCCTTATTATGTTAGATTTAAAACAGTAAGCGGCCCTCGTACCCCAGTGGACACGACATTGGCCTCTCACACAGAGGGTTCCGAGTTCGTTTTCCAGTGAGGTCGCAATAAATATATGCGATTTACTCAAGCTTGGGTATTTTTGTAATGCGTTTCGCTTTCGTAATAAGGCATCATGGCCTGTTAAGGCTATAAAGAAAAACAGTTGATGAATTTATATTTTAAATCTTTTACGAGATTAAATTAAGCTAAATGTAACGAACCGTCTGTACTATGAAAGCGGCATTATATTTGCAGTGGCGTGTACTAGGCATGCGCTTAGACAGATTATGCTGCTAATATCAGTGCTGTAAAAGAACTATTGATTTGTATTGTATTGTCAATGGGACTTGTATAATATATAACGTTAGACTATCACGAAATAATTTATATCGATTATTAAAAAAAATTTAAATAAGTCAAATAAAATTATTAAAATCTTGCAGAAATTTTAAAATATTTTTTTCAAAAGTTTTGTAATTTTATTTAACTTGTATTAAAGCTAGTGAATTTTAAATATTTCATATAAGTATAGTTGTGATAACCCAACATTTTACAAAAAGTAAATCAGAAGTGTTGAAAAAAATGCAAACTTTGTGTGTCTCTTATCTCCGTAACTGAAGACATTTCACCCACGAAGGTTAAAGAATATTTTCTATTCAAAATTAAATGAAGAAGACTCCCCCGAAGTTTTTGCTTATAGCTACGAGATACCCTGTATCCATCCTCCAATATGTAGATCCAACAAATATGTAATTTAATAAATACATTTATTATTAGTAATTAGTAGTAGTAGTAATAGTAATTAAACTGTCCCTGGCCATTTTCGTGACGTAGTGGTATTTAAAAATGTTAATTTTTGTTTTGTTTAATAATATGGTTATGATGATACCTTCTCATAATAATACAATCTCAAAAGTTTTAGAAACTGTTAATAAATGAGGTATTAATTCTATTTAATAAATAATTAAAAAATACATTTATGTTGTAATAGAGTTGTTCGTTATTGTTGGGATTTTGTACCAAACAAGACAATAAAAAAGAGAATTACCCAGTTATGCTTTTTTATTTTATTGAGTGCACGCCCCCGTTCTCTCGATAGCCAGAGGCGCCTCGGTCCGAACTCTACTATGTATTTAGTCCGACATTTTGTGTTTATAAGGCTCCGTATAAGTAATTAAAAAAAATATTATTATGGTATTCTTTAATTAATGTCTTTACGCCTTGGTAAGACACGCCCGAAGAGAGGTGAAACTAATTTAATTGTTTAGAGAAATTTTCATACTGTGCGTATTAGCATTATTCTAAAAGTCCAGCTGTATTTGCGTGTTTTATTGTTATTCAGCTTCTAAATTGGTCAGGAATCAACAATGCTCACTAAGAAAGTGCTGAATGATTGCGTAGAACATTCAATACCTGGGAAGTTAATGCTTTATGGACTTATAAGTGGAATCCGAAAATCGAAGCTATTTTTCCTTTTTTATTATTTTATTATTATCAAATATTAATTATTTGTATCTTTGTATAGCCATTTTAAAAACGCCCATTTGTTAGAAAATAAGTCAACATCTAAAATTTCATAAATTATATTTGCAAAACTTCGCTAGTATTTAAATATGTGCCATAAAACGACTACGCGACATTTATCGAAGACCCGATCCCACTGATAATGATAATTATAGCCGCTAGGACTGTCTGGACCACAAAAATATTGTTTTTTTTAACATATTTCGTGATAATTCACATTATCGGAAAACTCATAGATAGAGCTATGTATTATAAAGGCTGTTTTTTTAGAGGCGGAGAACTTTACTTTAGTAACAAGGATTTGTCAACATTTGAATGTATTGTTCTCCAATTTTATTTCTTGGATAAATCTGAATAACCCGAGTGGCTGTAGGCCAAGGACAAGGTATACTCCCTGATGGGGATTCGTGCGCCTTGTAAATCACCCTTCCGCCTCCGCTATCCGCTGCGGATCTTTTGGACGTGTTCCAAAATATTTTGCACGCATATGTGGAAAATCCATTCATTTTCTTGGACACCCGCCCTCGAGTTCGGAGTTTCTTGCCGCTATGGAAATAATAAATAATCTGTTAGTCATTCGAGGATGTAGATAATACGTACTGCTATATTTTTATTTTAGACCTTGAGGTGGGCGGTGCAATCGATACCTTCAATATTATGGTCTTACGATTTCATACAATTTGTTACTTTAATATTAGAGCCAGTTGATCGTTAGTAAAATAAGCCAACTTTTACTTTAAGGTAAGATATAGGATCTATCTTATAAAACAAATATCTGTTAGTATATCGATATTTAACTAACGGATGGCCGTTCGTTAGTAAGTATCGCAATATTTTATTGCTCTTGTCTATGGTTTTGGGCGAAATATAACCCAACATTTCTCTCTTCGTTCGATATCTCTATCTGAAGGCATTTTTCTTTGAAAACGTAGCAACACGTTAAGTATACATTTATTAAATTTTACAGAAACAGCGTGAACACAAATTGACAATTGGCTTAATCTTAAAAATAATACGTCAAACTGTCGCACCATTTAACTAACGGACGCTTAACTGATGGATCGACCGTCGGTATGATGGGCCCTCGGTAAAATTTTACTAACGATTCTTTATAAGACGAAAAAAAATTATGTTTGTGTTTGTGTCTAATTTCCGTTTATTTGTTCTGAAATTTAACTAACAGACGTTTATGAGACCGGCCCTTACTGTAGCTGCTTTAATCATCGTTGAAGTATTTGCTGTGGTTAAGACGTTTGCGCGTTTGAATCCTAGGATAATGTAAAATAACGCTGTGTACTATATTTAATGATAATTTTTTTTTTTTTTTTTTAAAAAATAGAGATGCGAACACGGAATACGTGTCACATCAATATTCTTACTATTTTCAAACTAAGCTAAACGCTTGTGCTATGAAAATAGGACTAACTTGGTAGTCTGGGCTGAGATTTGAACCCGCGACCTTTGGATCACGAGGCGAGTGTCCTAACCACAAGACCAACAAGCTACTCATTAATTAATCTACATATTTCTGATTTCGGGATATTGTTATATTTAACTCACATTTTTTAGTATTCAGATCAACAGTTTTGTTCTAAAAAATATTACACGTGCCTACTGAATTACAAGATGTAACAGAGCTAGTCCCCAATACTTTACAGGCAGATTCCTGTCACAAGTATCAGTCGACAATATTCAAGCAACGATGTCCTAATATCCAATAGTTATGGAGATAAGTGACTTCAAATTTTGCATTTTTTTAACATTCCATACATATTTTCTGTAAAACGTTGAACGATCATAATAGCACAGTATACTAAGAACTTCATACAAACTGGCCGCTACCCATTAGAATGTGTGCGTGTGTGCTCGGCGCCGCGTACGCACGCACTGTGACGCACACATTGACATAGAATATGGGGGCACAAGGCGGCGGCAGTAAGGGCCGTGCCTTCGGTGCCATTCGCGCTCGCAGCCGCCGCTTTAGAAAAAAAATGCGCTTCCTGAAAAAAATGCCTTTTTTTATGTTTGTGGTGCTTTACTAAAAAGGTGTGTTGATTATCACAAAGACTGTGAGTTTTTAAAAGTCTACGTTGATGTTAATCAGCGTTCTTGCAATTTAAGTGCAGAAACTAGGTATACTAATTACAGAAATTATGCGACAGATCGAAATTTACTCATGACTTTGTTGCCAATATAGAGAGGATGGAGCAGGTCTTTCGCAAAGAGTTGTAAAAGGACTACATAAACATTAAAATTGGCACATCCATTTTTGAACAATTAAAAGAAATTGAATTTACAATGCTCTGCCTATGCTTCCCTAAAAGCTTTTTGAAAAAGTTGTATATCAGAATGAGAATTTATTTTACTTTGTCTGCTAACAATAAAGCGTTCCGAATAAGCAGAAACCGAAGAAAAAAAATTTCAGTTTCATATTTATAAGTTTTTAATAAATGCCATGTTCATATATAAAAATTAGTATATAAAAAAAGTAGACCTCTTTCCACTTAAGAAATACAATCGAATTAGTATGTGTAGGTATGTACGAAGCACATTGTTTCGTTGTAAATGGTGTCTTTACCCGGAAACATCAACACAACGAAACAATGTGCGTCATACGCACGACTTACACATACTAATTCGATTGTCTTGCTTAAATAGAAAGAGGCCTACTTAGTGTGTATCATCTCTATATGGGAGAGAACCGGAACGAGGGTTCCGGGTTCGATTCCCGGTGAGGTCACAATTAATCTATGTGATTTGCTCAAGCCTGGGTGTTTTGTGATGTGCGTCGCTTCTGTAATTGAGCCTCTTGGCCTGTTGAAGCTTAAAAATTAAAAAAAAAAATGGAATAGATAAGGTACTATCTACGCATCCACGATATAATACAATACTATGAAATGGTCTGTCTACGTCCTTCTCTTTTTACTTAGAGTAGGTAGTTGGCCAAACGACTTAACTTTTGACCCGACAATCTCATATTTTTATCTTCCATATTTCTATTAATATTTATAAATTTAAAAAAAAAACATGAAATAAGACGTAATTGAATAATGAAGTTGCAATCCAATCATTCGCAAATTTATCACACCGCTATTATTGCTGCTTTGATTTAAAATTAAATTATGCCGCCAAGTTTGTTTTACTTCTCTTATCGCAAACACTTAGTCCGGTATGAAGACCTTTTTAACATGTATTCGGTATTACTTTTAAAAATTCATCTCGAAATCTGGCCGTTTACTTGTGTTCTTTTTTGCTTTTTCTCCAGGTCCAATATTAATGTTGTTATTAAACAGCCGCCGGAGTTGGCATCAGGCAAGGCGATAGCCTGAGCCAATTTCTCTCTAACTGCGTAATGGGCAACATTATCGCAGAGGTTGCATCTCTCAAATTGAGGTACGCTCTTGGTAAGGAAGCAGTGGGAATTCTCTGCTACGCGCAATCGTAGCGGAATATAAAAATGACAGAGAATACTCATAATGTTTGATGAATCCTGCTCAAAGTATAATATGATCTTCTCCGTAGCGAAAACAAAATGTATGACATTCTCCAAAAACCGATTAGAGTGCAGCATCTCAATACGTGATAAGCCCATTGGACAATAGGGTGTCACTTTGTATGGCGAAAAAAAAAGTTTTTTATTTTTTAACTTAATAGTTATCAAAAGTTGCATTACATTTATAACAATATAAAAATGCAATAAAATTTGCGATTCAAGTATACTTTTGGCTCGTTCTAGCGAACCAAATATTCTGAAAATGTTGTTTTTTAGTGATTTTTCAGAGGTAATTAATTAATTAATAGTGCTGTTTTCTTCTACATATTTTTTATCAGATTACTTAATTTCGTTAATATATATATAGATAATATACTAAAACAAAAATTTACTGCAAATTTTAAGCTGAATTATTAAAAAAAAATTATAAAACAAACAAAATTGTCCAAAAAGAGTATTTTAAAGACAGCAAAAGTTATTTTTTAGAATTAAAAATTGGCATAATTTTCCTGGAATTCTGCTTGGCTGCAATAAAACCTTCTAACTGTTTACTCGACGACAGAACCTGCAGCTACAGTCGTCAATTTAAGGCATCCATACATTTCCCTGCCACACACAGTCATACGACATTTCGTTCGACGAAAACTGTCCATAACTCTTTACTTTATAAGTAGCTCAAAAGCGGTAGTTCAGTCAGTATAAGTTTCTCATCCGGCCAGGAAATCATAATGATCTTTCTCAAAATTGATTTGTGGTATCACAAAAGAGCTTTCAAAACTCTCGTATAACTTATTCTATTACAATTTTGTTGTCATTTGATGCCTCCCTGATATCACTCTGTGTGGCCGAAGCAATAGCAGCGCCTGCTCTGTGCGATACGCCATAACGATTATATACTTCAGCCAACTTTTCGATTTTTTTTTTATTTCCTCATTTTTCTCTTACTTTAACTATGTTTCCAATGCCTATGCATCTGAAGGTTCTTTGGTCTTCAAGAAATGGGTGATCTTTAATCGGAACAGTTTTATTTTTTCCACATTTACAAGAAGAAGAATTTTTGCATTTGCACGCAGCAAAGTCAAAAAGAATTATTGATTTAGTTATAAAGTTTTCTATTTTATCTAAATACGGTTGACTTTTTGGTTCTTTGTTGAATTTTTTCGATAGTAGCCTATACTGTTTGCAATATGATAATAGAAGCTGGCTCACAATGCTTGCATTTTTCCAAACTTCAAGAACGGTTCGAGCCACGTGAGAAGTGATGACTTTTGCTTGTGGTTCTAAACTACTTGACTGTTTAATTTCATGACGCGCCCACTCATAATGTATTTAAACATCTCCGTAAGTTGGTAACATAGTACTTTTGAATATTTCGGGATATTTCTCATAAATACGTAATTTCGTACGACCTCTGGTTTCTTTTGAACTTGACGGATTCGATGCCATTGTGATTCGTTTCATGAATGAATTAAACACTTAAATTTATTTCGTATAATATGTAGAAACTTTACGACGGTTGAAAACAAGTAAGCAAACAAATATAATCGTTCGGTATGGAGTCTGACCTAATGAGGCGCGCATAACGGGATCGCGACCCGAAACAAGCCGAAATTGCCTGAACGAGGGTAGATATTTAACGCTAACAGATTATCAAAATGAACTTAAATATAGTGTTATCTTTATGCTGGCTATATTATTATTAGAACAAAGCATTTAATTACTAATAAAATTGGTAAATACAAAAAATATATCGTTCTGATTGGAACGTTATTTTGCAACTTTTTCTATATTTCAAGGCCTTTTAACTAGCCAAAAGTACCTGTATTAAGGAAAACTGTAAATACAGCATTTAATAACACATAGAAATGCAACTTTTGAGAACTATTAAATTTGAAAAATCGAAAGTTGAAAAAAGTGACACACCCTATTGGACAAGTAACCCAGTTCAGATACCTTGGCAGTGAAATGCTCAGCTCTCATGACCGCCCCAAAGAAGATAGGCCTCAGGTGGATAAGGCTGCAGTTGTGGCAGGCTACCTGAGAGATGTTGTATGGAGGAATAAAGATATGAGAACAGATAGCAAGATTCGCATTTATAAGATCCGTATGCGACCTATCACATCTGGTATTGAAGCGAGGGCGGATACTGTCAAAACAAAGAGCATGCTAAGAACAACTGAAATGAGAACTTTTCGCGCTATTGCTGGGAAGACTTTGCACGATCGCGTGAGGAATACAGCAATCCGGGAGGTCTGCGAGGTTTAAGATGTGGTCAGTGGGGGCGACAGCGTCGACGATACTGGTACCAACACGTACAGAGAATGAGTACAACAAGTTGACCATACAAAGCCCTGCATGGCGTACGAGATGGACCGCATTCACCAGCACAAACAGACCCTTGATTCTAAATAAAGAAAAAGAAGCACAAAAATTCTCGTACGGTAACTTCTGGCGTCATGATGTAGGCATAACTTATTCTGTTTAAAATTTCGAAGTCGGCGCGACTGTTACAGCTCTCAATGTCTTTTCGATCACCAGATATGATGTTTGAAATATCCGGTTAATTGTCAAAGAAAATACAATTCAAGATTGTTTCAATCATATTTTACAATAAGAAAGTAAATTTTTAAAAAATGTTCCAAAGAATACGCGGAAAAAAATTATTAGAATGTGTTAGGGACTCTTTGCTTGTGAGCTTTGAATAAATCATTTATAATCACTTGATCTGTTTCGGTTTTTTACTTTCTTGTACGCAATAATTTATTTTCAACATTTTTCATGATGTAGTGTGAATATGTACAATATTCTAAATCTCGGGTAGGAAAGCTAGTAATTTATAAAATATTGTCAAAAAAAATTTTGGTCCATATTAAACTGATATGGTTCATAGCTAAATCATTATTGCTATCATCTCTCTTATTTATTATCACTAACCGTAAACCCTTGAAAAATCACAGGACACAATAATAATTAATAAAGACCCTTGCGTGTTACCAGAACCGCGCGCTGATTGACGTGTCACGCTCGGGCGCCCGGCCCTCCTTAGCGGCTAGTCATTATCAGTGGTGTTGTTGTCCTTTGTTCTTAATTCCAGCGAATTACGAACAGAGAGACATTCGAGATTATTGATTAGATAAATAGTTGATTATAACGCCCTTTAATTAAACGGTTAATAATGTGGGAGGTATGCATCAATATCTAAAGATACCGACAATTTCGTTGACCAAACTATGTCAGCAAGCCCTCACAGTTGCAGCAATAGTAACAGTTTCGTAATTTAGATCTGGATGAAAGCACCAGATTGCTACTGCACATTTGTCCTGCACACATACATATCTTTTTGCTTGCATTATGTCTGCGGAATAGTAAGCAACTGCATCGCTATGTAGGGCGACACTCTATCGCCGGCCGTCTGTGTTTGCTATCTGAGTGTCGCGATGAAGTCACCGTGTCGTTCTCTTTGAGTCACGATGACATAATGCCCCGGTCCTTCGGTAGATATGCGAGGCTGGTCGGCTTTTGGGTGTCTACCAATAGGTATATTATTGCTTAACCTTTACCACACTGCGATAGAAAATGCCCGTTATTTAAAAAAAAAATTTTTAATCAGTTTATTTATTTAAATGTCTTTAAAATGATGAATTCTGAAAAATGTACTTTTAAGTATTGAAAGTGAAAATAGGATAAATAAAATCGGTTGCATTCTGAAAATAACATGATTGTTATTTTGGTGACTGTTGACGGTCCCTATTACTACCCTAACCAACAAAAATAGAAGGACGTCTTTATTTATGCCCCCGTAATTACATAAATAATTTACATTTACGACTTTTGCAATTTTACATCTCACTTTTCAACACCCAACATTTTTTCAGTAATGGCATATAAACCATTTAAAATTAAAATAGGTACGAATATTTTGTTACACATCATTGGATTGTTATTTCGGCATTGCACGGTATCTGGGTGTTCTCAAAAAATATCTGTTTATTTGATGTCGAAGCAATATTTATATCATCCCGCAAACCAGTCATTGCGATCTGGAGTTTTGTCGAAAATACTGTTGTTGTTGAATACTGTATGAAAAAAGTACTAATATTATTTTAAAAGTTGGTAGAAACCAGTTTGTTTCTTTCTACTAATTTCTTCATCCAAAGAGTTCAAATATTAAATTAAAGCTAATATTTTGGTAAAAATTATAGAAATATTGATATTAGGTCCTTACATATGAAATTGGCGTTTTGCCGTACTGGCAAATTTGATCTCAAATATCTTCTCTTTGGTTAGGAATTCCAAATCCAAATTTATACAGCTATTTACTCATGTATTTGTGTTTTGAAAATTATAATTCATTTGTTTTTTCCTCGATTGTTTTTTTCTTTGCGTCAATCAGTTTACAAAATGAAAAACTTGAAATATCGCGTTATTTACGAGTACGAGTTCCACCGTGGCACCAGTGCTGCAGAAACGGCTCGAAGGATTAATGATGTGTATGGCGACGGTGCCGCAAAAGAAAACACAGTGCGTTTTTGGTTCCAACGTTTTCGTTCTGGAAATTTCGACCTGCAGAACAAGCCCCGTGGACGGCCGGAGACCAAAGTTGATAATGAAGAATTGAAGGCTATTGTGGAAGCGGATCCATGGCAAACCACATCCGAGTTAGCTGCAGGCTGCGGTGTTAGTGATAAAACTGTTTTAATCCACTTGAAGCAAATTGGTAAGGTGAAAAAGCTTGAAAGGTGGGTACCTCACGAATTGAGTGAAACAAATCAACAAATACGATAATCGGAAGTGCTCATCGCAATGGCTGAACCCTGCCGAACCAGCCAAACCATGCCCCAAGCGAAAATTGACTCCAAAAAAGTTACTTGTGAGCGTTTGGTGGACTAGTGCTGGTGTCGTTCACTACAGCTTTCTTAAATCTGACCAGACGATTACGGCAGATGTCTATTGTCAGCAACTGCAAACCATGATGGAAAAGCTAGCTGCTAAACAACCGAGGCTGGTTAATCGCTCTAGGCCACTGGTGCTTCATGATAACGCTAGACCACACACTGCACAACAGACGGCTACCAAATTAGAGAAGCTTCAATTGGAATGTCAAGACATTCACCATACTCTCCGGACTTTGCCCCAACAGATTACCATTTTTTTCGAAATTTGGATAACTTCTTGCAAAGGAAAAAATTCAACTCCGATGGGGCAGTCCAAACCGCCTTCAAAGATTTTATTGATTCCCGTCCGAATGGTTTTTTTAGTAAAAGGATCGATGAACTACCTATGAGATGACAAAAGTGCATAGATAGCAATGGTACATACATTGATTAAATAAATATATTATAATAAAAAAAAATCGGCTTTTTATACCTCCCATACTAAACGTCAATTTCATATGTAAGGACCTAATATTTCAATGATGTCTTGACGATTCCCTATTTTTGAGTGTTAGGTAACAATCCCAAATAACAATCTTATTATTTTCAGAATATCGCCGAATGATATGACTAGCCGTATACCCGTGAAAAATCATGGGACATGATAATTGCAGGATTTTGAAGCTGAAAATTCATGAATAGAAAACCATTTGTTTTTAAAATTGATTTTATTCTCTTAAATCTAAAACTTAACACGATAAAATAATAATATAAAAATATCAAGACCGTGTAATTTGGTAGGGCGACCCTTGCATGTTGCCTGAGCCGCGCACTTATTGCGTGTCACACTCTAATTCGGTATCTAAAGATGCAATTCCAACTAGTTACGGACCGACAGACAGACGACGAAATAATTATATTTATATTCGGAAAAAGTCCCATGGCAACCGGTTGGGAATCCTCCCAATATTGGAAAAGTTTCGTATAAATGCAAAAATTTAGGTATGATATACTACCCTACACGGCAATACGATAGTCGATACGAAAAAAAAAGTTATTCACATCTGGTAGCTCAAGAGTCCAGTGAGTAGGATGTACGTGGAATGCTTGGAAAGTGTCCTTACGATGTAAGCGTATTGGAAAAGTACGAACGTAAAATAGCGAACTGCGAAATATTGGTAGGTAATGAATGCTTGAAAATGTAGATAAGCTTGTGTATTTGGAAAGTATTTATGTTTCCAAGGAACGGAAGGGCTAAGAAAGATATCAAAAGGAGGGGGACTGCAGGGAATAAAACTCTTTTGAAACAGCAATTTCTGTATCGGTACCAACACTGAAATATGAAGTAAGGCTCGGAGCTGACAGAAGACGAATGAAAGTAGACTGAAAATAATGGAATTGAGATCATCATCAGTGGATTAAATTAACAAATTCTAATAAAAAAAAGGATCGCTTGGGAGATTTTTGTGTGGAATTAATTATTGTGTTATTATTAGTGTTAAGAAAAATAGTAATAGAGAACGCGAGTGTTGATGACGTCTTGGTATGACTAAGTAAACCGGATACTAGAAGATGGTCTCACGTCAGAAGCCTCAACAATCGACGACCTTGCGTAAGATGAATTAAAGCTGTATGAGGCGAGGTAAAATGGCATAATGACTAGTTAGTTGGAGATTTTTTTGAAAGACTATAATATTATGTCAATTTCACGGGCGCTACGTGTAGGCAAGCACGAAGTGGGTAGATTAACTTTTTTGTGTATCTGATAAATTGTGGAAAATCCGAAAAATAATTGTATAAAAAAAAGAAAACATGCGAATTTATAATGAGCTTTTTGACCTACGCAAAAACTTGAACTCTAGTGATTTAACAAAAATACGCGTAATTCACGCTTCTTGCAAGAATTTTCCTACGCAATTGAGCCGTATTTACGAATAATAAATCTTGGATGTAACGAATTTTTTGTAAATTATCATATTAGGTACAGCGTTTTAACTTTCAAAAATCAAAGAATGGAGTTGGGTTTAACGATAATTTGTAAACAAAACTAATAGGTACAGTTGCCGGCAAACTTCTTGAAATTTTTGGCGTAGTGGGGGAATGCGCAGAAGACTTGGGTCTATTTACGAGAATATTTGGGTCTCCTTGGTGGAATGGTACATGCGCAAACTTCTCTCCATTATGCCCTAAAATTTCAAGATGTTTGCCGGCTACTGTATCTAAGAGTGGGTGTATACAGGGTTATTTGGAAAACATTAATAACCTCTCAGGACTATATTCCTGCCTTGATTATGAGTCGAAAATGTTCAAGCTATTATGACCTAATATCGATAGTTAAGGAGATATGCGACATCAAAGTTTGCATTTTTTTCTCAATATTTCTGACTTATTTTTTGTAAAACGTTGGACTATCATTACAGTAACTCATATCGATTACGAAAAATTCATTCGTTTCGATACAAGTTAAATAAAATGATAAAAACCCTGAGAAAATTCCAATTGAAATGTTTTCCAATTGGAATTCGAGGATTTATATTTTTTTATTTGACTTGTATTAAAGGGAATAAATTTTTCATATTCGATATAAGTTACTGTAATGATAGTTCAGCGTTTTACAAAAATAAGTCAGAAATATTGAGAAAAAAATGCAAACTTTGATGTCGCATATCTCCTTAACTATTGATATTAGGTCATAATAGCTTGAACATTTTCGACTCATAATCAAGGCAGGAATATAGTCCTGAGAGGTTATTAATGTTTTCCAAATAACCCTGTATATTTTTTTATTAATAATTATGTGCAAACACAAAGTGAATGCTATAAACATCAAGAATGATGTGTTTCAGTAACTTGAAATTTGATTTAATTTTTTAAATATTCGAGATGTACGAAATATTGTAAATAAAAACATTTTTTTCAACTTATAATGCAATTCTTCTGGTTTGGGTCTTCTGGGGTATTATGTTGTGTAATTATACGACCTTCTTGGCCGACGTTTCGGATCCCATTGCAAGGTCCATCATCAGGGATGATGTGTGAACACATGTGAACACAGCCCTGATGATGGACCCTGCAATGGGATCCGAAACGTCGGCCAGAAAGGTCGTAATAACATAATACCCCAGAAGACCCAAACCAGAAGATTCTGAGTGGCCGTGAAAACCTAAGAACATTCTTATTATGCGATTATTAGCCTATGTTTTAAATTATATCATAGTATGTACCTTCTTTCATATTATTAAACCCGATCCTGTTGGTAAGGAACATTACTTTTCCTACCACTATCATATAGTTTTAAGGTGTGTTTACACATGTATATAAAAGAACGATTAGAATTATTAAGTAATTTTTTATTTCTGTTGAACTTTTAAACAATTAACCCGGTTGGTACAACACTATCACGTCTAATTTATTTGGGGTTATGTTGTCATAACACCTTTGCTTTCACCGCTTGCGAGGATACATCAGCTCTACTATTCATCAGTATGTTATTATATTATATAATATTCAAATTATTTTGCTTAGTAATAAAAAATATAGATAGAAAATGTTATGTACAAATTCGTTTATTATACAGACGTAACGCCAGCGCGGCTGTAAAATATTGTTATCGTGTTTATAAATAATAATGATGAATAGGTTACTATACTAATTTTCACCAAACACTTTTCGTCATTGCACGTCTATAATACATATTAACTGAGCCTCTCATTCTGCGGACCGTCTGCACGTAGGCCGAGCACATGGAATCAAAAAGAGAAAGTTGTTGATCTATTATCAGTTTTACTACGCACTTAATAAAAAGTAGAAATTTCTCTTCTGTTTTTGAAATGACATGAAGCTATAAATTTGGCTGTACTATTTCAACGAGCACTAACGAGGCAAAACCCGGAAGCGTCGGAAGCGAAAATTGGCATTTTATATGAATATTAACATTTTCGTGCACTGCGTTTTGTTGAGCCTTGTTGATACGATTCAATTACGTTAGATCAGGGATACTAAACTTGCGGCCGTCCAACTTGAGAGGGAAATTTATATATAACTGTACACAAATCAAAACACCTTTCAAACGAAAAATCTATATACTTTATTGTGCCAGAAATGATTTACTGTCAACAAACAAGAGACGTGAATTCCTGTATATAGCTGTTGACTTACATAATAGACTTGATTGTGATATAAAGTAAATAAATAATGTAAAACTCTTCAATAAATATCTGAAAAGACTTGTAGGGGAAGAGATAGTTCATATATCATTCATTGTTCATAAATCGATACAGTTTTTTTTATTTTATTTTTTATTTTTTTATTATTTATTTATCTTCATCTTGTTACATGACAGGAGATGGAGCCGCTCATCTCACTAGGGAGAACCTGTGCCGAGATGAGCAGCTGAACAATATAGTTAGAACAAAAAATAATAAAGATATACAACAAAATACTATATAACTATAAAATTAATTAATTAATTAATTGTGTATATAAATATAAAATGTGGATAATAAGAACAGAATATACTGTAAAATACAAAAGCAATAGTGAAAGTAGAGTAATATATATAAAAATCATATATCATTAATTATCATTAATCATTAATTATGTATAATTAAAAGTTATTCTTCTGTAGTTTAGTTTTTAAGTATAGTGTTTGACATCCTCTTACATCAACTTGGACTTGCCAATTGTTTTCTTATTTTTTATTACATACATTTGTAATTACTCTGTTTCGTTGTGTCTAAAATATTAATACCAGTAAAGTCATAAATTACGGTACACACGGTACATAAAATACAAGATACAAACAACGTTATTTAAAGCAGGCACATAAATAATCTCTGCCAGGGCGGCGAAAAAGCAATATAATTGTCGCTAGGAGTCACGTGTAGCCACTTTCCTTTTTATAATGCATTGAAATAAGGCCTTACGGAAATACCAGCCATATCCACGCAATCTCAAAGCCTCTATCTAACAAAAGCAATCTGCGTCCATCCTGCTCGCGCAACTCGGCTCCGGGATGATAAAGAGGGCAGAATCTAATAAAAAAAAAATGTGCGGATACAGTTTACAGTAGCAATGTGTCACGGTTACGCAGTCCGGTTACTTTTAATAACTTTGAAGTGAGAGTTTAAAATAATATCAGTCGTATTTTGATTTCCGCGACTGTTACTCGCTTTATACGTTAACTCTTTGGAATACTGTTTGATTCGCAGTCAGAGGTCAGAACATCAATTGGGACTGATAAAGTCAACTTAACAAACTTTCCACAACACGTGACAAATTTGTTTCCTGAAGGTAAATACGGCCTTTCGAATTTTGAGTCTCTCATGTGCCGCTTGCCTTAAATTAACCAAAACGTTTGTTTTAGGGCGCGGCTCGCGGCAATCTGAATCCCGGCGCTAAACCCACAAATGCTTTCTTTTTAATAGCGTGTCAGATACTTATTTAAAAATCACAGATTGTTCACCTACAGTATTTTCCAGGCTTAACATTTCGTATTTCCTAATTTAAGTTTACTGGGACATTGTGCCGTATATGTATGACTATTCTGATCTCTTACCGGAAAATTCTTAACTGCTGTAAAAACCTGAGGTAATTTTTTTTACATTTCGTTCTAAAGACCATATCAGGTAAAATCTTGGAATTGACGTTGTTAATGTCCTTATTATCCATCATCGATTCACTCTTCATTGAGTGTAAGGTCTTGATGTCGTTCAATCTATCTTTCCAGTATAAAATACGGTCTTTCGATGAGGTATTTCTTTTTGATAGTTTTTGCGATTTTATTCACATTCTATATATTTTATCAATTAGCGTATCTTATATTAGGTCCTTACATATGAAATTGGCGTTTTGCCGTACTGGCAAATTTGATCTCAAATATCTTCTCTTTGGTTAGGAATTCCAAATCCAAATTTATACAGCTAATTACTCGTGTATTTGTGTTTTGAAAATTATAATTCATTTGTTTTTTCCTCAATTGTTTTTTTCTTTGCGTCACCCAGTTTACAAAATGAAAAACTGGAAATATCGCGTTATTTACGAGTACGAGTTCCACCGTGGCACCAGTGCTGCAGAAACGGCTCGAAGGATTAATGATGTGTATGGCGACGGTGCCGCAAAAGAAAACACAGTGCGTTTTTGGTTCAACGTTTTCGTTCTGGAAATTTCGACCTGCAGAACAAGCCCCGTGGACGGCCGGAGACCAAAGTTGATAATGAAGAATTGAAGGCTATTGTGGAAGCGGATCCATCGCAAACCACATCCGAGTTAGCTGCAGGCTGCGGTGTTAGTGATAAAACTGTTTTAATCCACTTGAAGCAAATTGGTAAGGTGAAAAAGCTTGAAAGGTGGGTACCTCACGAATTGAGGGAAGCAAATCAACAAACGCGCGTGGACTGCTGCGTTGCATTACTCAACCGGCACAATAATGAAGGGATTTTAAATCGAATCATTACCTGTGATGAAAAGTGGATCCTGTACGATAATCGAAAGTGCTCATCGCAATGGCTGGACCCTGCCGAACCAGCCAAACCATGCCCCAAGCGAAAATTGACTCCAAAAAAGTTACTTGGGAGCGTTTGGTGGACTAGTGCTGGTGTCGTTCACTACAGCTTTCTTAAATCTGGCCAGACGATTACGGCAGATGTCTATTGTCAGCAACTGCAAACCATGATGGAAAAGCTAGCTGCTAAATAACCGAGGCCGGTTAATCGCTCTAGGCCACTGCTGCTTCATGATAACGCTAGACCACACACTGCACAACAGACGGCTACCAAATTAGAGGAGCTTCAATTGGAATGTCTAAGACATCCACCGTACTCTCCGGACCTTGCCCCAACAGATTACCATTTTTTTCGAAATTTTGGATAACTTCTTGCAAAGGAAAAAATTCAACTCCGATGGGGCAGTCCAAACCGCCTTCAAAGATTTTATTGATTCCCGTCCGAATGGTTTTTTTAGTAAAGGGATCGATGAACTACCTATGAGATGGCAAAAGTGCATAGTTAGCAATGGTACATACTTTGATTAAATAAATATATTATAATAAAAAAAAATCGGCTTTATGTTCCTCCCATACTAAACGCCAATTTCATATGAAAGGACCTTATATATTTTATTAAAATAGTGGAAAGAACTGTCACATATATCTGACACACGTATTTTATCACCTCGGCACATAATAAGTTTAATGGCTGGTTCTACGGCGTGTTTTCAATTTTTAAAAAAAGGATATTAATTTAATTCATTTTTACTTCATATTTTTTTTGTCGTTTCACCCCTTATGTTGTTAACCTTGGAACCCACGCGCTACATTTGCGTGATATTTATATCTCATAAAACTTCTTAACTCATCTTTTAACTCTTGGTTGTATTTTCTGCGTGATTTTTAACTATTCTGTTATACAAAAATTGTATTTCGTAAGATGTTATTTTCTTAGTTATTATAAAACTAGCCGTAAACTCGTGAAAAATCACTGGACATAATAATTAATAACGACCCCGATGAAGCCCGGGTGCTCTAGTGTCATACTTAGTTGCCTCATTAGCGGCTAGTAATTCCAGCTTTGTTCCAGCGAGTTCTGGACAGAAAAACATTCGATAGTTTATATTTTTGTTCTTCATGTCATACATACGTTTATAACATCTCAGGATGGAAAGCAAGAAAGTGAATTGGATAGGAAGATAGGAGCCGCAAGCCAGGTAGCACGATCCCTGTATTTTCCCGTACTCAGAAAAGCGGAGCTCAGCCAGCGAGCAAAGTTGGCAGTATTCAAATCAGTTTTCAGGCCAACCCTAGTGTACGGCCACGAGTACTGGATCTTGACCGAAAGAACCCGCTCAAGGCCGCCGAGATGGGATTTCTGCGAGTAATAGTAGAACTTACCAGAAGGGACAGAATCAGAAAAACGCAAATAATAGAAGTGGAACCCTATTTACATTTATCGAGAAATCACTGTTACGGTGGCTGTGGTCTTGCGGATGCCGGCAGATAGACTGCCAAAGCGGATATTCCAGGCAAGACCAGAAGGCAGAAGACCAAGGGACCGTCCTAAGAGGAGCTGGCGGAAACAGTTGGAGGACTGCTGCGAAGCGAAGTTGCAACTAAACTGGGCTGACGCGGAAAGCGAAGCCCAAGATAGGAAGAGTTGGAACCTCATATGCGGTGCAGGGACCTCGACCCATTAGGATAAGGGGTAGAAGAGGAAGAAGATTGTCATACTAGAACCGTCTATTAGAGTCACTAATGATCTGTTGATAATCCGTATGTTAAAAAATAAAATTATGATGTTGTTAGGGCCGGTCTTATAAACGTCCGTTAGTTAAATTTCAGACCAAATAAACTGAAATTTGATACAAACTTCACTTTTTTCGTCTTATAACAATCCGTTAATCAAATTTTAGTAAAATTTTACCGACGGCCGATACCGACAGTCGAACCACCAGTTTACCGTCCGTTAGTTGAAACTGACAGAAGTATGACAGATTGACGTATTATTTTTTAAGGTTAGGTCCGCTGTCAATTTGCGTTTAATGCTGTTTGTTTAATATGTACATATATACCGTGCTGACTGTTGCTACATTTTCAAGGAAAAATGTTTTCACATAACGATGTCGAGCTATTATTGTATTCAAGTTCGTCGGATAAAGAACAAACTCGACGACAAAGAATGTTCAATATACGAGTAGATTATTTTAATATTTTAGATGACGCAGATTTTATCTACCGCTTTCGCTTGTCAAAAAGGTCTGCTCAAGAGCTTATATGAGCTTCTAGAAGATATTGGAAACAATGTAAAAAGGCGCATCCGTAGGAATCTGACATTATCACCAACTACAAAATTGCTTGCTGCCTCGAGATTCTATGCTCTAGGATCAATATTATTAGCTGCTCAGACTAAGTTGGGGTTTTAAAGGCTATTACCAATGTAGTGTTGTGGGAAGTATCCCAAAAATCTGATGCGAGCGAGAAATTTTAGATAGAAAAGAGATATAATTCGCTTTTGACAGCTCTAAAATCATAGACAAGAGCAGTGCGATACTTACGGACGGTAAAAAAAGTTTTATAAGACGAGCATCGGTAACATTTATAAACGAACGGCCATCCGTTAGTATATTGTCGATTGACTAACGGAAATTTGGTCTTTCGTTTATAAGACCGGCCCTTAGTCAATAAATTAATAATGTTGGATTTTATTATACGATTGTACGTGTGACAGTAAATTTAACCACCGAATAAAGTTAATAAGTTAATTAAATTCAACTTCATATGTAACGCATGTGCGTAACAGATTTCCACAGTATGCCGTATATTAAATTTATTCTTATTTATTCTACGTTAAAAAAACTGGTGCAGAAACTACTATGGTAAATTACCGCGGCACTGCGCAGTATAAATTAAAACTGTCTCTTAATTTGAATTTTCTTACGTGTGTACCCACACGATAGTATTATCGTTCTGACGCACGTGATCGAACACTCGAATCACAGATAACGCTTTTTCACAGGAAAATATTTCACTTGTCCTTGATATTGACCTTTTCAAGTATCGGCTGTGACCACTAAACAATTGCTCATTATTTAAGTATACGATTACGAGGCTGGCAATTCTTATATTTTCGTTATTCTGATATGAATAATGGTAAATAATCTGTAATTGCATTTTTGTACACCTTGTAAAATTGTAATAATTGTTCTAACACCGTCGCCAACTCTAATTCAAATAGTTTTGTATTTGTGTATTGTTATTTTGATTAATTTTTTTCCTAATAGTCGTTTTCTTCTACGTTTTGATTGAATTGACGTGCATTTTCGCCGAATTATCTATATCAAAATAGTTTCTTTTTACTCCCTTTCTTTTAACTCGTAGCGTCTGCTTGTCTGTCGAAAAAAACTTTGGGTCGATTTTTAACCATTTTACCGTGATCCAATCGAGCTGAAACTTTGCAGGCAGACTCGTGGCGACGATAAAAATGATCTAACAAATTTTCGTTTAAAAAAATTAATTGTAGCATAATTCTGGATTTTTCGAAATTTTAATTCTAACCATACAAATGAGAAAGGAGCCCGACGCGTGGAGAAGGCGCGAAACCTGTTTCAACTAGTCTGAATCGAGCCATGGGTCCAATCAGACGGTTTCGCCGACGCCATGCCTGCCTATATAAATTATTACGTTTTCAATATTCTACAAGTTTTAAGGATAATAATACACATGGAATAGATTTTCCACATGAACTTAAAGCACGAGGAATATTTTGATAGAATATCAAATTGGAAACAATACAAATGAGAAGGGAGTATAATAAAAACTTGTTTTTTACTGGTTAGTTTTTTTAACCTACAGTCGTTTGATTTAATTTTGTTCTGCCATTAATACAAAATTATTATATTTGTTATAAATTATAATGTTGCTAGTAGTAAAAATTCACTGGGATTTAATCAAGTCAAAATGCGAACAATTAATTTTTATTGCCAACAAATTAATCTAAGTGATATATTTTTTACGTTTCTCCACTCACTAGCATGAACCAAACGGCTTTTGGTGATTGCGCCTGCCTTGCGGCGGCTGCGTAGCGGCATTTTGGCGGCTCGCGGCCAGTGCCTTTGAAAAAACAGAGACCAAATCTACCGTACAATGTGCAATTTTCGGTGAAATTTTTGTAATAAAGTAAACGAATAGTCCTTAAAAACTATTTCAGATAAGATTACATTTGTCAAATTTCTAATTCGTCGATTTTTTCAACATTGTCATTTACAGCGACATTTTTTCGTATTGTCAAAAAATGTACAAACCAAATTCAGAATGTTTCGCTTTCTGCCTAAACATGTTTTTATATTAAACACAAGAAGTTTTTTTTTACTTGATGCAATATTAGAGTATTTTTAATTAGGTACTTACGGAGGTATTCTATGTTTATGTTTATGTTAATTTATATAGCGCCATTTTTGCGTAAGAGACGCTTCAAGGGCGCTTTACAGGTGCGACATCCCGAAAAAATGAGTTTTTAGGCTCTTCTTGAAGTGTTCGTGGTTCTCCATAGATCGCAGCACTGGAAGCAGCTGATTCCACATGGCTGGGCCCGCAAAGCTGAAAGCACGTTCCGCAAACTCGGTGGCTCCAGATCTCCTTGGTACTACCAGCCTGCAGAGCGCCTCCGATTTAGCTGACCGCAGTGTGAGCCGTTTTCCAGTGATATTATCTGGGATACAGAGGTCGGTCAAATATTGTGGTGCTTTTCTTTGAAGACTTTTGCACACTATCAGAGAGAGTTTGAAATTTATCCGCTCTGGCAGGCGAAGCCAATATAGCTGCTTCAGCATTGAGGATATCCGCGAGAACTTTGATGCTTTGAATATAAGCCTCGCCGCAGCATTCATCACTGACTGAAGTCTATCGAGCTGAGTCCTAGGCTGTCCTGCATAAATTGAGTTACAATAGTCCAGCCGCGAGATGACGTATGCACCAATCAGTGACTTTGCTGCGTCTGGGGGAAGGCATTTTCTTACAGACTTGATCTGTCTTAAACCACAGAAACCAGCGCTGACAGCCTAGTCTAGAAGCATGAATTTTATGTATTTTTTCAAGTGCAATAAAAAAACAACATCCATTTACCATCCATTTTTTACTTTTATTAATATTTAAAGAATAAATTTAAAAAATCAAATGAAAAAAAAAAAATATTTAAAAAGTTACAAGCTGATAAAGTGGCGGGTCTCAAAAAAATGGCACGCCCTGGTTGACATGATTCCAACCCTCCTAATAATCTGAAATAATAAAAAAAGATTGATTATTATTCAAAAAATATGCCGCTATTGTCCGAACTAAGAAGTCAAAAACATTTTTTTTTTCGCAAAATAGCGGCTGTTTGAAATAAAAATACATTTTTTTTACCAGTTTTTTACCAAAAATAACTCGGATAATTGGAATTTTAAAAATTCCTTTGAGGGCATGCTCTTGAATGTCTAAACTTTAGAAATATATTTTTAAAAAATCGTTTTTTTTTATTTCTAGACTAAAATACCCCCTTAACAAATTCATCCAATAAAAATTACCCACCCTAAAAATTTGTTTTTAGAATTAAATTTCTCCCAAAAGAGTTCCTAAATTAATTGCATATATCATTGATTTTTATTATTTTGATCCACATTCTAAAGAAAGTGTAATGTAAATTGTAGTTAAATTTCTGCTTTCGCTTATTCTGCGATTTTGCTTCACGGTAGGGCGCGTGCACTCCGATAAAATTGTGCTCTCGAAACGCATGCAGAACTATTATTAACCCATTCATTCTTTTGCACATTGTATGTGACGGAAAGGCTGAAGTGTATATTGACCGTTATGCACTCATTAAAATTTGCCATTTTTTTAACTTTTAGAGAGGTAGCGGGGGATCTTGATGAAATAAATACAGTTAAATCCATAATACAAATCAAATCATTATTCTTGTAAATATTATATTAACTTAAGAAAAGAAAATTATTACAATGTACAATTAACCACTTTCAGGTTATTTTTGTGGTGTCTGAATAAATTTTAAAGGTTTAGTACTATTTAGTTTATTTAAAACAATATTAAATTCACGACCTGTGCACATATACACAAGACTCTTTGTGACACAAAAATTGGGTAATGATCTTCAAAATCACTGCCAATCTTAGTCACTGAACACCAGACCTTCAACTAAGATAACCGTGATACCTAGAGCTGGCGTTCTCAACTAGTAATCTTTAAAGGAACATTAATTCTATTAGAGGGTTTTGGAATTATATTATGCAATTTCAAGCCTAAAGGACTTGAAAATGGAGTAGAACTAATCAACAATGCGGAAGAATTCTGTTGTAATATGCGTAGCTCAATCGAAGAACCTAAAGCGAATACTATCTCAAGACAATGAATCTCAACATTGAAGATCTCTGAGATGTTGTAGAGGAAATTCAGCCCGCACTCAAAAATATAAAAAAAGGTAAAGCATCTGGGGAAGACAACATTTTGAATTAAATTTTATTTTTTATTTATTTAATTATCTATTTTTTTTAAGTTTTTTAATATTTAGTCCCACAAAATGTCTATTGTAATGATAAAAAGAAGCTTTTTGTAGAATATAAATAAATAAGTAATTTTATCAACATTTTCAACCCTATTTACTACCAAATGCTCGGTAGAAGAAAATATCACTGATAGATGCCCGCAACAATACGATTGTGAAACCCCATCCTTCTGACGTGTTGACGCATCGTTCCTGCCTGCGGTGAAGTGGGCGGCGATTCATTTGGACCAGTTGTCGAGAAATAGCTAAAACATAATTAAAAAATTAAACGCAACGTATATTCACAATGTTGTGCACGACACAATAATGTGAACAGTGAGGATCCGACGATCGTCGATCTTGAGGCATTTCTGACAACCATGAATGGATTTACCGAGGACGTAAGTACGTAGGTTACATAGACGCGCGAATTGGTTTTTCTTTGTTACCGCGGTGCGTATTCTTACTTAATGACATTTTTACATAGTGGTAATTTCAACTAAGTATCTTTATTTGCATTTAGCACACAGCAGGACCATTTATTTCCAGACAGATTAAAATAATGAGAAATGTCTGACAATGAAACTCGACCGCGCTCCGCCGTGAAGAGCGCTCACGTGTCGCTGAGCACTATGAGCAGCGCCACGTGCGTATCGCTTTTTTGTGCTTGGCGCACGGCGCACACTGTGATATATTCCAAATCTAGCGGAACTTAATACAATGTATACTAATTTAATTTTTATCTCCGGATGTACCGAATTGATTTTTATGAAACTTTTTCTGAATGTTCATAAATATATTCTTTATATGTAAACATAACTAAAATCTATTCAAATTGATAGAGTTTCATGCAAGAAAAAAAACAAAAGTCGGTTCATTTGACTTATATTTGCACAAATTGAACTTGTTTTATATACAACATGTCACGTAATTAACGCAAATCCTGAAAGTGCTTTGTTAAGAATCGGCTACTGATCTAAAATGTTCAAGCAACCATGACCTAATATCAATAGTTATGGAGATATGCAATATCAAAGTTTGCATTTTTTTTTCAATATTTCTGATTTATTTTTTGCAAAAAGTTTAACTATCATTACAGTAACTTATATCGATGATGAAAAATTCATTTGCTTCAATACAACTTCAATAAAATGATAAAATCCCTGTAAAAAAAACTTTTTTCAATTTTTGTAATTAATCGAATCTTGCGAAGGGTGGAACTCTGTTTTCGCTTTCTTGACAAGATGGTAAGCTGGATAAATATTTAAATTTTTACCCCTCGACTGTTGTCTCAGTGTGTTATACTGGTGGGTACTCAATTTGGCATTGACCATTAGTATCAAGGCGTCTTCTAGAGAGAGTTTGGCTCTGGCACTCCAAAAATTTTTCTCGCTTTTTTTATTCGAGTAGCTCAGTAAGGAGACTCAGCAGCTACCTCTTTCTATTTTAGATTGGCTGCATCCCTTTTCCCGATCTCAGACTAACTTCAGTGGCGACCGTTAATTCTTCTTGAGTTTTTGTAGAAACTAGATCTATGATTTTTCTCTTTTGGATTTTCGAAATACATTTTCGAATGACTTCCAAGGCCTACCTGATCTTGTACAGTCTCGTAAACCTGCTGAACTAGAGGATGGAAGCAGGTCGAGAAACTTAGAAGGCAATGATACTATATCTTCAAACCACCTATCATGTTTAGCCAAAAATTTCGATAATTTTCTACAGCTTTTCTCCAACTTCGCATCTATTTTTGCGCTAAGACTGCTAACGTAAATTTTTAGTTCTCAAGGCGTGCTTTTTGAATCAACCCGGTTGTGTTTTTGTATTATAAAAATCTAAATGCACCTGTTTTGATCCTTTTTTTGCCACTTAAAAGCCATACTTAAAATATTTATCTTTTCATTATTGTAGGTACTCCTAAAGAAAATTAAAAAATATTGTATGAGTGTCGAAAACACGTGCCGCCAAATTTAATGAAATCTTACAGAATATGAACCAAAGCAGTAAATAAAATTATTTTCTCGTTGGGTACCCATGGATATTTTTTGTAAAATCAAAGCAAAGTCACACTTCTTCAAAAATATTACAATTTCGACATGTACAAGTAAATGGCTTTGTATCTGGCAATAAAATATATATATTGTAATACAGTTTATTTTGTAAAGTAGCCATAGACGTGAAGATAAAATATATATGTGAATTAGTAACTGTACTTCGAAATAAATTAACTTGATGACAATGACTCAAATTAACGAACAAAGTTGCTGTCAGAATGACGGTCTATGCAAGTGTCACTTTGCCAGGTTGTCATATGAAAACCGGTGCTGTTATTTATCAAATAATTATCAAAACATATAGTCTAGGTAATTAGCTACTGTATATATTTTACTAATTTTTGTTTGCTTGCTTTTTAATTTTTGAATAAAGTTCCGCTAGATTGCGAATATATTACAGTGTGCGGCGTCAAGGTTGCCCCTCGCGTTCGACGACGCTATCTTTACAAGCATTCTGCAAACGACTTTTGAGAACATTGATCAATTAAAAATTAAACGATAAAAAATATTATATTCGGTCTGCAACAGACAATTCCCTTGAAATTATTCATTGCAGCAAGCTGTCAGGATGAATATGGTAGAATACAATGATACGTGTTGCGGTACTCTGAATTCGGGCTTAAATGGTTCGGTCAAAAAACAAAACTGCGGGGTCTTGGGAATTGATTTAATTGTATAACCACCAAGTATATCCAACTGATACTTATTTTATTCTTTACGCTTCTGGATGAGTTTTAGGCCAAAATTCAGAGCCTTGTAAGTGTTATTTTGTACTGATAATTACGCTTTTAAGGCGTACTTTAACCTTTAAATCATCTTAGTACTGACTCTGAATTCGGGCCTTAATATAAAGTGAACTTCATGTGACTTAAGAATTTTAAAAAAAAAGGTGTAATTTCTTACAATAAATAGTACTTGAATCATCCGTCTTGTAGGGGAACAAACTTAAATTCGGTATATATTAGGTCCTTACATATGAAATTGGCGTTTTGCCGTACTGGCAAATTTGATCTCAAATATCTTCTCTTTGGTTAGGAATTTCAAATCCAAATTTATACAGCTATTTACTCATGTATTTGTGTTTTGAAAATTATAATTCATTTGTTTTTTCCTCAATTGTTTTTTTCTTTGCGTCACTCAGTTTACAAAATGAAAAACTTGAAATATCGCATTATTTACGAGTACGTCTTCCACCGTGGCACCAGTGCTGCAGAAACGGCTCGAAGGATTAATGATGTGTATGGCGACGGTGCCGCAAAAGAAAACACAGTGCGTTTTTGGTTCCAACGTTTTCGTTCTGGAAATTTCGACCTGCAGAACAAGCCCCGTGGACGGCCGGAGACCAAAGTTGATAATGAAGAATTGAAGGCTATTGTGGAAGCGGATCCATCGCAAACCACATCCGAGTTAGCTGCAGGCTGCGGTGTTAGTGATAAAACTGTTTTAATCCACTTGAAGCAAATTGGTAAGGTGAAAAAGCTTGAAAGGTGTGTACCTCACGAATTGAGTGAAGCAAGTTTGAGCGTTTGGTGGACTAGTGCTGGTGTCATTCACTACAGCTTTCTTAAATCTGGCCAGACGATTACGGCAGATGTCTATTGTCAGCAACTGCAAACCATGATGGAAAAGCTAGCTGCTAAACAACCGAGGCTGGTTAATCGCTCTAGGCCACTGCTGCTTCATGATAACGCTAGACCACACACTGCACAACAGACGGCTACCAAATTAGAGGAGCTTCAATTGGAATGTCTAAGACATCCATCGTACTCTCCGGACCTTGCCCCAACAGATTACCATTTTTTTCGAAATTTGGATAACTTCTTGCAAAGGAAAAAATTCAACTCCGATGGGGCAGTCCAAACCGCCTTCAAAGATTTTATTGATTCCCGTCCGAATGGTTTTTTTAGTAAAGGGATCGATGAACTACCTATGAGATGGCAAAAGTACATAGATAGCAATGGTACATACTTTGATTAAATAAATATATTATAATAAAAAAAAATCGGCTTTATGTTCCTCCCATACTAAACGCCAATTTCATATGTAAGGACCTAATACTTTCCGTGATTATGTTATTGCAGTATTTTCAAGGGTTTACAAAGTGACGGTTGGGTACTGAGACATTTATAAAGAACTTTGTATAAACCATGTTGAATATTTTTAACGTCGACCGGTTTCGAAGTCGTCCGTCTTTACTTTGATTCAGCGGTATCGAAACCGATTGACTTTAAAAATTATTATTATCAGATTACACAAAGTTTTAGTTTCATTAATTAATTAGTTATTATATCCAACCACAAAATTAACATACATTAACGTACTTACATATTATCTTCTATTTTTCTCCGTACATTTTTTAATACTTTAACTTTGCTTGTTGTAGCTCATTCAATTGAATTCCTATGACAATAATAATTGTTCTGCATATACAAAGTGGGTTTATCAAGTTATCCAATTTATCATATACCACTTGTATTTACTCTACCGGAAAACCGCTCGCTCGACGACTTTCAGATTACTGCAGCATTACGGGACAGCACGTAACAGCTCGTTGAGCCGCAAAAGGCGGTTATAATGTGATTTCATCTAAACGAGACAATTACGTTACTGGCGGACAAAATTTCCACAGCGAGATTGACGAGTGGAGATGCCATTTCACGCACGACATGAATGAAATTGAAAATATTTGACGCAACGGTGCTATGCGTAAGGTACCCGCAATCATTTGTGCGGCTCAATTCTTCTCGCCGTTGCGGCGTACCATGTGTCTTTGGTGCGATCCACCCAATGTGGTATAGGTTACACGTTAAAAGCTGGCACGAACAACACGTTCAAATGACAAGTGTGAGTGTATAAGAATATTATTTACAATTTATTTTATCACTAGCTGTAACCCGTCCGACCGACACTTTACCGTCATTTTACGGTACTTTTACGTGTCGGTCGAAAAGAAGAAGAAAAGAAAAATTTGCTATAAGTAAAAAAAAAAAAAATTTCGTAAGAGAAAAAAAATATATAAAAAATACGTAAAAAATAATCGTAAAAAAATATGTAAAAAAGTGTAATTATTATAAAGAAGCTATAAACATTACACGAAGTTACGGGGACAGACAGACAGACGGACAGACAACGAAATTATTATGTTTGATAGATAAATGACTGACTATTCAGTATTGAATCATTTTCGACATGATTTGATCATTATTTCGATTAAAAATAATAATTTTCCATTATTATGATTGAACATAAAATTATTATAGTAGATTCGAGATTTATCAATATTAATATGAAAAAATGTTTCGATTTCAAATTTATTATTTTTCATCGGCAGATTCAACTTTGACATTAGGCGTCGGAACAAAATGTCATTATTATTTAATAAGGCATCTAAGAAGGGTGGTTTAATGAATTTTTTCATAGTAAGAAAATTAAGACAAAAACTTGTTTTATATTTTCTAACACCGTGTTTAATGTTTGGATACTGTATGGGTGATGTTAAAAATTAATTACGAATGTATGCAAAAAAAGCGTGTAAAAGCATGTCTTCAATTTTTTTTTCTTGTTTTTATAATAATATTGATAGGTTGCACAGCGTGTTTGAAGTTTTGAATACTTCATTTGACATTTCAACCACCGACCAAAATGAGATAGTAGGCAATATTCTTAAATAAGCAATATTCAATATTCATTCTTTACTGTAGTAGAGTAAAGAATGAAGATATTAGGAAGGAATGTATAGCTGATCTAGCATAATTTATAGAATTAAAACAGGGTCGCTCAGGTGGTTTGGGCATGTTGAGCGAATGAATGGTAAGAAAGATATACAATGCAAGTGTTGACGGGGCCAGAAAGAGAGGGCGACCTCGGAAGGCGTGGCATGACCAGATTAACCAGATACTGGAAGATAGTCCCGTTAGAAGCCTTAACAACCGTCGAGCTTGCATGCGAATATGTATGAACGTTAGTGCTATGAAAATAGAACTATAATGTAATATTAATTATTAATTTACAGAGCCTAGCAGCAGGCATTGGGCGAGAGCCAATTGCAGACACCAATGGCCGCACAGGGGCCAGCGGGCAGTCAATTGCTTAACTGCTACTTATTATTTGAATTGCACTGAATGGAAGAATAATCAAAGTTTTCCGAAATAGATTTCTTCAGATAACTTTACTTTTTTTACACTGCGTTATGCACACAGTCAAATATGATTTTCTTAATTTCAAAAGTAAGCCTGATCTGTGAAGTTGAGTGGTTATGACGCCCGCCTTTAATAACATGGACAAAGAATTCGATTCCACCAGTAGACGTATATTGAATTAGAGTAACGAAAAACGGTAATAACCATGTTAAACTGACACCAACCGATGTGAATCCGTCCGAATGCAGTGTGTTGTCCCAATACATTTTATTTATAATTATTTTTCTTTTATATGGAGAAAAAACCAATAAACAGAAATAAATAACAGATATAGGCTGGTCGATATTTACAAAAAATATCGCATTGCACATATACTATTTCTACGTATAATATACATATATTAGGTCCTTACATATGAAATTGGCGTTAAGTATGGGAGGAACATAAAGCCGATTTTTTTTTATTATAATATATTTATTTAATCAAAGTATGTACCATTGCTATCTATGCACTTTTGCCATCTCATAGGTAGTTCATCGATCCCTTTACTAAAAAAACCATTCGGACGGGAATCAATAAAATCTTTGAAGGCGGTTTGGACTGCCCCATCGGAGTTGAATTTTTTCCTTTGCAAGAAGTTATCCAAATTTCGAAAAAAATGGTAATCTGTTGGGGCAAGGTCCGGAGAGTACGGTGGATGTCTTAGACATTCCAATTGAAGCTCCTCTAATTTGGTAGCCGTCTGTTGTGGAGTGTGTGGTCTAGCGTTATCATGAAGCAGCAGTAGCCTAGAGCGATTAACCAGCCTCGGTTGTTTAGCAGCTAGCTTTTCCATCATGGTTTGCAGTTGCTGACAATAGACATCTACCGTAATCGTCTGGCCAGATTTAAGAAAGCTGTAGTGAACGACACCAGCACTAGTCCACCAAACGCTCACAAGTAACTTTTTTGGAGTCAATTTTCGCTTGGGGCATGGTTTGGCTGGTTCGGCAGGGTTCAGCCATTGCGATGAGCGCTTCCGATTATCGTACAGGATCCACTTTTCATCACAGGTATGATTCGATTTAAAATCCCTTCATTATTGTGCCGGTTGAGTAATGCAACGCAGCAGTCAACGCGCGTTTGTTGATTTGCTTCACTCAATTCGTGAGGTACCCACCTTTCAAGCTTTTTCACCTTACCAATTTGCTTCAAGTGGATTAAAACAGTTTTATCACTAACACCGCAGCCTGGATGTGGTTTGCGATGGATCCGCTTCCACAATAGCCTTCAATTCTTCATTATCAACTTTGGTCTCCGGCCGTCCACGGGGCTTGTTCTGCAGGTCGAAATTTCCAGAACGAAAACGTTGGAACCCAAAACGCACTGTGTTTTCTTTTGCGGCACCGTCGCCATACACATCATTAATCCTTCGAGCCGTTTCTGCAGCACTGGTGCCACGGTGGAACTCGTACTCGTAAATAACGCGATATTTCAAGTTTTTCATTTTGTAAACTGAGTGACGCAAAGAAAAAAACAATTGAGGAAAAAACAAATGAATTATAATTTTCAAAACACAAATACATGAGTAAATAGCTGTATAAATTTGGATTTGGAATTCCTAACCAAAGAGAAGATAATTGAGATCAAAATTGCCAGTACGGCAAAACGCCAATTTCGTATGTAAGGACCTAATATATATATATATATGATCAATATTACACTAATCAATACAAAAACTGTCGATTATCGGTATTAATAATTTAATATCAGTACGTAACAATAACCTAATCCAAACAATACAATTTACTTTATTCTGATCAAAATGAGATATAGTAACCGTCTATTTAATACTACACTCACCATTTATTTATATTATAAAAATACCGATCAAATAAATGGAATCTAAAGCATTATAACAAAGATACTCCCTAGTTTATCTACGACGCTAAAACCGTTCTTAAAACACGTAATTGGAGATGAAAATAGGCCAATTATTTGCAGAGAGATCATGCAGGCTGAGCGTGACGATGACGTCACTCACCCACGGAGAGGAGGAGAGGGGACCTTGGTCTCGCACTTGACTCGTATTGAGAATCAATAGCTGTCAGTTGATTAATGATGATTAAAATACATTCTGCACGTCGCCGTTTCACCTACACGGGTAACGACCATTGCTTCAATTGTGTCACATGGCTAAAAAGTTCATTACTCTTACTTCGCTACTGAAAGGGCGCCTGTCGTGGAAGTCAACGCGAAAGGACAATCGGCATAAAATTAGTTTTGATGCATTAATACGTTGTCTATGCCTTTTTGTGGAAAACAGACGGAACTAACTAGCGTAAAGTGTACCCCCGTACCACGATCTTAATTCATTAGATTTCGAACTAATTGGTATCGCCGCCGTAAAATAAGCCACCGTTTATGAAACTACATATACTATTTATTTTTCTTCATGGAACAGGTTCAGGCTTACAGGTTCTTCATCTTCAGAAAATTCAGATTTCTGTTACTGCTTTTAACATTAAATAATATTTTTAATGTTGATTTTTCTCTCTTATAAAGAATGCTCCCAAAGTATCGTTACTTTGGGATTATGCATTATGTCGTTGCAGAAGTTCTATTGATGGTTAGCTTAACTAATTTGTAAAAGCATACAATGCCAAACATTGATCTGAGAGATTTTTTCTGTGTACTGTACCAGTCTAAATACTAAATAAATAGTGGATAATAGTTCAAAATTGTTTGAATTTAATAATTAAAATGGATAAAATCAAGACGTTGCTTACATCATATAGAACAAAAGAGTGAGGATACACAAAGTTTAGCGAGCTCGGATTTATGATTTTTTAGATAGGTACCCAACATTCTTATATTACTGGGTGCACTATTTTTTTGTACATGGTTTTGTATTGTCAACTATTTTTTGCTAGAAAATATCGATATATTTGAGAGATTTTCTAACTTTCAATACAAAATATTGTAGTGCCACCTATTTTTGAGTTAAAAAATAAAATTCAGTATATACTCTTCAGTAATTCCTAACAATATGTCAGAAAATTTGATACCTGAAACCAGCCACTCGCAGCCTCGGTTTCGATGCACGATTTTTAGTAGTTAGAATTTTTAGTCGAACAAGGTCATTTTTTAAATATTTGTTTGATACACGCGTTACTGCTTATTATGGAGTCGTACGATAAATGTGTTCCTAAAATAACGCGATAACACGGCGTCATGCCAACAGAATTATTTTATATAAAAACTAGATCATTGTTTTTACCAGGGTTACGGATACCTTATAATTTGTCCAATTACATATTTTTGAGATTTATATTACTTATAAATCTAAAAAAAACAACATTTATCCGGGTTTTATACGTCACACACTTACGCCCTTGGATAGTCAACCGATAAATAATGTTTTGGAATAGTAGTTTCACGCGAAACAGAAACTTTCCATCGATTTCACCTTGTGTTGTGCATTTTTTTAAGTTTATAAGCGAGTGTGTCTATATTCGCTGGCGAAGTTTTAACCGATGAAACGCGTTGATCATAATATGTACCCTGCAAAACTCACCCGAACAGTGAAAGTGAATCTCAGATGGTGATTTCGGTAATTATAATTTTTTAATTATTTTAATTACAAACGTAAAAGTCGAGCTCCAATGTGATTTTTAAGTCATACATCTGCAGAACTAGGCTGAACAGTGAAAGTGAATGTTCTATCAATTTCTTCAATATTTTAAAAATATCATTTTAATTTTAAAAAAAGTCATTGATATCAATTAATTTTTACAAAAGCGCTCGTGTCATGATGATCAATTTGACAAATCATTATCCCATAAACGAGCATCAATTATATCATTGCATGACGTTAAAAAACCGCCTCGAAATTTAACGTATAAATTTTTAATCATGACTGTTTTTGAAATCGATTGGTGTCTAACCTACGAATGAAATCGAATACGAACTTTTTACTAATTAGCGTTTACCTATACATGTGACAATCGCAATTTTTTAATCTAATGTGAGTACATGTGAACCACTCCCAAGTATTGGAAGAAATCAGAATAATCATAAGTATTAATGATGTGTCTGTGTCGTCTTAAAGATTATATTCACACCTGGTTTTGGAAGGTTTATTAATTACATTAGATATTGAAGCGAAAACTTTCTTTTCATCGGTGATTTTTTTAAATGTAACTTAGTAAAGTTAGTATTTAAAAAAAATGTATATTAATAAAAGTAAAGGATTGCTGTTCGACGCTTTGACGCTGGTCATTTCCAAGTCCCCTGGCCCAATAATTCTTTTTTTCCGGAAAATGATTTATTTGACGAAATCGTGTCGCCAACAATTTATGCTGTTAGTTTTAGCACTGCAGTGCTTAAGATAAAAAATAATTTTAGATGTTAGCAGTCACAGGCAGCCATGATTTCAAAAAACTTAAAATCAATTCCTACAGTTTCGAAAGGGATTCATCTTACTCTAAACAATGTAAAAAATATTATAAAAAATATGTATTGGGTGTATATACTTACCTATTAATTTTTTTATTATAAAAAACATATCAAGACCATAAAAGTAAATAATTTGCATGAATATGAAATGTAATATTTTAGCATTGTTTTTATCTTTTGTTATCACCCAACTGTAAATGTTTGGTAAATTTAAAAAAGTAAATTTTACAGAAATTCATAGTATACGAATTACATACGAATAAATATTCGGTCAATTTGAAATTACACTGCTCGGTAGAATGTTTTTTACGTCACTTAGCATTAGCTCAAAGTTAGGAGATTCATAGAATTTTTTTTATTACTTTTTTAACAAACAGACCGTCAACAGGCCGTTAATGACCTAATGTGAATATGATGTATATTTAAATAACGATTAAATCTTATATTTTAATTAGAAACTCGTATGAATACACTTTGGAGTGTTGAAAGAAGGACACATAAGAAGAAACAATACAGAATATTTTGCAAAATAGAAATTTGCCAGGTATTTGTTGGTCTTGTGGCTAGTACTCTCGCCTCGCGACTCGTGGTCCTTAGTTCGCGGGATCGAATATCGCTCTAAACCAACAAGTCAGTCCTATTTTCATAGCACAAGCGTTTAGCCTTAGTTTGAAAATAGTAAGAATATTGATGTGACACGTATTCCGTGTTCACATCTCTATTTTTAAAAAAGTTTTTGATACGTATTATAATTTTCTTAAATATCAATATTGTGCTGCGTAACGACACGAGATATTAATGGATAATGTGGGATAATAAATGTGATGGATTTTTTAACACATTTTTACTTTTTGACAATATCTATTCGCCTTAATGTCTGCATTACCACAGCCCTGAAATTTTGTCCTTAATAATGTTCCATGTACCCAGTCGAACTACACGAGTGCCGACGCCTTTTTACTGTGACAATACTAGAACAAATGCTCACTACAACTCGCTAGTACCTAGAATACACAGGTTAGGTAACAATTATACAAACATAGCGGACGTGTTTGGTTCTGGCCTGTCACAGTATAGGGGCGCGATACTGAGAGCGCTTCATTCCGCCATAATGGAAATTATATACACTTTCTTTTTTTTTGTTTTTCTCTCTGTTTATATTATTTTTTACAAATAACTGTTATATACCTACATATGTAAAAGCCTATTTAGGCGTAAATGAATGAATGAATAATGTATCTATTAATTATTCGAATCATTTACATACTAACAATGAAGCATACGTAAATTCAAAACACCCACTGTCTACCCGAAACTAATGAAGTGATATAAAGCTCAGAAATCCATAATAAGTGTTATATCAAGAAAAATATTTTTACACCCAACAAAGAAACTTTTTCACACACATACCACAGGCTCAAGTATCACCACACTTTTGCATGCGCACGCCGGTTTGTAAACAGGGCACCGTGTACAAAGCACCAACTACACGCACGTTTGAACACGGAACACCGTGCGTGTAGTTGGCGTTTTGTACACGGTGCAACCGGCATGCGCATGCTAAAATACTTGAGCGTGTGGTAGGCCCATTAGCATTCTTCATGTACAACAACTTTACGGTAGAACTGTAATTATTTTTTATCGCAGTGGCACTGCAATACGTCGTACAGCAACACACCACTAAAACCACTTCACAAAATAAAATATAAGTGCCCACTTGGACATTTGGTCAAAGACACTTCAACCTACCGGACTCTAAGACAAAATCCATCACAGTCTGTTAAAAAAATTGGATAAATGGATGAAAGAACACGGGAAAGAGTCTTTACGGTGCAACAATAACAAATTGGTCTAGAATCAACTTACATTTTAACTTTAATTCTTATTTCTAAATTTCAGTGTTTTACAACATTGCATATCCTTTTTGATTTTATCATATGATGTCAATTTATGTTTTTTATGTTCTTATATTATGTTATCTTTTATGATGTTCTATCTTTTTTTTTCTTTCTCCTTTATAAACTGTACAAAATATTTTAAAATGTGAGGCGGTTTCCCTAGAACAGGCCTAGCCTAAATGGGAAGATTTATATTCTGTATATATTTTCTGTTAACAAAAAAAAAACTTAATGATTAAATATACAACATTTTTACCTACATATAAAATCGATTGTCTTCTGTGCAATCCTAAACCCTTCAACCGACCTACATCAACTTTTAGATGATTACTCTTTAGGACCCTGCGCAAAACGTACGCACCATCCTCCCTCTTCATGACTATCCTAACCATTTCCCATGAAATAAATTTTTAATAAATTGAAAGATTTTGCTCAGCTGCATTCTAAGACCCTGAATAAAATATAACACCTCCACCCCCTCTGGGAATCTCGTCGCCCCCCTGCCTGCACCAAATTTTGCTTGCATCGTTACTCCTTTATGTCCTATGCCAGAGGTCGGCAAAGTGCGGCTCCGGAGCCGCATGCGGCTCTAACGTGCGGCTCTGGCACAAATATCCACGGGCAAGCACGCCGAGGGTATCGGTCTGGAAGGGAAAGAAAACACAATATTTCCGATGTTAGAAGAAGTCATTTCATTCGAAAACAAATTATCCCTTTTTACTCAAGATTTTGAAAGTTTTCCTTTCCGAGCCAAGAAAATAGTTCTTCTGTTGACAAACAACCATTTTAAATATGTTGAGAAAACAACCATTTTAAATATGAGGGAAGCATTTCTCATCAGGTTTCAGGAATTTAAGAATAGCAGGGCGACCCTAGCATTCGTCAAAAACCCTCTTAATGCTACGATAACAGATTTGAAATTTTCTCCCTTTGGGATTGGCATTAGTAACTTTGAAATACAATTGCTGGATTTTAAAAACAAGGAAATATGGAGCTCTAAGTTTGAATGACTTTGTGTTGATTTGGAAATATTGGAGAAGCATTGCATTTCATACTTTGGAGTTTTTATTTTTAAATAATTATTAAGGTGTTTTTATAAAAAAAAAAAACAAGTTTTATTAAATGCGAGTAAAGCCTCAAAATACGAGAATAAATAAAATATACTGTTTAAAATCTTCTCTTTATATAAATAAAAAGCGTTTTAAAATCGACAAAAAACGTAAAAATTTCTTGCAAATTTAAAACATTATAACTTTATTAATATTGAATATTTCTAAATTTCCTTAGTGCGGATTCTAGATACTGAAGTATACTTTATACGTATAAAAAAACATAGTACGCGTACATATCATTAAGAATAAATGCTGCCTAGGACACTAAAAACAATTTTTGTCCGCGGCTTGTCGATTAATGCTTGTATTTTATTAATTAATGTAAATAATGTTCAGTTTATTACTTTTATATAATAACAAAGGTACTTTCTAAGTTACTGTTTTAAAAAAATTGCAATCTAAAGTAAACATTCTGATAAAAATGAATAATAAAAACCCACATTTTCGTAAAAAAACGCCGAAATATGCATTTGCAGTGAATGTGCCGCCTTAATTACATATTATTTTCTATCAATGAATAAAAATTTTATTATGTATGAAACCAGTTTTAATCTGTGTACCCGTAATATAATGATATGCTAAAATTATAATAGGTTTACTAAATCAATAAATAAATTTGGCTCTCAGAATATTTTTTAATCGTTGTAATGTACATATTTGGCTCTTTGGCTAATAAGTTTGCCGACCACTGTCCTATGCAATAGCAATAGTAATTAATGAATTATTTATTTACCTCGTACTAAATACCATTAAAAATTACAACATAGACAACTAAGATTACAGACATTTACTGATTACAATATACCTATCCGTATTAATCTTTAAAGAAATATAAATAATAGCAAAAAGTAATTACAATTTCATTTATATAAATTTACAATTTCAAAATCGACAGTAGGTTTTTTTTAAATGTTGCGTGTTTTAAATAATACATGTATTAGAAATCAAACCAAATAATTAAAGTAGGTATTTGAAAAATCAACGTAACGTCTGTCTATTTAAAATGATATAAATATGAATACCCGCAGAGGGCCCTAGGCAAGGCCCTCTGCGGGTAACTCTAAAGCCATGTATTCACTAGGGGACAAATCGCGAAACATTCCGCTCGACATGTCGCATCAACATCTACGCTCATGTTTCGGGGACAATGACGCGGTCAATTGACGTGTACACACCGGGACTCGCATATCTTGTCGCGGAAATGTCATCGGTTGAGGTTATGGATGACAGCTGCGGTATCACATTTGGCGAAAACGGGGTTCCGCGCAATTCGAAATGTTTTTTTGGGTCGCAATTTCAAATTAACGAGGTTTTACTGTAGTAAATTGAATATTATTAAAAACAAGGTCCTTTTTGCAAATAATTATTGTTTTCCAGACGTCACGGAAATATATCGCCCTATAAGGTTATGATGATAGCCGCGTATCTGTTTATGTTAATGAGTTTATCGAAAAGTAAGAGGAGAAAAAAGAGGAGAATGCGAAATTATTAACTGCAAAGAGAAAGAAGGACGGACATTTTATGCGATCTTCGATCGATACAGCTCGATGAGTTCGAGAGCGATTTCGTTTCCCCGCATTGTCATCTTGACAGATACAGCGCATGCGTATTCACTTGTAAACATACCACGTGGTACTGACGCTCCGTGGAATGTTGCAGTGAGTACGCTCGGGTACCGTGCGCATGGCAACGTTGCCACGGCACGTAGAAATGCCGCGCTATGTCGTGCGCGAGGTCGCGGAACAGTGCACGACGTTGCAACGTCACGTAGACTCTATGCCGCGCATGCTGTTGAGGGACAATTTGTCCCCTAGTGAATACATGGCTTAATGCGCCGCGTCAACTTTCACCGCCGCTCCCCGCCCTGCATTGCAGCGCAGCTTTTCCGCCCATCTCCTATTTATTTGCATAATGCATAAAAAAGCCACACTCAGTGCTGCACTGGAATGCTGCGTCTGAATCCGATGAAGCCTTCGCCTTTGAGTGATTTTCAAAAACTTATTTCCTTAACTAACAGACATGTCATTTTTAAGTGGCAGTCATTTTTAACATAAATAGGTACTCTTTTAAATTGGTTCTAGGTGTGGGGTGCACGTTCAAAAATCTGACCGTCACGAAAATGGTTCGGACTTGTCAATGCTTATATTTCAGTAAGTATGCGACGCGGTTTTAATGGAGCCAGATTGAGGACAGATATAACACTGTTTTAGTTTGCGGCAACCCGGTTGTGTAAGCTGTACGAATTGGCGCGTAAGTCAACATCGGGACGCCGTGGCTTGACAACAATAAGTTCGATCTGGATGAAACAAATGTTAAAAGAGCGTAATGTATATACGTAATATACAAATGAAGTACAAAGACAAGATGATGACAAAATTTGTGAGGTTTAAGAAAAACATTGCGGCTAAAAATTCATAACACAAGTATTTAGCTAATAATAAATGAGAAATACATAGTAAAAAGAATATCGAATATTTGATCGGCAGAAACACATTTCTTCATGCGCACTGTACTTACCCTAATCTCCTTTAAATTGTCCATTTGGTAATACTCACATTTCTCCCAGCGATCGCGCCAGTTTTGGAAATACTTCTGGAACGCATCTTTTGAAATGGCGTTCAGCTGGGCTGTCGCGTTCTGCATAATGTTTTCTCTTAATTCAAATTGGGTCCATCTCAGCGGCATCTTTAACTTGAGGAATAGCCAAAAATCATGCGGAGCCATGTCGGGAGGGTAGAGAGTCTAACAAAACAGGGGGTGCTGTGGTTGGCCAAGAACGTCTGAATCATATGCCAAAAGCAGTGAATGGAGCTGAATGCATGGTCAAAATTGAATGTACTGATCCAATGTTTATCCCCACCTCGTTTGCAAGTTCTCGAACTGCGATAAAGTCCGCAACTACAGCTAGACCGCATTCAAAAGAATGTGCGCAAACGCACTTTCTTTGTCGTGCGCAGGGAGGGCGTGGTTTATCAATTCAAATACTGTGTTCTGAACGTTTGTGGCATGTTACGCAAAAGCCAAGTTTACATGGTGTTACGAACGTGAAAATTATTATTATTGTAGTGGAAAAAATTTTCCAAGAAACTTCCAAAACATTATATTATTACCTAGGTTACTACGGATTATTATTTGATAACGAATTTTATTATTTTCTAGAAACTTCCAAACAAACATTTTTTCATAATGTTCTATATATTATTGAATTTTTGCCCGTATATAACGTTTTCGTATATTTTTGTGTTCAGTTCTTCCGAATATATCGACATTTTATTATCTTACGATTTTTAATTATTTAAACCGAAAAGATTAACGGAAATTAGTGCGAGAAAATATGCAGTCTTTTTTTAAATTAAAAGTCTTTGTACGTACAAGCAGTAATTCCGATACGCTATCCGAGTAATGTGTGGTTTTTGTTTATGTGTTCGATCGAATGTTTATTTTGTTGTACTGGCTTAGTGTAAAATAAAAATATGTGTGTTACGTTGCGAAAAATGAACACAAAAGAAGTTTTTCTAGTAGTAGGTAACCTTTATTAAACTAAAAAATATATATTTATTTGGAATATCATATTGAAGCTTGTAATGCGGGCTTGCCAGGCAACTCCCCCCCCCCCCCCACCCGCCGCTCATGCATGCGCGTGAGTGTCCCCTACACATCTCCATTCATGCTTCATTTGTGCAAAAGATTTAACTATCATTAGAGTGCCTTATATCGATTATGAAAAATTAGTTCGATAAAATCCTTGTAAAAAAAAATATTTTCAATTTAAGAAAATTTAAAACAGATATTTCTCTGCAAATATACTGTCTCTCAAAAATGTATAAACTACATATATTCGAAATACTATAAATAACAAAAAATATATATACAAATGATACTTGGAGGGGACGATACGAGGGGTGTATGAACAATAATCTCTCTTGTAATTTCAATGAGCCACATGTTCCAATGAAATATAATCGACCGTATAATTATTTTCAAAGAATACATTCTCATAGTTGTGCTCACATTGTCCTCTCTTCTTGGCACGAACCGTAAGATACGATCATTCGGCGATTCGTAGAATTTCCCTCCTGATATATCGCGGACGATGCTTCAGATGGCTGAGGAATGCGTCACCAGACTAATATTTATTCACATTTAATAACTTACTATGGTTATGTAGTGCTGGTAATATATACCACCTACTTTGTAGTGCGCATTTACCTTTCTATAGATATAAACTGCACTAGCGCGTGTAAGAGCCACGTGTAAATTGCATTGTGCAATCTCAATGTTCATGATAATAACCAATGGTATAATAAACTGTAGATACGTCACAAGCGTGAAATCTTGGCAACTCAAAAGTAAGGTAATTGCCTTACTTGCATTCGTTTTCGGACGGACCTTCTTTGGACCGAAAAAAGTCCCGGGGAAAAAGGGACAGAGTATCATGCACTATTGTAAGAATGGGTATGTTATTTTAGCCACCGTGACTTCAAATTACCTAATTCTTCTGTCTACACGCAGAGCGTTTGTGAAATAAGTGTGCCATGATTTGTTGTCTCTTTCAATGCAATATTTGCTACATAATATGAAAGTCGGCTAGTATGGGAATATTTGAATGGGAATTAGTATGGGAATTGTATCGATATAAAATGGTGAATGACAACTTAATGGTTATGTAATATTGTAGAACAAGAAAATTATACTACATACTTATTATATCATCAAACATAATAATTTCGTTGTCTGTCCGTCAGTATGTCTGTCTGTCCCCGTAAGTTCGTGTAAGGTCCGTAATTTAGTTCGGATTCGCGGCTAAAAAAACGGTCGGAGATGAGGCTTGAACCCCGTACCACCATACCCGAACCGGCCGTTTCACGCATGTTGTCACGGCCGCCTCTCCGTCGAGCGCCAAAAAGATGATATCAATATATACTAGTGCTTAGCAAAGAAGCGAACCAATGTACGGTCATTTTCGACGGATTGCAACTAGTGTTGTTATAAATTGGTTCATTTTTGAACCGGTGACTTTAAAACCATCATTTTGACAATTAACAGGGTTCATAATTTTTACATATTAATAACATTATAGTTAGATAAATTAGAAACTTTAGAAATTAGATAAAGTGTTAATAGCAAATTACAAATTAACTAAGCATATCCTTTTTGTAAATATTTACATTTCAAATTTGTTTTAACATTAGTTCTTAGATTAGTTTTTCAGCTCACATATATTTATTTTTTGTTTTTGTTAATGTCTGTTCTTTCAATTTTAATTTTTAGTATTCGTTGTATCCTGATGGAGGGACCATTGGCCCCGAAACATTTTAATAATTCAATAAATATTTGTTTTATGTAAGTGTTTTCATAAAAACAATTGAAGTTTAAACCCTTCGAAAAGGGCACCTAAATCATATCTCCCAATACAAAATGAAATACCCTTTGTTATGTAGTACCTATATTATATTTTAAAATGAAAATAAATAATATTTATTATAAAATGAATTTTACCGTTTCTTAACCACGTTTTCGAATGTTTTGTTATGTATAAATATAAATTTTGGTTTCAACCTACAGAGTACATGTACATAGTTCCGAGAACATGTACACGTCCGTGATATCTGGCGGGAAATTATGAAAAATTTATGTTCGGCAGAACATATACTGAAACATATTTCAGCTTCATCTACCTTGCAAATGAGTTACCCCCCCTTCTAAAGATGAACGCGTCATGCCTGTATAATAAATGTATAAATTGAAAGCCAAAAAAATAAAATAACGTAACCTGGTCTTAGTTTTAGAGTGTTGGGCTGAAATAAATTGTTCTACGTTACATTAAACTGCCTTTGTCTATTCAAGGATTAACTAAACCCCCGGTGTAACTCCACTTTTGGTAGTTTGGAAATATATCCATTCAATATTTCTGTATTTACTTATAAGAATATACAGAAATTTTGAAATGATTTTCAGTAACATCTTAGACTTAACGGTGCATGTAAACTAATTAGACTTTGATCTCTCGTCTCAGAGATTTGTCGGTAAAGATCGAGTTGGAGGTGTTAGTTGCGTCATAACAATTTTCCTACACCCGATATTACATAATATGCGGTAGTTACAAGCAAAACAAATTAATCACAAAATGTTAAATGTGTGCGAATACATTTAGCAATCGATACACTTTCGAATTGAAATGTAACATACGACATTGAAGTTTGTATTTAAATGACCGTCCGTCTGGACAGCAATTTCTTCCTGTTCATTTCAATAATTGGATATGTGGTGACCGCGGCGCGCCCCGCCGAGTGTGAACGATTTCGACATTTTGTTAACCTTTTTAATTATCCGGCTAAATAAGTTATTTTGAAGCGTTGTTGTATTGCAACTGCTTGCAGATTTTTTCGCAATGGTAACACAAATAAATAACCGAATGAACTGATTTCCCAGATGTTTTTCGCGCTCTTGGCTGACTGTATATAAAATGAAAATTTATTTTGTGGAAGTGGAAGCTTTTCGCTTTTACGACACAGCAGCAGCCTACAGCCAACAGTAGTAGTATATATATATTAATATTGATTTTTCCCTAAAACTTTTTTTTAATGTTGTAAATATAATTTATTACCAAACAAGGGTCTCACACGATAAAAACTTAATTAAACATTTAACGCGAATGAGATATTTTCAGAACCTCTCAGCAAGTATAAGTAAATGGATGATGTTGGTGTTTTACAAAAATAAGTTAAGCCTCAAAATTGAAAAGAAACAATTAGTCAGAATTTTGAACGAGAAGAAACAAGAATATACTCTTTATTTACTAACATAGTTTAAGCACATACTCTTTATTTACTAACATAGTTAAAGTCTAAACTTCAAAATAGACTTTTTAACGTCATATATTTCAGTTTGAGCGGCTTAACAAATTGTTGCAGAACACCATGCATATAATGATTAATTTTTTTACCAAAATCCATATTATACTTAGGAAATGATTATGGAAAGGTTTCATTTTGACAATTACTTATAGATATGTATAGGAAAAATTCATAGCACCCCGCAATACAATGTGAGTTCATCACACGTACCACTGGATAGAGCGATATACATATGTACATATCGACGATCCCCACGTAAACTAAGACATCTACAAAAAAGCAATTTGACAGGAGAGCTCCTTGAAGTTTGGATATACAAAAAAAAATATCGTATTTGTCCAGTTTTTTTCTCTGAAAAAGGTAGAACCGTCTTTTTTCATTTTGTATTTCGGAGAAGAGCATTTTCTATGGATTGTACAAAAAACGTCAAATATGCATTTTTGATAGATGTCCGAGTTTACGTAGGGACCGTCGATATTTTCACAGGGAGTGACTGTGGGAGGCGAATGAAAACACTAAAAACATTTTAACTTTTATTTACTAAGCAAAAGGTTACTGTGCGCGAATTAAATCGAAACACTGTTCTAATTTGCACTATTTCACGCTGTTTTTATTGCCTCGATTACTTTTAGAAAATTCCGTTCACTTTTCGCACGTACAAAAACTTTTCGCTCGCCGGCAGATAGGTACTTCCTTTATTTATTATCGTAATGTACGCGCTGGTCACACTGCGCTCCCTCCGTTGCTAATATCGCTCTGGTTAAACGTCAATTAAAAACCGAATTTCGCTGGCCTTTTATAGAAAAATGCCTTTCGCGACGTTTCGAGAAATTGGGATATCGGTCCAGTCGTCTCAATATTCGTGTAGAACCATCTGGTTAACTTCCAATTTTAGTGTAAAAGGTGAAGAGTGCTGTCAAATCGTCGATTATGTGTAATTATTTCCAATTATGATATCGTTACAATACAGTACCGAAAATAATAACGATAATTCTCCAAGCTACTAGTTTCCGTAGTTAAATTAATATCCACCTCGCTCCGCCCGCTACAGGAAAAGAAATCTTTAAAATACTTATAAATTACTTTTGTCAAGGATTTGACACAACTAAATCCTCCACATAGGGTTGCGACAGCTAACGAGGGTCTACCGTTAAACCTCAGCGTGACTTGTCGTTCTGCATGATCAAGGAGTCTAGAGAGGTATTTTTAGAATATCTTTCTGCCTTGCGGAATCGAGTAACCGCTGTAGTGTTTATCAAATAGAATTATCTACAATGCCGTACAAAGACCAAGTCACATTTTTTATACCGGTCATCGTCAATGGGCCTTGGCCTCCTCAAGCGACTTCTCCCCTCCGATCTGTCTTCTGCTGACCAGTTCGCGATTCCGACTGGGTCAACGACATGGCTCTTCCATCAGTTTTTCGCCCAATGGATTTTGAATCAAACACACTGAACGTGACTAGCCCATCTTAGAGGTGCTATCTCTAGAACGGTGGATAATAATGTTGGATGTAGTGTAAAGGCCACACCCCGTTTTCACTGGAAAAATTATTCTTGGAATCTTGCGTTCAAGAGAATTTGGGTATTATTTCATTTGGATACCCGGCATTCAGATCCACGCATGAGGACCGGCCTCAGGGGTATTTTATAAATCTATTTACTGGTACTTCGGGCTTATATTTAAAGTTTTCACGTTTCTATGAAATTTGTTTTAAAATAACAATTATTTCATAAAAAATTTAGAAATATTTATTTGCCTACTTAGTTTTGCTTACTTCCAACGAAATTTTCTTCGCATTTTGATGACACTTTAGTTTATAGTGATTTATATGCACGGAGTTTATACAGGTGTCTCACATCTAGTAGCAAAAAATTCAGGGGAATCTTCTTCATGTAATTTTGAATCGAAAATATTCTTTACACTTTAGGTGAAATGTCCACGTTTACGGAAATAAGTAACATCGAAGATTTTTTTCTCAATATTTTTGACTTGTTTTCAGTAAAACGTTGGACTTCCACTACAATAACTTATATGTATGGAATATTAAAAATTTATTCGCTTTTATACAAGTTAAATTAAATTTTTAAAACCTTGCAGAAACTTAAAGAATATTATTTTTTTAAAGTTTTTGTCACTTTATTTGATGTGTATAAAAGCGAATAATCTTTTAATATTCAATATAAGTTACTGTAGTGATACTCCAACATTTTACAGAAAACAATTAAGAAATATTGAAAAAAATGCAATATTTGATGTCGCTTATCTCCGTAACTTCGGAATTTCACCTAAAGTGCAAGGAATATTTAAAAAAAATATATATATATAGTTTTATGTTGTAAAAAACCGGTCGAATTATTAATGTAAGTGTAAAAAAGCATTTAAGATGACTGAATAACCATGTTTTTTTTAATTTTCTGAATTTTCAAATTATTTATTAAAAAATGATCATGGTTTTGATAAAAAATTAGGACTTTCTATTTTACACAAATAATTTTGGTCTGAAATCAAATAATTTAGAATCATTAGAAAGTAGTAAAGCATTTAAAAATAAACAAAATGTTATTAATAATCAATTAAATTTAACTACTGGTCCAATTCTAAAAAAAATTACAATACTTTTGCGTAATTAAAAATTTCAGCAATAATATTTAAAAATAATTTTTCAAATAATTTGAAAAAACAAAAGACATCATTAATTTTGATATTTCGACATTTATAAAACAATCTGTCGATGGAAAGGCTTTTCCGAAAGATGTAGGTGTAAATAATAAATGTAAGTAGATTCAAACAAATAATAAAATCTTTTTTTTAATGTCAATCTACAAAGTTGCTCAACCAATTGAAAAAAAGCATATTTTCTATTCAAAAGTGCACAAAGAAGACTTTCCGAAATTTTTGCTACTAGCTTTATATTAAATAAACATTATTTTTATGTAATTAATTGATCTCAAGATTGACGTCACAGCATCAATTTTTACTTTCCTATTTATTTTCTGAATAGGAAAATTAGTGATTTTAAAACACCTGATGCATATGAATTTATTTTACTATTTATTTATACTAATGCTATTTGTATAGACAACATGTAATAAGAATAGCTTGATCAACAGTTTATCGCGTATTGTGTGTTTGTAGGTGGTGTAAAGATTTCATCTAAACAACTTTTTCTGGAAAGTGTATCCATCGCGTGAATCACCGCTCTACTTTTAGAAAGAAAGAAACTACAATTTACAACGCATGCAAATACAAATATACATAATTGCTACCCCAGTTATGTTTGTTTGCTAACTTTATTGCAACAACGGGTTCGTCCAAACAAAATCGTTTCGTGACAATAAAGATGTTGCGTAATATTATGTAGGTTGATAATTAAATTATATGTGCGAGATTTCTACACCAGGGGCAGTGAGTACATTTAAACATGACTCGATGTATACATATATTTTAAAAAATTAAATTAATTATTTATCGGACAGAATATTATGATATATTAAAATATTACTAGTTTCATATTTTATTTATATATTTTTTAATTTATATTTTTACGTAAAAGTCTCGCTTCAGTATACTCACTACACGCCTCTGGTCTACATCCAGGTAATGTGCCAGTCTCAATAGGCACGATGACAGTATTAAAAATTATAGAATAAGCGATTTTAGAGAAGAAAATATTTTAAAAGATTCTAAATAATGATCCAGTTTTAATAAAGTCATGGAGATTAATGAGATTTTCAATAAAATAAAAGTATAAAATTCTCCATTCGGCCATTTTGACTGAAACGCCGGTCAGAGCTAATGACGTCACGCCTCAACTGTTGTCATTAGAGATGGGAAATTTCGTTCAGTTGACTGAACTGTTCGTTCATCGAGTCGTTCATGAAAGTGAACTGTTCATTCCTAATCGTGCACAAGACATTTTTCTGGAATCGACAATATGATAATATTTCCGAAGATATCGTCTCGTGAGAATGGGGAGGATATCTCACGCGGGGATCTGAGAAAAAGATTCTGCCTGTGCGTTTTAATTTGTATTATTGAGTTCCTAAATAAGTTATCAGTAATCGAGCGGAGGTGTATTGATTGTATATCTCCGATATTATATATTAATAATATATTATATGGAATATATGCATAAAAATAATACTGAGCAAGATTAATTATGATTCCGCGATTTACGTAAATCCAACCGATTCTGATCGTAAAAATATATTTCGTATAAAATATATTTCTTTCTCACGCATATTTTAACAATTAAATAAAGATAAAGAAAACGAATTATTGACGTATACCGTATCATTGACGGTGCCCGAACGTGGGAGCACGCGTCTTGAGAACAATTTGATATCATCGTGATATCAACCGGAAAAAAATATATAGATATTTCAAAGAAAAATATTGTCATTTTTTCCCAAAATAAAAGTTGGCGACTAAAAAAAAAGTCGCTGGAAGAAAAATATCGAAAACGATTCTAATTTAGCAGAATTTAATGAATGAATTATTTTTCATCTACTAAACTAGTGAACGACCAGTTCACTTAAGTGAACTGTCACCGTTCGTTCTAGGCTTGACGTCAAGTGGACGCCATGACAGCAGGGAGCGTTTTTGCGCCAAATTAAAAATAGGTAGACGAAAATGCAATTATTTGCGTAAAAACTTAGTTTATTATTGAAATAATGTTATTTTCGGTAATAGTGGACCTACATTATGGAAAGTTATTTCAAAATCTGTCATCATGCCTATTAAGTAAGCCACACAATCCTACACCAAAACACTGCAAAGGTTAAATAATAACTTATTGCAGTATTTAAGTTAATATTATTATTACTATCGCTATATTATTCAAATCCTAGTAAATTTTCCACTATTAGTTGATATTATCATATCATTAATGCTGTCACGAATTTGTTTAGATACTAGAAGATACAGTAACCACGGTGTAGCGCTTGACAGCAAACAGAAGGCAGGATTCCCTCGCCCCTTGGCACGGCGTACCCTTGACACTCGTCACAAATGATAACACAACGTTGTAATTTCATATCTTTCGCCCTTAATAATAAATAACTTTAGTGTTTACCTTCCTCGTTTCCACGGTGATGTGTCGAGGTACATGCAAAGAGGGTGCGCGCAATCCTTAGCAACCTGAAATACCCAAATCATCTTAGCTAATTAATTAGGAAAGCAAAAAGTCAAAACAACAACAAACTATGCAGCATTGGTAAACGTAATCTGTAGGTTGAATACGTATCGCTCTTTTGATAAATTTTATACATTTATATATTACATTACCATATTGAGCGATACGACAATCTGGTCGTTCCTTGAAATCTTATTCAGTTCTCTACCTAAACGATCAATTTTTCCCAATTCCATATTCACATGTAACATTGTCGCTAACTTCGTATTTTTACCCGACTGCGCGACGCAAAGGACGGTAATGTGTTTATTAGCCTATGTATGTATGTATGTACGTACGTACGTATGTACGTGTGTGTGTGCGTGTGCGTGTGCGTGTGCGTGTGCGTGTGCGTGTGCGTGTGCGTGTGCGTGTGCGTGTGCGTGTGCGTGTGCGTGTGCGTGTGCGTGTGCGTGTTCGTGTGCGTGTGCGTGTGCGTGTGCGTGTGCGTGTGCGTGTGCGTGTGCGTGTGCGCGTGCGCGTGCGCGTGCGCGTTCGCGTGCGCGTGCGCGTGCGCGTGCGCGTGTGCGTGTGTGTGTGTGTGTGTGTGTGTTCCTTTCAGGCTCTCTGAAGACCAAACGCGTGTACCGATTTTGATAATTCTTACGTAAATCGATTTATCTTAATCTTGCGAGTGTCACTAAAGACATGACAGTAATCAAAATTCAATATAGCGACAACCGGACGCCATATTGTGAAAAAGAAAAAATGAAAGTCGAGGAACTATTTTATGTGGGGTATCATTAAATAGGTATTTGAAAATTATTTTTAGGTTTCTCTTATCATTTTTCATTTCGAATGACCATTTAGGATCTATAATGATTTAAAGTTGGTTAGCAATCATTCTCACTTAAATTTTCATTACTTATAATAAATCTGTGATAAAGTTCTTATTTAATCGCATAAATAGGTCTTATTAGCGTAAAAAATAATTATCATAATACAATTCTTAAAATCGAATGACAAACTCACAATTTTACTGCCTTGAAAGATAATTTTAACCACCATTACCTAAATACCTAAAGCATTACTTAATACAGTGAGAAATAACCGAACTAGGAATAAATAAATAATAAAAAAAATTACCGTCTTATAATCCTAACTAAAAAGTATAAAATAAAATAAATTTAAATAATCAAAAAACCCGACTGCATAAAAAGTGAACTTTAAATAAAAAATGAAATGAAAAAACAAGTCCTGTGGTTTAGAATTCTGTTAAGTAATATTGAATAATTACACCATTGAAATAGTTTCATGATCGATTCACACACATTATTGGGAAAATTTGAGCCTGTCTAGATGAACTATTTCAATGCTGTAGTTATTCAATATCACAGAATTATGGGCTACTAGACTTGTTTTTTCTGTTCGCTTTTTATTTAACGCTCATTTTTTACGCAGTCGGATTTTTTTATTTTTTAAATTTACGTTTTAACGAAATAAATTTGAACATACAATTTTGCTCACTGTGCGAATCTTCTACCTAAATCATCTTAAGACAACCAAAAACAGGTTATTTGATTGCAAAGCTGATGGTAATTTATTTAAATTTAGATGCGGGGATATAGGGTGGTGAGAGGTAGGAGAGCGTATAGAAGAGGTTGCCCCCAGGATATTCTGATTGCAGCAAGTCTGTATGTCTGTAAACTTTGAAATTCGATTATCTCACAATTGTAATGACTGCGATTTCACTGGACCAGGACGCGCTATTCGTATTTACTATCTTGCGCGACTAATTTCATTAAACAATCGAAACCATTTCCCAGATTTTTCGATTCGTGGAATTCTCGCAAATGTTATTACATCTTTCATTTTCAATTACTGCTGATTTTATATGAGTTCTGCTCGGTTTCTGTCTATGTCACTCACAAATGGTAACAATTTAGTAATTATTTGATAAGGTTTAACTTAAGGGGTTATATACCTTTTTGTGCGGAAAAAATAAGGAAAGTTTGGATTTTTTTTAAATGTGTAGTAATAATTTTATTGAATCAAAGTTATAATTTTGTAATAGTATATTATTCATTGAATAAAACACGCCTTAATTTATTTAAAAATATTAACAATTGGCGGAGTTATGGCTCTTTCCCCGAAACCCTTTTTTTTTCATGAGGCTTGCGGTGATCACCATGGAAGTCCAGCAGGTTAACTGAAATCATAAAATCAAAAATATTTCATTAGTACATGAACATTCCTTGTACTTGGTTTCTGCACGTGTCCAATGCATTCCTTCTTCTGCACGACAAGGTCCTCGTATGGCTCCGCATTTTTTATAGAGGAAAAAGTTTTGGAGTCGCCGTCACCAACGTAATTGGCGTACTTCACCCCATGCAATGTTTCGGAACGTCCGAACATTTCCAGTATAGCATCTACCTCCATCTTGCCGGCTGATCCCGAATGATTAGATGTGCACTGAGGTTCATGAGTTTGAAACCATTCTATATACTCGGCAGTGTCCTTTTTTTTCTCCCAAGTTTGGCACAATTTACAAAAGGCGCTTTTCACAGCAATGTCTACGATTTTCCCAGTGTAATACCCCACCAAAGAAGCGACCCCGTACAAGGAAGTGAATCCACGTTTCTTCCAAGTTCCATCGCCAGATACAGTCAAATGTTTTTTAATCAACCCCTCGTTTTTTTTCATTTCGTCACGCACAGCAAAACTAATAAAACGATCAAATACTGTTTTTACGGTAGTTAAAATTTGTTTCAAGATGGCATCGTAAGATTTTTGTTTCAGAAACGGTGGCATATCCATTAATCCATAAAAATTTTCACAGCCCGCTGCCCCCAAACCGAGCAATCGCATTGTCATTATGAAACGTCTATTGATTTCATACGCACCATCAATAACAGCGGTCATATTTATTTTACGCTGCTCACAGTTGTCACACGTTACTGCGATTTTGTATCCAAGTCCTCGCATTTCTATAGGCGCGAATTGCATAGAACCGTCACACGTATTGCATTTTACGTACTGTGAAATAGCCGTAAACACTTGAACAAAATTGATGATTCGATATTCCACCGAATGATCAATCGGCACATGAATATCGTCCTTCAATTTTAATTTCTTACGAGACGCACTGAAGCTACTTTCGTCCACTTCCACAGTTTGAGGATTAAAATATTGCTTCCTCTTTTTCGATCGCGATTTGTAATTTTTACTACCTTCACGAGTTACGCGTGTAATTTTTTGTCGGGAACTCATACTGATTTTTTGTAAAAAGGAAAATGTTCGATTCTTAGATGCTCACGCTTCAGAAGTTCGTATACAACTGATTTATAAGGGTGTTTGTATGGTCAAAAATGGAGCACGTTCGAGTAAACATCGTACCTACCTCATGTAATTAACTTTCTACAATAACAAAAGATTTACCGTTAAGGCGGAGCGACCCCTGATAAGCGCTACCTGCTAAGCGGTCCCTTACCGCTATCTGCTCAGCCGTGCGGCGGTTACGGGGCGCGCTTCGAAACTCTGCAACTTTTGATCTATTGCTTGGATCTTCATGAAAATTTGAAGAAATGTTCTCAATGAGTTTTACTTTCAGATAAAGCAATAAAAAAAAACGATTTTTGAAAAAAAAAGAAGGTATATAACCCCTTAAAACCAAAACTAACATTACCCACACCCAAAGATAGCACATAATATATAATAATTAAAGAGTAAAAACAATTCGAAAAGTTCAACTCGTTGTTTATTTTGTTTGTAATTGACAAGCAAAATAATGATATGAGTTAAAAGCATAAATGATCACGAAATTTAATTGAGAGTCATTAAATTAAAATGTGAAATAAAAAATATTTACTGATTACATTATTCAATAGGTTGCATAAAGCAATGATTGAAACTTCTTACATTGCAAAATAGAGTAGCTCGTAAGTTGTGACAGGCAACTGAATAGATTGTCAGAAGTTGTGAGGATAATCGTTTGTATACACCAAAAATGTACATATCTGTATACAAGTATACTGTTTTCAACGATCTAATATTTATGATAAGATATTTGAAAAAGACGTACTGATAAGTAAAGTAAATAACACATTTCCCTTATTCATTCCCTTATTGCCAACATGGCCATCCACCTACAATTTTACCAACATGAGCAATCAATTTACGCAAGTAATACAGTGTAGTATTGTAATACAAGTGTACACTTTTTGATCAACGATAAATAATAATTCTATCTATAATTCTGTATCTAGAATGTTGAGGTCATACAACAAAATAGAAAATAACCATAACGTCCTCATTGACGTATTCCTCGACAGTTTCCACGAATACAAGAGAACTATTACCAAACTTGGGAAATTACCTGTTTAGTCTCTTTATTCAACGTCACTCTATACACATCACTTTTTTCTGTTCTTTCTTGTATACGTTTTAGCCTTTATTTTATCTCTATGTTAGCCGTGTTCACATTTAATATTCACACTTGGATAGCGCTCGAGATTACAATCCGGTCCTCGCTGGTATAGCGGTGAGGAGTATTATTAGCGTTCAAAACGTTCGTAATCGGGGGGTGACGTCACAAAAGTCTCGGAAGAGGTGACGGCCCAGTCAAGAGTGTCCCTGTCTTGTTATTAGTTACCAGTTCAAAAGACCACCCGCTCTGCGTAATCGATCCATGGCCGTGGGTGGAAAATACTTAGTTGTCCTACTACGACACGACATATTATACCCCCTCGCATCCCTACATTCTTCCATCTCTTCAACTCCGACAATATTTTATTTCCCGTGTCTATGGAGGAGATTTTCGGCTGGGGACAATCTCTGAGATGTCAATTTGCTCCCGTGAGATTCTTTGGAAACATTTCCACACGTTGCTGTCTTTGCTTTTAATAGTAAAACATAATTTTGGAAGGGATAGAGCCATATTTCCTGTAATATCTCGAATTCAGTACATTCTAAATTAGTGATCCTCGATGACTGTATTCAAAACATATTTTTAACCTTTTTGGATATTGCTACCTTTGCTTTTATATACCTCTCAAATAATCATTTTACCGCATAGAAATTTATACATTTTTATTTTTTACTTACGTTAATCTCGTTGATTTATTTTAAAGAATAAAGAAAAGCTGAATACACTAGAATTTTTTACTTGCCACAGAAGACTTTATATTTATATTACCTATAATATTTATTTATTTATTTATTTATCTTAATAATTTAATTCCACACATAATGTTGTGTGGACTACTAATACATGATTTCACTTGGACATGTTGCGTATTATAATATCTACGAGTGTACAATTATTGCGTATTCACTGACAGTAATATTATTGATTTCGTGAATTGATTTTGGAATGCCTATTTTATATTATAAATTTTTTTTTCGGGGTGGGGGTGATGGGTGTAATATGTAGGTACGAACGTTATTTTAGTGTTTATTTAATTTTTAAATATTTTTGTAAAGGTTGTCCGATTGTAGATGCGACAATACAGGGAAAGAAAAAACTCCAGTAAACCATTAAAACGGCCAGTAAACCAATAAAAATGCGGAATACCAGAGAGAATATCGAGCGTGTACAATATACTCTATGTAGGTGTCATTATGATATATATTTCTATGAAATGTAACATGTCTTTATTTTTTACTTTTATAGTAGAAATATTTTTTATTTTTTCAATCGAAGCTAAACGTCACTTAGCTTATTTTAACTAGTCAAAGTTATGAAAATGAAGCTGGAGCTCCCGACCATTTAGTCACTAGCGGATGTCTTACCGACAAAGTTGGAAATGTTCATATCCGTTCAAAAAGTATGTCTCGTCCGCCTCAGATGGAATTTAATTGCGTAAAACATTTCCCTCTTTGAATTACATACTTCGATAATGATACATACAGTGACGTCTCAATTGTCGATGCGTGGCAACGTCCATCCGACCAAAGATAAATATCTCTTCAATTATAAAAGTAACAGTAGAAGGTAAAAGTTAAGTCGAGCTGAGCCTCTAGACTCGAGCCCAATTTGATAAAAAAGAAAGATCAGGTAGACCTCGCCTGCGTACGAAAGAAATAAAATATTTATATTTTAGTTATTTCTCCCTACATTTGTCCCAACCAAATTTCACGGATTTACCAATTGTTAAAAATTTTAAACAGACTAAATTTCGAAACCAGATAACGGATAGATGAGCACTACGGAAGATGTACGGCCCATAAAATCCACTACATCCCATGTCGTCGTACCTATAAAGCGAAAACTGAATAACCAATATGTGAAAATTATTCAGAAAAGCGTTTTAAAGATTTTGCTGTTATTGTTAAACGAATAAAAATGCCTTTGTGTTAAAATAAAACATAAAAGTAAAGTATAAAATACCGAATAAGTCTGTTGAAATCAATGAGGGTCAGTTGCATCAACTTGGTTTATAGAAATCTTTCATAAAAAACATACATTTTTATGAAAACGCAAGGTTTGATTGGTGGAAATCGCAAAAATCAATGGTTTAAATGAAAGATTACTATAAAATAAGTTGTTGCGATCGACTCTTAGGCCCGGTTGTAACAAGTTAAATTAAAGTAAAAGTTCGTTTACATTATAGATTATTGCGTTCTCCACCAATCAAACGATTCGTTTCCGTACAAATCTATGCTATAAACGAACTTTTATTTTATTCCAACTTGATACAACCGGGCCTTAGTCAGTTTTAGCAGACATGCGCAAGGCCATTTTGAATTGAGTTATACAAAAACACATTTTTTGATATTTGCAGTTATTCAATTATGGTTGCATGGGTGAGGATGTATTCGGGAAACCTTTTAACGGGTGATAGTTTCGGACTTCGGAGAAAACGAATTAAAATTTCTCAAAAGTTGCCTCATGAAATACCCTCTGAAATGGGTATTGGGTATTTATACCGTAAAAGCATAACATTGATTTTAAAAGTGTCATTTTCAATAATTCAAATCCGCCGTATTGCACCATATGGCCGCAAAGGTGGGAGTATTATTAATGGTTTTTATTTGTTTTTTTTAGTTTTTCGTCATTTAGTAAAATGGTATTCTCTCGTACCGAGATCGCCTTTCAATATGAACAATTACTTTGGCTGAAGTTCAACGAAAGTTTCGGCTTTTTGGAAGTCTTAAAAGTTTCGGCGCCAAATAAATTGAGAATTTTCGTTTGTGTACATATTTCTATCGAGAGGTGATTTAGCGCCGATTTCGCATTTTTTTGTTCCGAATCGGCTACGGAAGTTTAAATGGCTTATCATATATGTATTTGCCTTATCATTTTTCTGAAATTTTGTTATCAATTTAATAACATGTATCTGTCATTTATGCCCAATGTTACACACTACACGAAGAATGCGCGCGCACACGAGTTATCGCAGCTGCATTAGACCTGAAAGTGAAACGAAGTTTGAACCAACGTAACCGATGTTTAGCGCGCGTAGGAATTTAATGACCCTCTCTATACTGTGATAGGAAATACTAGTGATGGTTAAACTGTTACTTTAACCGGTTACACATGTTACTGTTATTTGGAATCTGTATCTGCTTGTATCGATGATTGGTGAATTATCTTAAAAGATGTTGTTTATGGTTGCCCGTCGAATTGCGAAAAATCAGTTATAAATCGTTGACATAATCAGATACTAACCTCAAATAACGGTTGTAGTGTAACCGGTTAAAATTTCCTCACTAGGAAATAGCCGTAAGCAGCCATGGCGTCAACTCGTATTAGCGAAAGGAATTTTCTATTTTTAGGCGTTTTAAATGAAAAAATGTTTTTACGTAAATGGCATTAAAAACAAACGGAAAAGACCGTATGCTTTTTTATAACTTTTAATGTAAAATATTATGTTTATATCTGTGACATTTTTTAAATTATGACTATCATATATTTCTTAAATTTTTATTAACTATGTATAAAATAAGTCATACTGATATATGTATATGTAAAAAATGTAATATGTTTTTATAATATGTAAATAAATAAAAAAGAAATATATAGGAAAAATACATAGAAAAAAAATTGGGTCCTGTCTCGGACCCGACGGGTCCAAAAAGATCGGGTTTTTTCTCTTTAAATTTGATCCATAAAAATTATATAATAAAAATTAACAGTATAGTGATGTTCTCTTACTTTTCACTGGTATTAATCTCAAAAACTTGTTATAGAAAATATTACACAAGGTTCCAAACTGAATGATTTTGTCAGATACATTGCGACTGATGATGAACCAGTAGTGGTTCATTTTAGGTGCGACTAAAGGAGGGTTAAAATAGTTTTCATATTACTATAATCACTGAGCAATTAAGAGAGAAAAATTTAAATTCATTATCAGGTCCCACAATCTTCCTCCCAATCTTTCCTTATTTAATTAATAAAAGAAACATAATTATATTTGTTCGTTATTTTTTCACGAGTGATATTAATGTGTGATCTCTTTTGTTTTTTTGTCACTTTTTACTACACTACAAATTATATTTTTTATCGCAACTTACATCCAACGTAATCAGTCTTACATTGGATTGAAATAATTATTTTCAGCAGGAGTCGCTTCACATAATTCATTTTTCACTATTCATTTGAAGCGCAAATATTTTTTTAGAGATTACTAAGACTTCAATGATGAATCTTGTATTGCAAATATTTACAAGTTTTATAATCTCGGTACACCTGCGTTGCCGCGAGGGAAGGGTTAAAACGACCGGCCGGCTGGTAGGATGGACTCTCGTATGTTGGGTTCTTCATTCGATCATTTTGCTAATGAATAATATATGGTAATGTGTAGTGTAGACAATAGATAACCCCAGGGGCGCGGCCGTAGCAGATAAACACTCGTTCGGCACAGTTTCCACTCATTGTCTCATTATTCGATTTTTCCTTCGAAAATGTTTTTCTAACAATATTATTGTTCGCTCGCTGGCGACTAGGCACATTTGAAATCAATAATAGGTTTGATATTGAATCCGTAGCATTCCTTATATTCAAATTTGTATTTGAATATTTGAACGAATTCATACTCTACAATATAAGAAATCACCGATTTTGACTCCTTTTGCAAACCTTTTTATTAGAGGGTTAATATTATTTTCAATAGAGCAAGTATCCTATTCCTATATTTATTAAACGTACGACAATCCATGTGATCTATCGCCAGGCGGCGTCGGATCGGGGATCGGATATGCTATGAAACAGACGTGTCTATTATTACCGCCCGAAAGGTACGTTACGTATTTAAATAATTTTAAGACCGAGCGATACGTACCCGTCGTGGTTAGGAATTCATATTTATTTATATTTTTAAATAGATCGTGTTACTTTTTAATTACTGAACGTAAATTAATTTTCGACAAATATTGATGAAACTTGGCTAAGAAAATCAATTTGATTTAAGGGGGAATACCTCCCTAGACATTTTGAAAAAATCGATTTTTTAATTTTTCCATTTTCTTAAAGCTTGCGATCTTAAGAATGTCTGGTGAAAATTTCAAGAAAAAAATAGAAAATTAACAAAGTTTATAGCTGATAATAGTGGCATCCCTTTGTTGATTACGCGCCGCGCCACACGCAGGTGGTTGCCAGTCGGGTTCTTTCATAATAGAAACGTTAGACCTGTTTACATTTACATAGTCCCTTAGATATCCATAATAGACCGTTAGACCGTGAAGAGTGCTTGATGATATGGGAATTTTAAGTAAGGTGGAGGACTTATATTATGGACCCGAAATCGATGATTTTATGTAAATTGAAAAATTTCGCGATTTATTCATTGCTCAATTGCGTTTTACTCGAAACTATGTTTTGAAAATCGGTGACCAACATATCTCTGTAACCACTTATTTTATACATAATTATCTAGTCATTGTCGTAGGATTTTTCAAAGTAACTAAGTTTCTTTATTGGCATAATAAACCCGAATTTTTCCCTAAAAAACGCTATTTTAAATTCAAACGCCCGCCATTTTGTCAAAAATATATATTTTCAAAAACCCCTACGTCAATGGCTAAATTATAGTGTCAATTTTGATACAGACGAAATGGGAGTGGTCACCGCGGAGGACCATTTTTTGCGGCAGTCGACAGGACAGAACCCAAGAATTTTCCGCCAATGTTGAATTTTTTTTTTTTACATATTCTTCTACATATATTGAATATTTCTTAATTTCCTTAGTACGGAGTATAATGAAGTATATACTTTATACGTATAAAAAATCATTATGCGTACATATGAATTTTCATTAAAACTTCGCGCCGCCTAGGACACTAAAAACAAAGAAAAATCGTAGGCGTAGTATCTTTCTATCTAAGTTATTGCCCTAAAAAAATGCAGACATTCTGATATAAATGAATAATAAAAACCCACATTTTCGTAAAAAAAATGCCGAAATATGCATTTATTTTTATTTTATATTATTTTTATTTTAATTTATTGGTTTTCTTACAGCCATATAATTAATCAATCTTGAAAAAAAACAATAATTGATATACAGAGTTTTGGGCCAATTACGAGAAAACACATATATACAATCGATAAAAAAATAAGAAAAAACATGTCCAATAATGAGTTTGTGTGAGTGTGTGTATTTGTGTTTATTTATTTTGTTAGGGAAAAATTAACAGCAAAACAATCTTAAAAATTTTCCACTGAATTTAAAAATTTATTTTAACATCATTAATAGCGAGTGGAGAGGGTGGAGAGGAATGTGGGACGGGAGTAGAAGGGAAGATATAATGTACAAATTAGTTTGGGTGCGGTAGTGTAGATATTGTTTGTTTTATGTTTCTTATTGTTGCGTTGAAAATGTCAATGTGGTGATAGTTTGTGTTAAATGAATTTGTGGATCTGTACAATACATTTGCAGTGAATGTCCGGACTTAATGTTTTATAATTTCAAATTAATCCAGTCAGTTTTGTGCTACGTCACTAGAAGTCGGTTCATTTTGTGAATATTTTCATGTTATTGCATTTCTTACGAAAATGTAGGTTTTTGTCATCAGAAGTTGTCTTTTATTTTCGAATAGTATTTTTTAATTTCATTGGTATATTTAAAAGTGATCGATTGAAGCAAAAGTAGAAAAAGAAACTGTCAAATAATTTTAAATGTCGAACATTGTTGTGGTGTCGCTCTAGATATTAAAATATTTTTTATAATCACAGATCACTAAAGTATATAGATGTGAACTAAGGTAAATTACTTGGTGTAAGGCTGGTTCCACGGCTGGTTCCAATATGTTTGACTTGTTTTAAAAATACTGGGAGCTTGTAAATTTAAAAAAAAATCAAAATAAATAATACACTTAAAAAGTATAATGTCGTAGTAAATAAATTACGCATTATTACGAAAATGCATTTTTACTTGAAGGAACTCGGTTTGAAACAACTTCTATGGTAAAAAATATGTTTTGTCTACTAGAGAATTTAATTATGAAAGAATAAATACTTTATCTATGTATGTACATAAATAAATAATAAATACTTAACATTAGTATAAATGTGTTTCAAATATACAAAACGAGGGACTCGCCTAAAAAAGGGGTTAGTTCATCTTTGTACAATTTTTTACTGTGTTTATAATAGTGAAACTGAAATAATCGAAATAAATAGAGGTAAAATAACAACGCAACATTGATTTTTATAATGAATTGACTAAAAATGATTTTTTGTAAATAGTAGCATTTCAGAAGTAAAAAAAATCATGTGAAATGGCACTAAATATTGTAATTGATGACTATAAAAAACATATAGATGAAAATAAACATATTGTTGCAGAATTTTTAGATTTTATAAGAGCATTCGAAACAATAGAGCGAAATATAATTGTGAAAAAATTAGAAAAATATGGTATACTAGATAAGGCATTATTATGGTTCATAAACTACTCGAGTGAAAGATATCAAATAACTAAAGTAAATGGTCACACATCAGATCCAAAGGAAAATGATCTTGGTGTACCACAGGGGTCCATCTTGGGACCATTATTATTTATCATATGCATAAATGACATTACATTAGTACTAAATAAATGTAAAATAAGATTATTTGCAGACGACGCTTTAATATACGTAGAGGATAGAGACCTGGAAACAGCGATCTACAACATAAATAAAGAACTGGAGGAAATATCAAAATGGCTTCAATTCAACAAACTTAAATTAAATATTTCAAAAACAAAATTTATTGGCGCATTTCATACTTAGGAATTTTTATTTTTAAATATTAATTAAGGTGTTTTAAAAAAATTAACTTTTATTAAGTGACTAAAGCCTCAAAATACGGGAATAAATAGAATATACTGTTTAAAATCATCTCTTTATTTAAATAAAAAGCGTTTTAAAATCAAGAAAAAACGTAAAAATTTCTGCAATTTTAAAACATTATAACTTTATTAATATTGAATATTTCTAAATTTTCTTAGTACGGATTCTAGTTAATGAAGTATACTTTATACGTTTAAAAAACATAGTATTCGTACATATAAATATTTATTAAAAATAAATGCCGCCTAGGACACTAAAAACGATTTTTTGGCCGCGGTCTGTCGATTAATGCTTTTATTTTATTAATTGTTTTAAATACTGTCCATTTACTACTTTTATATAATAACAAAGGTTCTATCTAAGTTATTGCTCTAAAAAATTGCAGTCTAGAGTATATATTCTCATATAAATGAATAATAAAAACTCACATTTTCGTAAAAAACGCCGAAATATGCATTTGAAGTGAATGTCCAGCCTTAACAAATTATTTCTAAAATTTAAAAACGGCGCAGCTATGTACCGTCCAGCAAAGTTCCTTCTCCATGACTCGCACAGCTGGTGGATGTAATCATGTCGCCATAGTTTGGTTGAAATGAGAAAATTATTTAAAAAAATTTGCAAAAAAATCGAAGTTGAAAAATTTATAAAAAAAATCTTAAGCCACATCGTAGATATATACTACTAGCTGTAACCCATCAAAAATGATGGTACTTTTACATGTTGGTTCCTAAGGAATAAATATTTATTTATTTTATTAATACAAAAAAATTGAAAAAAAAAGTTAAGAAAAAAAAAATTTAAAAATTACTATAAAGAAGTTACGGATGTTACATGAAGTTAAGGAGACGGACAGACAGACAACCAAATAATTATAATTGGGATTATTAGTAAGATGTACGCATAATTTGGACATTAGTTTTTGAGATATTTTATCCACCAGTATGAAAAAGGGAATAAATAAAGTCCGTAAATTTCTGGAATTAAAACTTTATATAATTACAGTGCGACACGCAACCGGCACGCGGCGTATGTCGTGCGGTCACGCATGGCAAGTTGTTATTGTTATTTCCCGTGATTTTTCACGGGTGTACAACTAGTTATTCTTAAAACTTCAAGCTAAATGGTACAACCCCTTAAAGAAAAAACAAATTTGGAATAAAATGTATGTATTTATTAAATATACTTTTAATTATTACATAACAAGGTGGAAATATTCACATTTAGTGACAATTTAAAAATCATCAAGGATGTGACTATGTCCCATCGCGTATTGCTTACTAATATAATTGAGACTAATATAATGCCTAAATTATAATTATAATAATGCCTAAATTATAATGCCTAAATTCATTAACTTCCTCCTCACCCTTTACAAATTCCCGCCAGTCTTATCCAAGTATATTTAATGTTATGAATCTCCATGAAGCAAAATCTCTTCTCTTTCAGTTACATTCCGACGCGGCTGTGGGGCTTCAGCGGCCACGTGCAGACCATCCTGCACAGCGTGATAGGGCGCGTGCGATGTCCCTGGCCGATAGGACAGAGGGTGTCACTTATCCTATCTGATCGTTCCACCCTCACTTACGACCTGTATGAGCCGCTCGGGGGACCTTACGAAGGTAATGTTCATGTAATGACTAAATGAGCTATCAAATAAATAATGCACAGCAAAAAGTTTTAGTAAAAATTCTATTTAATTTTTTTCAAGCTCTTTATCATTTTATTAGACTTTTGATTTCTTTGTAATCAGCGTTTTGCAAAAATTAAGTCAGAAATATTGAAAAAAGTGCAAACTTTGATATTGCACATCTCCATAACTATTGATATTAAATCATGTTTGCTTGAACATTTTCGACTCATTATCAAGGCAGGATCGACCTGTTAAGTTTTTGATTTGACTATGAGACACCCTATACATTTACAAATATGATAATGCCGTTGTTTAAAAAAGTTTAAAAGATTGTTAAAGTGCTAATTTGCAAGATGTTATAATTTTTTGTTATATTGTCTAAATATGTATACCTGTGAACATATATTAAGACATTTCGATTAGAATATTTTACTACTAAATGAAGGAGTTTGTCTTATTATGTCACAATTGAGTATCAAAAAATACCCAACCATCCATTTTGTTTTTTTTTAATATCATTTTATTCTGTATTTCTCATTTCTACATTTTAAATATTAATTAACTGTCATATAAAATATCAATCTGGAGTTATTGCATTAAAAATCAGCTTATACAAGTTATAAACAAGACGTGAAACTGCTTTCTTAGATTTGCCAAAAAAGTAATTCATGGAGATAGAAAGTTTTGATTCTCAAGTACTCAATTCATTGAATTCACTCGATTTATTTTGATTTGTAAAATTTACTTTCCAAAACATTATTATTATATACACAATAACAAAATGTATGAAGATTAAATTAAGATAAAATATGAAATAACTTGAATTTTTGTAGATGACATAACAGTAGCCATCTGCCCCGGTATCGGCAACACTTCAGAGAGTGTGTACATTCGCACATTTGTCCACTACTCTCAGTACCACGGGTACCGATGTGCGGTCCTGAACCACATTGGGGCCCTTAACAGTGTGCAAGTCACAGGGACTAGGATCTTTACTTACGGTAAAATAATTATACATATATTGTTATTCCAATCATTTTCTATAGGCAGTTTCAATAATAATGTTTAAAAGCATAACTTCATTTTATAATTAACTTTGAAATTTCAGTTAACAATATATTATTTATTATTAAATTTTTATATAATGTGTAAATAAAGACATCAATAAAATAAGTTAAATACATTTTTGTTAAGACTGATAAAAATAATCTTATACCACAAAAATATTATTTTTGGGTCATTCCATTGTGACGGGTGGGACAGTATAACTCCTTTTTACTTAAACTTTAACTTATTTCTTTCTAACTACTACTATGTTTGTCATAAATATTATCCCATTATAAAGATAAATCGACTGCCCCAACGAACGAGGCAGTAACTCAAATAAATCGATTTTTCAGGGGGACACTTTTAAGTTTCGAACCGGATTTGTAATTCTTTTTTGCATCTTCTCAAAAAAAATTTTGTGTGTGTAGGTAATATTTAAGACGATCTTACTAGTAATTGAGATATTTTATTATAATTTACATTCCTACCTACTTCGTTATTACATGGAAGTAAAACGGTTAACTGATTTACTAATTTTGTAAAATTCATATTTTTATAAGTTAAATATTGCATTTGAGATACTGCTGTCTTTGCTGTAGGTAGGCAATCATGGCCTAAACCTAAAAATGGTACTAACTCAAATACCTAAAATATTGAGTTACTGTCTCGTTCGTTGGGGCAGTCGAAATTCATGGCATGAAATGGGGCATTTCGGCCCTCACCATTGGAAGAAGTAATAAAATGCCATTTTTAAGACTATAATTAATTATATTACAAGTGTGACGAGTGGGACATCAAATGGTCCCACCTATCTGAGTAGACAGGTACATTTCGCAAATCAAAATAAACTATGCTACTTTTGTTAATCGTTGTTGTTAATCAACTTTTTTATATATTGATTCTGAAATTACATGAATCAGTTATATACATAATTTACACAAAAAAATGTTAAAATCTTAATAAAAATGCATCTCATAGCTTGTGAAGGTTGGGACAGCACCTCGTGACGGATGAGACGAGTAACATGCAGGGTTACATAGGTTTGAAGAAAATGATTACAAATCTTTTTTTATTCACATTAAATGAGATTTTTATTGAAATCTTGTATTAAAAAAATATTATTTCAGGTTTTTGAAAAAAATTATAAACAATTCCTGTATTTTTCTCATCGAGTTTCAGCAGGTCGACTTATAATGTCATCTCCTTCATATAAATTTTGCGCTACCTTTCTTTCATCTTCAGAAATAATCTGTCTCTTGTTTTGGGGCACTCCAAACACTGGATAGCTTAGTTATGATTTTTTTAGCTAACTCCATGATAACTGCTCATTTTTTCATAGGACTTTCTGGCAGAGACTTTTTCGTCCTACTTATAGCTTTGCGTAGTGTCTACACACATTTGTACGAACCTAGAGGCGACGATAAACACAGGAGCTGAGGATTGAGCCATCTTCTTTTGTTCTTTTTTTCAAATTTTTTCCTTTTCTTAACGAAGTGATTTTGACTCCTTCATCTTCATTCACGTGTTCTTTATTCTTTTCCCTTCTTTTGGCATCTCACTGTCTTTCTTTCCTTAAAAATTCTTGACATTTTTCGGGGTCTCTTTTTAATGTCTCTCTAGATATTCATTTTCTTTCTACTGCATTAATGATTCTAAAAAGCAAAACCACCACAAAACAAGTAATTAAGAAGCCAGAATTTGCTAGCCAAAGTATTAATTAATAAAAGATGTTAGGGGCCATTCAAGTATTACGTCAGCAGGATTTTAGTTATTTTTAACCCCTTCCTCCCCCTTGTCACAAGACAATTAGGATTTCCATATATATTCTAATCAGAATTTACTAAATTTTGCAAAAAAAAACGAAAAGTAAATAATTAAATAAAGTAAGTAATAATTATTACTAATCTCCATTCAGACCCCCCGTCCCTCATATTATAAAAAATAAGCAAAGACCCCCCACCACCCTTTAGTGCTTACGTAATACATGAAGGGCCCTTTATTAATGCATATTCATTCAACCCTAAAAACTCTGATTTATCAAATATAAAAGTAAATAAATATACACTTATATTTATTAAAAATCCAACCAGGTTTCGCTACTGCCGTAGCAGGGATCTTAACTGTCTAAACATACAAAAGTTATGCGCTCATATACTAGTGTGAAAGGTGGAAGGACGGAGTGCCAATAGTGGGGGTAGGGGGTGGGATTATACAGGGAATATTATTATTAAGAGGGAACATATTTAAGAGTGGACTGTAAGACAAATTTATTTGATTATTAATTATTTTATCATTTACATTAATGACTTTTCTTATCTCTAATGCCTATAAATTATCTAATCTATTACCTATTCCGTTTTTATTTACAATCCTAACTCCTGTGCTATTATTGAACGTGTGGTCTTCTTCAATTAAATGATTTACAAACTCTGAAAACCCACTACTTTTTAAACAACGCAAGTGCTCTTTTACTCTAATTTTTACATTACGCGATATCTTTCCTATATAAAACGCGGGTCAATCGTTACATTTTAATGAATATACACCAGAATGGCTAAATTTATCCTCCTTATCTTTACAATTGACTAAAAATTTACCTATATTATTATTCGTATAAAACGCGGGTCTGATGTCTGGTGGGAGATTTTTGACGCTAGAAGTGGAAATAGTAAAAATTTAAATTTACCACATATGGTGTCCTCTGATTTGTCTCGCCTTTTTAATGTTTGTTTGAATCAAAACTATTTTCAGTACAACAATATTTGGTATAAACAATTAGAGGGTTTGGCTATGGGTGCCCCCTACTTCCCCAATCATGGCAGATATTTTTATGATTAATATAGAAAATAAAATTTTTAGTTCTAAGTCTCCTTTATTGAAAAATGTTTTAATGTGGAAACGATATGTCGACGATGTGTTTTGTATTTGGACAGGTACGGAGCGCCAACTAAATTCCTTTCACCAACTTATTAACGCCATCCATAAACAAATAAAATTCACGTTAGAAATAGGTAATCCTTCGTTAAACTTTTTAGATCTAACTCCGTCAGTCATAAATAATAAAATTGATTTTAATATTTATCGTAAGCTAACTTATACGGACATAACCATTCATAATAACTCTAAACATCCCCTATCACACAAACACTCCGCTTATCGTTCTATGGTCCATCGTCTTGTATCCGTCCCCTTAACACGTGATAACTTTCTTTTAGAATTGTCCAAAATCAAACAGATAGCAGTTAATAATGGTTATGAAGCTAGCATAGTAGATAATATTTTAAACAGAAAAATGCAACAATTAGCCCGTAATAAATTTTTGTTCCACAGTAATGAAGTAGTTAAGCATCAAGATTTCCAATGGCGTCGTATTTTATTTATTAATTCTACTTTTTCCACTTCTAGCGTCAAAAATATCGCACCAGACATCAGACCCGCGTTTTATACGAATAATAATATAGGTAAATTTTTAGTCAATTGTAAAGATAAGGAGGATAAATTTAGCCATTCTGGTGTATATTCATTAAAATGTAACGATTGACCCGCGTTTTATATAGGAAAGATATCGCGTAATGTAAAAATTAGAGTAAAAGAGCACTTGCGTTGTTTAAAAAGTAGTGGGTTTTCAGAGTTTGTAAATCATTTAATTGAAGAAGACCACACGTTCAATAATAGCACAGGAGTTAGGATTATCCATAAAAACTAAATAGGTAATAGATTAGATAATTTAGAGGCATTAGAGATAAGAAAAGCCATTAATTTAAATCATAAAATAATTAATAATCAAATAAATTTGTCTTATAGTCCACTCTTAAATATGTTCCCTCTTAATAATAATATTCCCTATATAATCCCACCCCCTACCCCCACTATTGGCACTCCGTCCTTCCACCTTTCACACTAGTATATGAGCGCATAACTTTTGTATGTTTAGACAGTTAAGATCCCTGAAGAAGCTACGGTAGTAGCGAAACCTGGTTGGATTTTTAATAAATATAAGTGGTGTATAACAAAGTTATTATTATTTATTTAATAATAATGTATCACCACCAAGTGTTTGCTTCCTTTGAAAATTTAAATATAAAAGTGTGTCCCACCCGTCACGGTGACGGGTAGGACACACTTTCAAGAGTGACTGTGCAGTCACACGTATTTAATAATGCAAAGCTATTTAAGTCAAAATACTTGTTCTTAGTCTAATTATTACTTTCTGAAAGCCAGAAAACTTAATGTTAGATAGTTGTTGGTTTTAAAAAAACATTGTTTTGCAGTGACGGGTGGGACATGAGTTAAGCATTTTTTAGAAGGTATTATAATCCATACCATAAAACTATATTTGTAATTACTCACCACTTGCTGAAACTGCGTGAAATATATTTTCTTTTACAATTGTCACTTTCCAGTGTAGCATAAAGTAATAAGGGCAAACAGTGCTGCCAACTTAGAGAAAAAATATGCTACCACACACAATGGTGCTGTAGGTATTTTGACAAACGATAAAACTGCAAAAATGTGAAAAATTCGAAACAAACATATAGATTTCTAAAAATTTGTTTTATATACTTTATTTTTATACATGGATTTCATTACAAAATTGCTGATTTATTTTCTACACCTATGGTGTCGTTTTCGCTGGAATTACTCTTTTATTGTTATATTTGGCAGACATTATGTGTGGCATCCAGATGCAAAAGCGCCACTATCCATATGTATAGTGGTGCTTTTGCATCTAGACACTACATGTATACAATGAGTAAAAATAATACCAAAAGTTATCTTGAAGAATCGCTACACATTAAAATAATCTCAAAAAATGTTACTTGATAAACAATTATAAAATATTATAAAAGACATTAAAAAAATTCAATTGTTTTGGTGCTAACATTGCTATTTTATACAATGTGTGTTCATATATTTCAGGTCACACAGATGACTTTAGTTCTATGATTGAAAGTTTACTGGAGAAATATCCCACTACCAGGTTGGTCTTAGTGGGCTTCAGCCTCGGTGGTAACTTGATCACCAAGTACCTCGGTGAGAAAAACAGAATCCGACCATCTCACATCATCGGAGGTATATCTATCTGTCAAGGATACAATGCAATAGAGTAAGTTTTTCATAATTTTTTCCTGGAATCTGATAATTGTTATGTATATGAGACAAATAAATCAAAAAAAGGGACATGCTATAATGAATGACATTACAATGAAAAATGTTATAACATACTGTTCACGGTAAAATTGGGATGTTATAAAGAAAGCAAATATGTACATACTAGAATGAACCGCATTGGAAAATATCTTTGTCCGATGCAGCATGTACCTATGAATGTATAAATTGTAATGTTACGAATATATAATACTTCTTGAATTTTTTTAAATTCACTTTGTGACATCATTTTATAAATAAAATCATAAACCCTTTGTTTTAACCACGTTTCATTTTTATTATAACAGCAGTACATTTCTTGTCCTGAAGAAGGCAGCATCTCTCCCGAAATATGTAGAATTTTTGTAATAAAAATGAATGGTGGTTGAAACGAAGCAGCGTTGGTTATGTTATTTAAATAATATTTGTTATTTTATAAGTTTATTTTGGATTTAACAGGACCTTGAAGACACTTCTTCACTGGCAGAACTTCAGGCGTGTATACCTGTACATCATGACAGACAACTACAGGAATCTAATAACCCGACATAAGCACGTTCTGCTCTCAGAAGAGATCAAAAGCCGCCATCAGCTCTCTGAGCAAAGTATTATATCTGCCGCCACATTGCCTGATTTAGATGACGCATATACTAGGTATTAAAAAAAAAATCATAAACTTTTAGAAAACAATATTAGTTTAATAACAAACACAAAAATTAAATAATGTTTCATATCAAATGAAGACTATTCATAGTCGATTAAACGTTTGTATCTCAATTCAGTTTGCTTTCGAAATACGAAATGGAACGTTATGAAATATTGTACTGGTTTTTTTATTTTGTCAATTTGTATAAAAAAAATTAATTTCAATACATCATTTTAATGCATCAAATTATAACACCGTTTAGCAAAATTGATAAATATCATATGTGGGGTATAAAAGCAAAGTCGGCAATATCCTAATAATTAAAAAAGTGTTTTGAATGCAGTCACCAAGGATAACTAATTTAAAATTCTAGATTTTATGTGTCTATCTCTTTGAAAATCATGTTTCCTATAAATTTATAGGTTGTTTTTCCTTTAAATGTCGAATTCATTACTTTATAAATTAGTAATCCTCAATGACTGCATTCAATTTTTTTTGGATATTGCTGCCTTCACTTTTAGGGCTTGTTCAGATATAACAGGAACCGTGCGGTTACGTCTAAAAGATTACATGTATACCTACATAAATAAGACCCCCGCGAATCCCACGCGATTCTGAAACCACGCGGTTCTCCCTGTGTCTAAACGAGCCCTTACACCCAACATATAAAGAAACATGAAACTTTAAAATAATTTGCGGATTTGAGGAATCGAAATAAATCTGGGGTAGCTAGATTGTGAGATTAACAAAAATGGTAATCTCTGTCTATAGCCATCTTTTTAATTTGCAAAAGATATACCTTGTATTCTAAAACATTGAATTGACAACAGTCACGTAGTGTGCTGAAAATAGTTGCACTTATTGATTTTTTTTATTGATTTTTTTTCTCCGAGAGCAAATTAACAGAGCATCCACCGTATCAGGTTTTCTTGAGAATTTGGTCTGGAAAAACAAAAATATGCATATTGAAAGCAGGGTTTGAGGATATGTATCCGCTGATATATATCATGATATATATCACAATATTTATGGCTCGATTTTTATTTTAGATATATATCCAAGAAAACTTTCTGCAAATGTTAATAGATAGCACTAGTTGTATTTAAAAAATTGCTACAGGTGTTTTTTTTTTAATATATGCGGTCGTTACTAGATGGCGCTAGTTGTATTTTAAAAAGTGCTACGGTTATTTTTTAGTTTCATTTGTTTCATATAATCCATTTTTTATTTCACACAAAGAAACAAACACCCATAACACTACATTAAAAAGAGCAACTTTTATAACTTATATACATATAATAATTGCATACATAAGCTTTTTTCAGTATGCAATTCGTTTATTTAATAAATAATAATTCATATACAAAATAAAAAATAAATTTCCTAATTATTTCGAATTTGTATCAATCGACATGTGCAAAAAAAGAGAGAAAAAAGTTTGGATATATATCCAATTTTTGATGTATATCGGATATATGTATATCAAAAAATCCAATTATTTGATTTTTATTATATAAATCGGATTTTTTCGAACCCTGATTGAAAGTAAGGTCAAGTCAATACAAGACATGCGTGCGACCTATTATGACATACACTGTAAAGACGCTGGCTGACATTGTCCGCACCAAAGGGAACTGAAATGAAGGTGCTGAGATCCATTACTGGGAAAACTCTACATGACCGTGTCCGAAATGAAGACATAAGGAAAACTTGCAAAATAGAGGACATAGCACTATGGAGTAAATCCAGAAGTAGATTCTGGCGGGATCACGTAGCCAGAATGAACAGTGACAGACTCGTGCGTACAGCAGCGAATGAAATCCTCTTTGGACGACGTCCATGGAAAAGATGGAGGAATAGCTGGACCTCGACATCCCAGGAGGCGTAGTTTTCTGTAGCACAGATCTGCTAAAAGAAGAAGAAAATTACGTTTTTAAATTGCTTTTTGAAATTTTGAATCATTGATGCGATTTTATTATGTATTGATTTATGTTCAAAGGTGCTTAGAATTATGATTTTTTCCTAGATTTTTGGTGTATGAGAGGTATTTACAATTTACTAGACACAATGTTCATATCAAAATAACCTTTTGCTTTGTTTATGGTTCTTTTTTTTTTAATTATTTTATTTAATTACATTTTACATAAGTGTGTTGATTACACGTCATATATTTGAATAACAAAATGAGTATATTAACGCTTACCCACCTTTAAAAAAAAATTTAATTCTTGTTTAAAAGTGGTGGGCATTGTCATATACATGTATAATATTATTATTAATGCAATCATTAGTAGCATTATATTAGAATAGTGAAATGTATGAGAAATAAAATGGAACAAACATTAGATTAAGTTATGAAAATTAAAAAGGTATTGTAATAAGTATATCATCGCTGTATATGTGTTACAGCGAATTTGCATTTTTAGTGAGACTATACTTTCACTAGTAAAAATGTACTTTTCCCGGTCGGGCAGAGTGGGGGCAGTGAAAACATCTAAATCAACGAATTCTCAGATTCACTACACATAATCCGTGAAAATACATTACTCAAAGCATAGACAATATATCGGTGAAACCATCAATTTGTACACGTAATTCTTAAAGCGTAGAAAGTATAAAGGCGGCACTACACTAGACGATTTTTATTCATTTTGCGGTCCTATTTTAACTCCTAAATTAAAATAGGACAGCGGCACCGCAAAACGAATACGAATCGCGAAGTAAGGTGTCGGCTGAAAGATCGCGCACTCGGGTTTTTTATGATATCTGACGACTGCCGGAACAAAACGAGGTTATGTCACCATGTAAATATTGGGGGGTTAAGGGAAAATTTTTATTAATGAATATGTATTTTGTCAATTAAGTTTATTAAATATGTTTTTTTTATAACAATACAACAAAAGTTTATTTCTTACAAATATAGAAACATAAATAAACATACACCCGGTATTATTAATTTTAAATGAACCTTTAAAAGTGCGTCAAGTAACAAACACTCGATGCGAAAAATACAAAAATCAAAGAGATTCTAAGTCATCATTTACGTTTGAATTCATTCAGATTCTTCCGCATTTCCAATTTTCTATCTTTTTATCAAAAATGTGTCTAATGTCGTTTGCGTTTCTTGTTTGCGCACGTGTAAGCACGGGTGGTAGACGTACAACATAAAGTGCGCGGTTTTTAAGTTCGCAAACTTACTCGGCTCGACGTCGGTGACAGACGTGAAGCTTGCTCGCACCGTATCATTTTTATGAGTTTAATCGACTGTCTTTTGAATTATAAGATGATCAGAATTTCGTAAGTGTTCGCGATTAAAATTTTAAAAATATATTACGTTTTAGTTACCTACCTAAACTAATCATTGAATATCAACGACCAGTCCAGAAGTGTGACAGTTCGAGAAACAGAACTATCGCCATAGAATAGAGAATATGCTATCGCTCAAAGGATAAAAATTAGAAATACTGTCGCTTTGTGATGACTTTGGACTAGACTAGTGTAGAATGATACACAAAACGCAAAATAAATTTTGAAAAACAAGGTCCATGTGCCATTAGAATCTTGTTATAAAATCATATAATGAAGAATTGGTGCAGACGAAACTTTCAACACTTCAAAATGACTATTTTAATAATATCCGTTACCTACATAATGTTGATTTGCACAGAAGAAATTAATAATGCAGTAAGAA
>JADDOH010002483.1:0-181540 GCA_016648135.1 Agrypnia vestita | reverse complement strand
GAAAAAGGTTCGCCACGTCTGCTCCGGGGTGTTAAAATACCCTCTGCTACACGGCTGATCTCTTGTTTGGAATAAAACATTAAAATCAAAATGAAAATCGCCGAGTGGATTACGAATGTGTCGGAGACTCTTGCTGTAAATCGCCGCCTTTTTTCAAATATGGCGTCGCGCATAGCGTCCAGCGAGAATAAATTCATTCTACCTAGTGCCCGGGCGATCTGAATATTCATGGCGGTTAATATTCCGCCGGAGCTATTGGTAAACACGATCAGATGCGGTTTTATTTCGTTCGGGACCTTTCCGCACCCCGAACTGTATAAAGTGTGACGACCGCCCCCCTCTGTGCCGCCCGCACGCCCCTCACGGCCGCCCGCACACCCCTCACGGCCGCCCGCACACCCCTCACGGCCGCCCAATCATCCCCTACGGCCGCCCGACCGCCCCCGCGGGAAACCCGGTTGTCAAAAAAGGCTGGCGGCGCAATAAAACCCAACCCGCGGAACGTGAACAGCAATTACCGCCTAACAATCCGTTCATCTTTTTTAAAGAGTAGCAGATACGCGGAAATGTTCCGTCACCTTCGCCATGAACACTTTCACAAGTGGACTTCATCATCCCTGTCTGATCACGGAAACCTCCAAGCCTGCAATGCTAAAGATGGGTTACTACATTTCCAACAAGGAAGTATTAATGTGCAAAACATCAAACGATGGCGCTTACTTTGGAAGCAACTGCGCAAATAGAAAAATGACAAATTCTATGCAGCCAGATTTCTATACATATATTAATAATAAATTATTTTATAATTTAGCTGTAATAAAAAATAATTTTGTGTATTTTTATTTATAAATAATACATTAAGATTATGTTGGGAGAGGAACAGTGAAGGAATGGAAGCTTTCCCTCATTAAATGGTCCTAGACAAGCTGTAGAAAGAATGGATACGCACAGCTTGCTTAGGATTGTAGAAAGAGGTTAACATCCCAGCCAGTTTCACACCAAATCTTACAATACTAATCCAGGCTATTTCTCTTCTCTATATCTTCATCACTTGGCTACGATCTATTATGGTTTTTTGCCGTATCATGCAGTGGTTTTCTACCATCTGTTGTTTGTTTCTCAATATTATTGCTCCATCTTCTTTAAAGTTTTCCCCTGGTCATATTTTTGGATACAGTGCTTTATGTTATTCTTGAAGTTTTTTAACCTTTGATATGTCCAGCCCAGCGTTGTTGCCACGATACATATTTTTTTATAAAAAAACTTGTAGATCATGGTTCCACCTGATTCTCTATTGCCCATTTGTCTGTATAGCTTCCTCTGATGTATAACACAATTAGTTATTGTGTGAATAATTTTGTACATGATTTATATTTTAAAGCTGTTAATATGTGCTGGAATTACATTATAATTATTTTATTTTAGACATTTTTAACCACTATTTATTGTTTTTAATTCGTAAGAGTTTCAGCCGTGCTGATAAACGATACGACTGGTAAACGATAATATTGGACTTACGGTTTTACTTTATCTAGAATGATCAATTACTTACTATACAAAGGTCTCATCCAATAACACTCACCTCGATATATTTTTCACAACTCAGGCTCACTTAAAAAGCAATGTTTTAACGTAAACAGTTGACAGTCATTCCAACGTGTAAAACTTGTATAGCAATAATCAAGTTTACACTCCATTTTACTAAGCAGCTACGAGAATTCTCTTAAGAATCCTTATTTCAAGTAGGTACGTTAAGTGGTGCTACATCTTTCTTTGTTATATTCAAGGTTTCTGACGCGTAGGTAAGCTTTGATCTTATCTGAGTTTTATACAGCGTCACTTATGTTTTTCTGAAAATCATGATCAACATGATGTAGTTACTAGTACTCCCTGTACTAATTTTTATCTCGTCATCAAATTTGTTAATATCTGTTCATTTTTTTTCCTCTGCATAAATGCATTAAATATCTCAAATAAGTCATTTCCGGTAGTTAGTAAGGGCATTTGGCTAATTTTCAAACTGCAATCCACTGAATACATTTAATGATCTCTTAATTTACTTCAAGATTCATATTTTTTACTGCTATTCCATCGTGTCAATAAATTAAAATTAATATTATTTAATTTAAATTATAATTAATAATATTCAATTAATTATACGGATTTGTTTGTTAATCTTTTTAGGCTACAGAGGCAGTGACGAAGTCAGTACGTGAAGTTCAAAAGAGTACAAGGGAATTATGTAGTGTTTCATATTGTATATTAGACTAAGAGCTAACGACCACCAGACTTATGTTATGTTATAGTATTAAACCTGCAGATGTTTCCTGTGGATGTTTCTGTAGATATTTTCTGTAGATGTACACTATAGTACGTAAGAAGGTAAAGATATTATAACATTTGAGTTTGGGAGATTTAGGCAGATAACACGTGAAACAGGTACAAAAAACGAGTAAGTAGGTAAAATGTAAAAATAACAAACCTGATTTTTTAACGTGTTTAACGGGACTTTTGGCAGGCAATTTTTTCATTCATTTCGTCATTTACGTTACTGCAGCAAATCTGTATTTTATTTGGGTCACTATTCAAGAATATCACCTAATACGTAATATTTTAACGTTTTACTTACACTTTTTTCATACCTGTTATCTGCCAAAATCCTCCGAACTCAAATGTCATAATATCCAAACTTTCAAAAATATTTCAGGTTTGATACTATAGCGTAAGTCTGGCGGTCGCTGGCTCATACTCTATGTCGATTATTGATCATATTGAAAAAAATTATCACAAATTCCTCGGTTTCATTAACTATATTTTATCTTCTAATTCAATAAAAAATATAAATTATGTCAAACATCTCAACGAGTTAAAAGTTCATACGCTATCAGATAGACGAATAATAAATGGCTTTTAAAAACAATAAATTCTACTTTTAACTGTTCTGAACTCCTGCAATTAATCAACCTGAGAGCAAACATAGTAGGCACATGCGGCACCACTCACTATTTCATTGTTGCCATCCGACTACATACATCACAAAAATTCCAATACTCAGATGTATCAAACAGCAAATGATTTCAATTCCGTAATATACAGGGTGTGACATAGCTAGTCCACGATATTTTATTTTTTTATTTTGATTTCTTTATTAACTAACGCCCTTCAGAGCTTTTAAAAACAATAAGATAATGTAAATATTAAATTAATGAATACTTTTAACAATACATAGTGATTGCCCATGAAATACAAACAAGAAAATATAATAATATAATGTGGAAAGCAAATACATATCTGTAGCGCAATACTAAAAGATAACTATAATGTAAAATAAACACCAATTATATAGCAAAATCAGAAGCTTAAAAAAATCTAAATATAATAAAAAATAGAACATAAATAAATAAATAATATAAAGTAGAAAGTAATAGCACAAGTTTATTAATAAATAAACTAATATAATAAAATGAAAATTTTTCAAAATAGTTTATCATCTCACGTCATCAACGACTGAAATACAATCCACTTATTTAAGTCCAATCTGATGAATACGATAAGTCTTTCAATACACTTTTTAAAATATGTTTTAATATTGTAAAGTTGCTGGAAAAAACGTCAAGTTGCTCGTATTTTTTCGCTAGTCTAGGAAGCCTTTGCTGTGAAGAATTCAAAACGTAGTTGGTATCTGCAGTTTCCAAGGCAAGACCTGCATGACTTCTAGTTACGCGAGATGGAACACGCAAGCAGATACGTTCTATTAGTCGAGAACAGTCGACGTTTCCGTTTACAAATTTATGTGAAAAGAAAAAGTACGACACTATTTTTCTAGTCTCCAGTTTATCAAGAAAGCAAAAACGACTTTACAGGCAGATACTCCTGCATACATCTTGAGTCGAAAATGAAAGTCAAAAACGTCCTGATATCAATATTTATGGAGATGAACCACTAAAAACTTTGTATTTTTCATAAAAATAATTTCAAAGAAAGCAAAACGTTTTGTGGCCTGACCAAATTATTGAAATTCAAATATATTTTGTTTTTAGCCACTGTATTGATGTAAAATACTAGTTTTAGTTGGATCTAATTCTTCAAGACACAAGTAGCTGGTTGGTTTTGGGCAAATAGGTTGTATATTAAATAATTAAGTGGCTTAAATCAAAATATATTTTTATATAAAATATATAATTTAACTTATACAGAATATTAAAAATTCATTTGCTTCAATACAAGTCAAATAAAATACAATACGAGTCAATTGCAAAAATGTATGATATTTCAAATTTCTCCAAAATTTAAATCATTTTATTTGACTTGTACAGAAGAAACTAAATTTCCATATTCGACAAAATTTACTTAAATTAATAATAATCTAACATTTAACAGAAGAAGAAGTCAGAAATATTGAAGAAAAAGCAAAAATATTGAAGTCGCATGTCTTCATAACTATTAGTATTGGGCAGTCAAACACTTTTAACAATTTAATTTGCTAAGCATTATATTTATGTGGGTATTTTTTTTTTTTAATACTATTCTCAGTTAGGTACCTTATATATGAGGAGAATAAAACCGCCACTATGCAAAGGACGACATTACCATAAACGTATCTGTAATGGAATTTTTATCCAGAGGAGATAATTAAAAATAGAGATGTTTTGACCAAATGCTTCTAAAAAATACACACATATTTTTATGAGCAGTAATTCATAACAATACTGCCACTTTTGCCGCATAATCGAATTAAAATACGTAATAATAATTAAGCAATTGAAGAAAATAGAGGATTTTTTCAATTCAGTGAGAAAATAATGGTTAAGAAAATATATGGGGTGAGTGTTGAAGGCAACAGGAATAGAAGTCATTCGCGAAAGACCTGGCACAATCAGATACTACAAATATTGAAGGATGGCCCTATTAAAAGCCTTTACAACCGTATGAGAAGTATGATGAATTTACATGTATGAGAAGATGTATGAATGTAGCCGAATCAAAAGTGGTGTGTCAAGATAGAAGAATATGGCGTTCTATATTCTCTGCCTACCCTTTCCGGGAAATGGGTTGATGGTAAGTTAGTTTAGTAATGATGGTTTTGGTTTTTCCGTCTCCTGTGCAGAATTCACAAAGAATTCATAACGTTTTTAATGTCTTTTTCCTTTTTAAAATTTTTGAAAATGTGGGTATTGTGTTTTTTTCGAGTATGTGAATTTCTTAAAAATATCACGCCATAAGTTCGATATTTGTAGGTAACGTATGGTATGGGGTATAAGATATAGTTAATAACGGTTGTATTACATTTTCGTATGATTTCATTTCTTGAACACTTTAATTTTTATTCAAATTATTTAAGTTATTTTACTGATTTATAAAAATATTATCAAAATTACAGAATAAAAATATTTAGGTCTACCGGTTTCGAGACGTACCCGTCTCTTCGTCAGGACCAATATTACACTACTATATTAACAACACTATACACCCCAACCATAGTATTGTTTAACTTTCACCAATATTGATTACACGCGTGTTAATCTTGTCAGAGACTCTCATGCACTACTTGCCTACACATCATTCAGGAATCTAACGAACGAGAGTGAGAGGGGGCTGGGTCTAAAATGGGTGTTACCCATCTTTTGTGAACGTTAAATTAAACAAAGGGCTATATGGAAAATTAATTTGGATATTAATTAGATGTGCTCTATTATTCACCGCCAAAATTTCTAAATTATTCAATTTTAAACCTTTATTATTAGTATTTAATATTTTCACCCATATTTTTGAGTCAAATTTATGATTATTTTATATGAGGTGGTTGGAAAATTCGGAAGTGGTTTATACTAAGTTAACTAAAAATCTGTTATAATGTCTAACACAAAGTTAATGCTTTAAATATTAATAATATAAAAACATTTGTTTCATTATCCTGTACAGCTTTATTCACCATTAAATAGTAGTCAACCACAATTAATAAAAAATGTCGCCATTTTATTGAGTGTCTCTTGCAATTTTGAATAATCATAAACAGACCGAAAAGTTTCGCGATTCTCCATTTTGTTGGCAGTTCAAACCCCACAGTAAACTTTTAATTACACTTTTGGTGGCTTCTTCAGTTGATTAACTCCACCATCAAATCGGATCGCAGGCTGCGGGCTCCATTTTTCCCAAGCCGCAAACAAAGCCTGCAAACGGAGGGAACTTTTTCATTTGCATATGTATAAGGACTTGGGCGTAGGCGGTGGTGATAATGAACTTTGCAAAAATAAGGCTCCGTAGGAGCGATTTTACTGTATTTCAGACTATTTCGGCTGGAGGAGCTAAATATTATAGTTCGCCAAATTAAAGACTTTTATAATTAAACTAGTTAACTTAGTTTACACCACTAAAATTTATTTGGTAAAACCAACCGGTTTCGGAAACGACGTTCCTTCATCAGGGTATACCCAATACTAATTGTACTTTACAAAAATTATAAATAATCATACTTCAGTGTTAAGTGTCCAAATGGGGGTAAATAGTGGGGGGTGCGAAAGAAACAGGTGATAGGGTGAAATGGAACATATTCAAAATAGGACTGTAAGTTAAAAAAGTTAAGCAAAAAAGCAAAAAAGTTACAGTCCTATTTTGAATATGTTCCCTTTCACCCTATCACCTGTTTCTTTCGTACCCCCCACTATTTACCCCCATTTCGACACTTAACACTGAAGTATGATTATTTATAATTTTTGTAAAGTACAATTAGTATTGGGTATACCCTGATGAAGGAACGTCGTTTCCGAAACCGGTTGGTTTTACCAAATAAATTTTACTGGTGTAAACTAAGTTAACTAGTTTAATTATATTCATAATGAATAACCACAAAGTAATAGCAAAATACAACAGTATAAAGACTTTTAATTTTAATTGAATTTTTGCAGAAGTTTTTAATGTTGAATGTCAAAACTTTCACATAACACACGCCAAAACAAAAACAAGACAGACCAAAAAACTGACAAATTCAAAACAGATGTGACAAAAATGCTAAAACTCGGCCAACTATAAAAAAATGTAGAATTAAACTTTGTTTTCACCAATTTTTTTATTATTGAAAAAATTCAACATATTTCGAAGCCAATGGCTTCTTCGTCAGGATAACAAAAAAAGATTTAATTTTTGATTATCTATACTTCGATTTTTAAATTTCATTTTGTTATCCTGACGAAGAAGCCATTGGCTTCGAAACATGTTGAATTATTTCAATAATAAAAAAAGTGGTTCAAACGAAGATTTATTCTATTAATTATAATTAAAATGTCACCACAAAATAATTTTGCTGTGTTTGAATAAGAAGTTAACTATAAAAAATGACTTTGTATCTTAATTATATTATTATTATATTCCTATATTGAATCATGTAAAAATGTTATCCATAAACCTTTTAGGTTTCTATTATATTTTAAATAAAAAAGAAAAAAATAATAAAAAAAATAAAGTGGTGATCGTGAAGAAAGTCGAATGAGTTACGATTTTTTCATATATTAAAGCTGCCACCATTTTGAATAAATAGCTCATCAGGCTGGTTAATAAACTTAGACAAGCTATTTAGAAGATTTTTTTTTTTTAGAAATAATTGATAGAAATCTATTGACAGAGGGAATTTGTCTAAAATTATTTATGGACACTTTAGAATTTATCTCTTAATTTAAAATTGCTACAATTACGTCTAGAAAACAAAAATACAATAAAATGGAAGCTTAAATCTTGCATATAAATGATTTATAAAAAAAACATGTTTTTATGGGTCAATTTTTTAAAGAGACCAAATAAAGATTTCACTGTGTTCACAAACCCTTATAGAAAATTATACCAAAACTCAAATTATCAACTGTGGCACATTACTTTAAATTTATAAAGGTAAAATTATAGAAGGTACAAAAGTTAAATATTTTTCTTCGTCACTCAGCCGTGTAGTCCTGGGTCAGTAATTAATATGTACTTGGGATTAATTAGGACAAAGTACAATTAAATAGAGACCTAATTTCCTACTTCTTAGACACGCAAACTTTATACAGAAGTTTAAGGACCCATAACTTTGAAGTGAGTTTATAATGCTTTCGGATATTCCGTCAGTTCTCAACGAGTCGTAAGTTAGTGGGGTAAAGCGAATAATATAACCGATAAACGTAACATACATAAATGCATAGAAGACCTTGATTTTGAAAACAATTTTAATTTAAACGAATGATTCATGAAATCGTCAATTACCGGTAGAAGAATTTCGCAATTAGTAGTAACCTAACCTAACCTAACCAAACCAAACCAAACCTTCCTAAAAATGTATTTTATATACCTTAAATTATTTTACATAACTTTGATTTTATTTTATATTTTGTTTTAAAAATGTGCAAGTGAAACATTATTTATTCGAGTAAAGATAAATTTGTTCTTTACATATTTTCGCGTGGCACATATAATTTTTTTCGGATATCAAGGAACATTGGATAATGTAATGGAAATTAGTTAGTTATAACACATTTATGTCTATTCATGAAGCATTCTATCACTTGAAAGTATGTGTTTATCAATTGTAATAAACTAAGATTGTGGATCATTCTTTTCATATAAATTTGACTTATAAATTAGGTATACAGAATTACAGTTGGATAAATAAGAAATATTGGAAATTAGAAAAAATATTAGTAAATTGAATATTATAAATAACTACGTCCTTTTTACAGATAGTTATTTTTTAATCGTGTTTTCATATTAGTACATTGTATCCGACGAAGGTAGCATTGGTCCTGAAACATATTGATATTTTCAGTATGTAAGGGGTGAAAACAAACTATATTTTTATTAATTACAAACTAAGTTGAGTTTCTATTAGGTTTTAAACTTAAGCTTTTGAAACACACAAAAAAATTTTTTTCTTGAATTTATTGTTTTCGCTAGTAATGGTTAGTATAGTTGTAAATAAATAACTGCTGTAAATATAAGTCGACAGACTTTTCGATGAACGATGAAGTTAAGACATTTAGGAAAATTATTTTTAGTGATGAAGATGGCATAAAAGTAAAAAATTGAAGACCCCATGGCAAGAAGCTGTTAAGTAACATTCAAGTTATTTTGAGATAATTAGACATTTGCACTTCACCTTTGAAAAATATGTTTTATATCTAATTCCAGAATAATTTTAATTTATTTATGTCACCAAAATATCAAAAAAGGTTTACAAAGTAAAAAAATGCATATATGCACAAAAAAAATCATAATTTTACCAAAAAAATGTAGTTAACAACCATTTTTTCGCCTCTGGAACTTATTTTTAATAGAATAACACCTTTTTAAAATCGGTGAAACACGAAAATCGAACAACCCTTCAAATGCTATCCGTTTTTACCATCCATTATCCAAAATAACAAAATACCTGGCATGTTAGTTAATAATACAAAACAGTACATATTATAATAGTCTTCAAATAAAAACAAATATATGACAGTACTGCCAGAGTAAAATTTATAATAACCACAAATATTCCAATCAAATTAAAAGGTGTGTAAATTTCAGAATGATAGCATTAACATGTTATTATTGAAGATAACATGTTCTTTAAAGATGTTCTTCGGTTTTCACGGCCGTACAGAATCTTCTGTGTATAGTTTTCTGGGATATTCTGCCGTATATATGTGACCTCTCTGGCCAACGTTTCGCATCCCATTGCAGGGTCCATCACATCAGCCTTGATGATGGACCCTGCAATGGGATACGAAACGTTGGCCAGAGAGGTCACTTATACACGGCAGAATATCTCAGAAAACCATACAGAGATGATAAAATGTTCTTCCCATTAATAACTGATGATTTTTATGAAAAAGTTTATTTAACATGTTCATCCCTATGATTTGAACATGTTCTAATTATTTTTAAGTTCTGAACTTATTTCCAATGGAAAGAGCGTACATTATTTAGTTTATGGCTAATTAACTCATTTTTGACTAAAATGTTAGTTAACAACTTCTTGCCATGGGGTCTTCAATTATTTAAAATCAATGATTTACCTATCGTTGAGCATTTTTTTAAAAAATTTTCTCGACGAGTGAAAGAACTGAATAATTCAGGCGGTGTGACCGCACATATAAACGGTCTCCCAGGATGGAATCCAATTTGAATGCGCTGTAGTGTCTGTTTTTGAAAATGCTCATGCGACTTTATTATCAATACGTGACGCCGTCCCGCCCCCCTCCACCACCCGCACAGGGCGGGGGATGGCTAAACTGACCAAAAACACTTATCGGCAAGACTACCGAATACATTATGCAAAATAGTCTCCAACTTTATACCTAACTCTAAACAACATTGAGTATTTATCAATATATATGAAAATTAAAAAAAGGATGTTTGTAATATTTTTTTTGAACATTATTTTTTTTTAATTTTTTTTTTTTTAAATGAGACTCGAACACGGTAAGCATAAAAACAGTCTCTTGGAATGAGGCTCGAACCACCGATCACTGGATCACTAGGCGAGATTTATAACCTCTACATCAACAAGCTATTTTTGCGATATGTTTGTTCTTTCCTCTTTTTGAAAAATTAAAATTAATTATACCTATCTCACAAGACACCAAACAAAAAATGTGAGTTGTGCATTGTCATTGGAAATGCAAAAACGCTGAATTATTTCATAGCTCTTGCTAGGTGGGAAGTTGTTGATACTTAGATTATTAAATTTGGAGGCAAACAAACAAAAAGACAAGTGAAGCTAAATTAAAGTGTGTAAAAACACAAAACGTATTTTGAATGGAATGACTCGAGGGAAGGAGAGTACTGAAAATAACGTAACTCAAAACATATTTTAATCGGTGTAAATTTATCTATCGTAAATCATCTATTCATTATTGTAAGTACTTAATTTAGCAATTTTTTTATTTTCACTCATGTCCACAGATGCAATCTTTATGAGATTTTTGACTGGAGACAATCTGTGAGACAGATATTATGGTTTCAAGAGATTCATTGGAGACAGCTCTCGACTGTCATTCGTTAAACGTCAAATAATGTCAGCCTATTGATCACTGACAATCCGTTTGTCACTTGGGTAACTTTCAAATTTTTAGCCGCAGTTAAAATATAATAATATATACAAAATAGTTCAATTGAAAAATCCAATAAATTTTTAATTATTTTATTAACGTTGCATAGTGAAAATTTATCAGTAGTTCCAAAATACTGTCGGAAATTTTATTTAAACTCTATAGTGTTTGCTTAATTTCAAACTGTGGCAAGAAGTGGGAAAAATATTTAAGGAACATTGAATGCGGTCACTTTTATGCACGTGTTTGTATTTTGTATAGTGAAAAATTAACGGTGAACATAGTGCCAGCTGTACCGATAAAATAAAGTGAGCACTGCTGAGATGGTTTGGTGTAGCGAAAGGAAAAACTTCATTTCAGAATAAGGACTATAACACACACTTTCACCAATTTGAAGACTATAAAGTGTGGGCTTCATTTGTAGTAGGTACCGAAATATTACGCACTACATATACTTCAATGAACTACATGAAGTGAACTATTTGTAGTACTACAAAATTTGAAATAGTCATTTTATCTACACAACTAAAATGGGGAGGGAGGGGGGATTTCAAAAAGTCGTTATAACTACGTCAACATACCAAAAAAAAATCCGACTTATATTTCAAAAAGACGTTTCAGCTTCATCAAGTTGCATAAAAATTCAAAATTTTTCACAAGAAAAAATAGATAAAGTGCGTAATTTGAAGTATGAAATTTGAAGTGTGCAGTTTGAAGGTATAGTTTAAAGAATAAAGTTTGTGGTATGCGGTTTGTAGTGTGCGGTTTGAAGTGTGTAGTTTGTAGTGTGCAGTTCACTTACAAACGTCTGTGGTGTGCGCTTCATTATAATATAGTACTACATTGTGGTACTTGGTACAGAGCGGAACCATAACCAGTTGGGTCACGTGCAAGGGATGGGCAAGGAGAGGATGTTTAAGAAAATATACGAATGTAGTAAAGGAAATATCTGACATGCTCGGAGAAACTAAATGTTAAGCATGTATGAGACGGTATTTGAATATGGAAGAGGCGAAATCGTGTGCCATCATAGAAGAGTGAGGCGATATATTTAATATAAAGGCGATATATTTAATATAGAGGCGATATAAAATATTTGGCTGCTACCGGAATTCGAACCACGGATCTCCACCTTTTTGGGGCAGGCGCGTTGGTTAGTGGTTCGAATCCCGGTAGCAGCCAAATATTTTTTCATTGATTTGATTTGACTGTATGTCTTTATAAATGATTAATAAATTTTGTTTTAAATTTCACAGAACTTTGAAAAATTGCAACTTCACAATAAGAATTTGTTCTTTTTTTTTAATTTAAAAATAAAATAAAAGTGTAATAAGAAAGGAGATAAATAAACATACTGTACAAAAAATTTTTTGCAAACATATCTTTCATAAACAATTATTAAGCTAGTACCAACCTTCCGTAATTTAAGTTCTTCAGTGAAACATAACTATCTCATCTTATTTACATTTATATTCTACCACACTCTATTCCCAAAGAGGATAGATTGTCACATATTCTATTGTAATTCTTGACTGCTCTTTCTACATTCAGACATATTCTTCTTCTTCTTGTACTGGTTGAATGCCACTATGGCCTGTTTGTGCAGAGTTTGCCGTCTCTTATGATGTGGACTCCCAGCAGTCTTTTCATCTTTCGGCGGGTCTTCCAAACATCCTTCTTGCCTCATTCATTCTTCTCTATGTAGGGAAAGGTGTGGTAGTTTTAGGAGTCTAGTCGTTCCTCGTGGTTTCTCCAAAAACTTCTCGTATATCCTTTGTTTCCCCCATCCAACACCTTCTTGGATATCACCCATTTTCTTCGAAGGTTTATTTTCTGTACTGCAAACGGTGTTGAGTTTTTTTACTAAAGACAAGCTGCCAACCTCGTCTACGAACCCTCTTTTTTTCATCTGGGTTTGGAACGGGCATCTGCGGCTATTTTATAACTCACGATCGTCCCTTGTGTTGTTGTTTAGACTAATGGTCAAAAAATCGTATAGTCACTAATATATATTATTTATTTTATACTAGCTGTATACCCGTGAAAGATCACGGAACATGGTTTGCGTCTTTGTTGATCCCTAGTATATATTTATAGTATCTATCTTTTGATGATCCCCGGAGGGGCGGTGGTAGCGATGTGCGCAGCGCGCCGCCTGCCGCGTTACTTCCAGCCGTGTAATTTCGAGTTTTCGACGTGAATTTAAATAAAATTACGGACGTCATAAAAAATTATGGACAGACGGTCAGACAGACAGATAGACAGACAACGAAATTTTTATGTTTGATTTTTTCAGAGCAATATTAAGTTGTAATACTTCCTTTTGAATAAGGATCCGTTTGTTAATAAGATGCTAGTTTCTATGCTAGTTTGTTAATGAGATTATCAAACTACTCGTATTATACAAATTCTATATATTTGATATGATATTACATGTATTTAATTTTACGTGATTTGACTGGATTTGTTATTTTCATACTGCTTACAAGTAGAACAAGGTTTTTCATTATAAAAGGCATGTTTTTAGCATTCTCCTATATTGTTGATAGAAATTATTTTATATGTAGGTGCATTAATAAAATGTTGTAACATGTGAAAATTAAATGAAAATTCATAATAAACATTTATTTTATTTAAAAACAAATTACGTTGTCAATCGTAAATAAAAATTGAAAAAAGCCATATTTTATATTAAAAATTGCTAAGCAAAAAATAAACTGTCAAATTTTATCGAAGTTCGTCACCAAACCCGCCAAGCAACAAAACAACAGAGACGTTGTTCGGTGTTTGCCGAACTCGGGTTGACGTCGCGCCAAGCGGGGCATAAAAGGCAATATAATCCCCTGCCATCTTTGGAGCTTAATTAGAAATATTTCAAATGGGAAACGTATGGGAGAGTTTCCCGCTTTATTGGTCATAAAGATGCCCCGGCATTCTCCACCTTTTTGAAAAGCAATCCCATTTATCAGCTCAGTATAATATGTGCGATAAAATATTAATCACTTTTATTATTTAATATTTTTTTAATAATGTTTTCTTGTTTATTTATTTTATTGTCACGATATTTCACGAAATGCTAGAATCGTTTGCTCGTTTCTCCTCCCGCGGAATTAAATAAGCTGACGAATAATATGTAAGTGAATAGGAAAATTGACTTAAATGTTGAAAGCATGCCCGCTGTTTCCCTTGAGATCTTATGTAACCTGGGTGCAAATACCTAAATCGATAAAAGGAAATTTCCTTAATTTCTTAATTATAATATTTCGAAATTTTCGTGATTAACTTTGTGGAAGTTCATTGTAAATAACTATGAATAGAACACAACGTTGTTTACTTCACACAATGACAGTTTAATTAAATAAATTAATTAAAACGTTTTCGATGCTTACTGCATCATCTTCAGTAATATACTAACTTAAGACTAGAAGACATTTTATCTACTACATAGGGGCGGGAGTTGTCGGGAGTGGGGGAGGGGCAGGCGGAAAGTGAAAGTGGTTGCTGGGAGGGGCTAGTATGGTAAGAAGGGGGGATGTAATAAGTGGTGTTTGTATGTTTAAGGCCTTATCATTATTTCGATGAATTTCTATATTTTCCAAAATGTCCAATTTCTTTCCTTTTTTGCATACATGCAACACCTCCACGTTATCATACTTGAAGTGATGTCCCTCTGATCTCACATGGTCTGCCATCTCTGAATTAATATTGAAATTTTTTTATCCCTACGGATAAAAATTTCAATAGATAAAAATTTTTTATCCCTAGGGATAAAAATTTCATGAAATATGAATGTGGATGAGGCTACAATAGCACATAGATAGATTCTGCATTAATTACGATTCAAAAATTTTTTAACATCAAAAGAATGCGCATGCACGTTCCATTTTACATAAATGACAGTTCTCCATAAACGGGTAAAAATTGTTGCTTGTATAAAAAATGAAAGAATTAGAATGATTCAATCACCACGGTAACACATTATGATTGTGATTACAATTGTATTACGAAAACAACAATAGAAATAGAAAATAAACAAAATAATGGCGCCCGGTGCATAACAGCCTTACAAGGGATGGGTATTATTGAAAACAAAAGGCATCCTTTTTAAGAATTGCTATTGATTGAATATCATTTGAAAAACCTCCATTTTTTGATTGGTGACTTATTGGTGTGAAAGTATACCGTTGCATGATGCACGTGCTTTTTAAAAATCAATTCAAACGTGTCTAAAGAAGAATAAATTTAATTTCAAAAAAAATTAAACATTAAAAAATAGTAAAAATAAAATGATTAAATAGTTGCAGAAATTTGAATCATAATCTTTTTGGAACCTTTTTATGATATGAGTGTAAAATTGTTTGAAATTAGTACTGCTAAATACCTACCTTGAAACCTAACATTAATCTTTACCTTAAGTACAATAAAGATATATATTTATTTTCTCAGAATGAAGAACATTTTGACTTGTGAAATGTCAATCTTGAATTAACTAACTAACTAACCATAACACCGTTCCCCCGCAGGGATAGGCAGAGGATAGAACGCCATATTTTTCTATCTTGGCACACGACTTTTGCTTCAGCTACATTCATACATCTTCTCTTACAAGCTCTGCTGTTGTTGAGGCATTTAATATCCTCCAATATTTGTAGTATTTGATCATTATCTTAACCATTCTTCCTTTGCTCGTACGTTCTATATAACAAACCATCTCTTCTTTATTCTATCCACCACACTACAGCCAGCATTACTTTATTCTCGAATAAGTACAGTCAAATAATTATTTCACTTCAATTTAATTATACGATTCAAACACAGTGAGTAAAGATCGCTCGGGTTGCATTTACACAGCAGTATATTCATAATACATATATTTGGTACTTGGGTACTTTTAACTTCCATACAATATTTTCCAGATTTGAATGTAAATTGCTTCTACGGGGTTGCGAAATCCCGCCTGCGCTGTTAGAGGGAGCGGAGCTTTGTGCAGGGCCGGCTCCGGTTATAATGCCAGTTAAATTAACATAAAAAGTGACTTCGTTCAATATTAACTTTTAATAATATTGGGCGAGACACGGCTTCGGGACAACGTTTCGAGACAATGGCAGACTTGCGGTGATTTTTTTCCTTGCTTCAGTAAATTTCTTTGCATGATGCTTTTTATTACAAGCATTTTGCCGACTTTTTTTTAAAAATCGTTTTTCTGTAACCCTAGAAGGCTTTTGATATTTTTTCTACGCGATGGCATTTTATTAGTCAATTAGGCTAATAAGTACATCGTATTTCAAAAATAGCGATACTTACCAGCGTGACACAGCCGTTTCTTACAATGTCCTGTCGGCGACTGATTGATACGAAAAATCAACGCGATACACTCAATAGTTCAAAAGAGAAAACAACAAATGTTCGCCGTCTTAGTCGAAACGACTAACAGTTGCCCTCTAGGATTAAGAAAATCACTCTCCATCAGCACTACGAAGGTTTCCAAACTCTCATTATTATAAGTGTTTTTCATTAGTTTCTTGTTTTCACATCCGCGTAGTGTAATGTATTATATTCTATGTCTTCATAAGATTTTTATTAATTTTAATCTGTTTTCTGCGTAGGTAGTAGAGGAGAGTCGATGACAATTTATATTTTTTAATGTCTATTTTTTTCCATATTTCTTTTCATATAAAAACATTTTAATATCATTTAGCATAACATATCAAAATTGGTCGTTGTTGAATGTTCGCTTATAGAGGACTTACGTCTAAGGACCTGTTGTTTGATCAGGAGTAAGAGTAATAGTTAAGAAAAAAGCATAGTTTTTGCGTTCTTCACCAATCAAAACACCCGTTTTCGTAAAAATCTATGCTTTTTGCTTAACTCTTAATCTTACTTCTGATCAAACAACAGGCCCTCAATCTAACATAATCTGCATAAGAGTATTTAACTGCTTATGCAGATTTCTGAATTTTCTTTTAATTGCTATTTTGTCTATAATACTACATAGATACGTAAAATCCATGTATGCGTAGTTACCTTTGCAATATGGAATAATCGGGTGGGGTGCAGCATATAAATCTAATTTAATACTAATATTAAGAGAAAAATTATTATAATTATATTGAAAAAAACGCTTCGCCTGTCGCACTGTACAACTTTAAGACCCAACCGTTAGTACACCTTATCTTATAAAAAAACATCGCTTTACCACACCTATTAATATATTACATCCACAAAATCCATTCTCCAGATTGTATTAGTAAGCATTCAAATAATATAAATTTACCATTGTTGAAAAAACCACGGCCCAGCTGCAATATACATACATATACTCGTATATGAGTTATTATACATTGCATTCTCAAATCTAGAAAAAAATTAAAAATTATATTCCTATTATAATTACTTACCATCGTTAGGGTAAATAGAGAGGATAGAGCGCCACACTCTCCTGCCCTGACATGCAACTCTCGCCTCATCGACATTCATACTTCTTCGCATGCAAGCTCGACGGTTGTTGAGGCTTCTAACGGGACCACCTTCCAGTATCTGGTTATTCTGGTTATGCCACGTCTTTTGCGGTCGCTCTCTCTTTCTGGCACCGTCAACACTTGTGTTGTATATCTTTCTTACTATTCTTTCCTCATTAATTCGCCCAACAAGCCCAAACCATCTGAGCGACCCTTTCTTAATTCTAATAATTATGATAAGATCAGCTTTACATTCATTCCTAATATGTTCATTTTCTACTCTATTATAAATGAAAAAAAAAGTAATTATCAAGTATAAAATTTATAATATTGTGAACAAAGCTATTTTGTAAAACATACTGACTTATGCTTATAAATTGAGGTTTATTATAATTGTGCAAAATCATAGATTTACATACTTTGTATCATCAAAAATGTGAATTTTCCTCTAAAAGTGAACATTCAGATTAAATTGTTTAAATTACCTTTATAAAATAAATCTGTTCAAAAGCTTTCTCGTTGAAAAGCATTTAATTATATCTCAGTTTGAATAAGTTATATTAGTCTCCACTGAAACAAGTATTTTTGTTTACTTTTATTAATATTAATATAAAAGTGAAGGAATATTGCTTTCATACTATAGGTACATTCTTCGCGAATCTCAACTGAAAAACATTTTCTGAGTTGAGTTTAACCCTGCTCATAGTTTTTCTTGTCACTGTAATTGCTTCTTCTGTAAATATATTAAATAGTAGTTGTGACAAGCAGCATCGTCGTAATCACCCTGTTTTCCGTACCTCTGTACAATCTAATTTGAACGTACTTTTGAATTATTATTTTTCTGTCTCATTTTAATGTTTAATATAACAAACGGTACACAGTACACAAAAATGTATTTATTATTTCCAAAGCCAAGTGGGCTGTTAGAGTATTTCATAAAGTGCAAAAATTTTTATATACCTATCATAAAACATTTTTTAAAATTAAGATAAACTATAGAAGTCTTACAGAGACGAAGCAGTGAAAACGTGTAAAATTACAAATAATAAGTATTAAATTCAGAACAGTACTAATTCATGGAGGAAAATATTTTTTTAGTTAATTAAAATTAAACTGTTGGCACTCAATTTCACTGGCATATTCCAAGTCACATTTTAGTTCGAGTATGCTCCTATAAAAAAAAAATATCAACGTGTTTTGAGAACGCATTCCCAAGGCGATGCATGCATATAAAGTAAATATAAAATATATTTAAAAAATATTAGATTTTAATGAAGAAAGCACTGTTAATAACCCATTATGATGAATATGCAATTAAGTTATCTACAAAAAACTCACAATATGATAAAAATTCCAATATTTAATTCTACAGTGGCTCAGAGACGTATGTAACGTATGTCTAATGTGGTTTTTAAATATTTCGATGAATTTTCTACATTCCATAAAGAATGTAATATGAATGTAAATAAAAATGTTTTATAAAATCTGTATACCTACGAAAGAGTGGAGAATGAACAAATTAAGTATGCCATGATGGAAGAGTGTGGCGTTCTATCTTTTTCGCTTCTTCTTAGGAAAGGAAACTAAGTGAAGCATATCCAATTGCACGCCGTAAATTTTATTTCCCATTTTTAACATACAGAAAGACATAAATGTTCTGGGATATGATATGTTAATTAGGAAGCTTCAATTTTGAAGGGAAAATAATTGAAGTGCTTTCCGTCTGTGAAATGTTAGTGGTGTTGGTTTTATAACATAATGTTAATAGTGCCGTACTGAACTTTTACTTGCATGTTTTCACTTAGCCTGTTATACATTTACTTTATCGTTTGTATTTTTTCCCTTTATACACTAAAATATATTTCTTTAATTTTTGCTCTTACTTTTTGTCAGTATATTCCACACATTAAGAATGAATAAATAAAGTAAGCTAAACTTTGAAAATATAAACTGAAACATGTAAAAGTGTTTTTTTGTTTTTCATATTTACAATATTTAAAATCTCAAATTTCTCACAAAAACATGAGCATCATGCCTGCGTTCGGGAATTTCACGGTATGTTGAGAGTTAATAAACCTTGAGACGCGTATCTCATTGTACAAAGCTTAGAGCTCATTTTGGTAGCATCTACGTCAAAATTCCTTAATTTAAACCACCCTAAAAATACGTTTCAAAATTTTCCTTTCACAAACGTGCAGCGAAAACTCATTTTTACATTATTTCCATGTACCTATGTCTCCGATGCATAAGTAAACACTAGTCTAATAGGCGTTCTAAAAGCAAAAATGTTCATGTTTCTGGTTAATAAAAGAGTAATCAAGTTTTTATCAAGGTAAAAAGCTCACTTATATGAAACTATAGAGATCGCATTCAATATAAATATAAATATTTTCATAACATATTTATTAATATTGTATAAAATTTTAATATATTCATTAACAAATAAATTCAATATAAATATTAGTAAGACCCACCAAGGGTTGTAGTGCCAAGAATGATGATGATGATGAAATATTAGTAAAACAAATTACTTGATACCTATCAGGGCTTAATTTTGGTTACAAATAAATATCTTTGATTGATTTCACAATGAGCTTCTTTTGTAATAAAATATCAATATTTTTTTTTAAAAGCAAAACATAACAAATTAACACGGCTGTATTGGCCGCTACGAGACGCGTATAAATTTGACCCGCAGGGCCTAGCAGCAAGCGATTGGCGGCAGCTGATTGGTTAACCGCTAGTTAATACATAAATAGCGCTATCGGGTAGCCTTAGAGAAAGACATTTTACTTGGAGAAAAGAAACAAGAAAAGAAATTCACAAAAAATCTTAATCTTTCTTTTACAATCCATTATTTACGTCATCTTGTAGCGTTAGTGACGGACATTGTTTCAAAGGGAATTACACAATTTTTAAATATTAATACCTCATCATGATTTTCTGCAAAAATTTATTATTCAATGTAAGCAGCACGCATAATTCAGAGTAAAACATTTATTAAAAGAAATATAGTTATTGAATGAAGATTTGTTTTATCCTTCTTCCAATTTGTATATTTGAGAATACTTTTGGAGCCGTATAGATAGATGTAAGATTAAAAATTCAGTGACTTTTATTACTGTATATACGCCGTTGGTGCCAAAAACGCAAGTGTACGCCGTGCGGGAAGAGTTAGCAGCTTTGTTGCTTGTATTTTCGTTTTAGTATGAAATAAATTTTAGAGCAGCTTGGCGCGCACCTCTTTACGATTTACATAATAGACGATATATTATTTAATATAGTCGCATCAAGAGAATCGTGTCTAGACTAATAAAATAATGAATAAGGGCTTAAAATTAATTGCCTAATTCGACTTAGTGGTTTTCGCTTATATTTTTAGGGAAAGACGTGTTGCGGTTGAAAAGGTTTGTTTATTTTACTCCCTTTCTTTTAACTCGTGGCGTCTGCTTGCTTGCTTTCTTGACGAAAAAACCTTTTCATACAACTCAGTAAGTTGTACGAAAATACTCCGACGCATCTGGTAGACACAAAACCCGAAAATGAGAAAGAGAGTTTTGTAAAAAGTTGTTTTTTATGGGTTAGTTTTTCTTAGTAGGTAAAGATGGGCAAATGAAAAAAACAGCTTAAGACTGGGAACACGCGTGGCTGGAGGTCCTCCCGAGACGAGAGCGTAGCTAGGCCGACGGTCAGCCTGCTTTGGATGATGACGTATTGTTGTGTTTCAGTCCGTACACATTACGCTGCGTTATTTTTGTTAGTATTATCGTTTCCTTAACGTATTATCATGAAAATACAATACGACAGTTTTGCAACACTGAATTGGGTTAAGTATGCACGACACCGATGTCGTGTTGCGTCAGTGTGAACCCTCTTCCTTCATTTGTTTATTCAAAAAAACGATTACGGTTTCACTGGTTATGAAAAAAAAATTCTTTTTATGATACACATTAACATTTTTATTATATTCTAGCATACTTAAAGAGTTGTTTAAGCTTTCAAAAAATCTTACGATTATAATTCTTGCAGTCGAGGTTGAGTACGTAAAACAAAATCTTCTACTGAGAATGACATGTTAGGCCTTTTTCGAACCTGTAGAAGCCTTTTCTCTTAATTTATTTTGCGTTTTTTTTTTCAAATTTTAAAATGCGCTACAAATTGGTAATGGATAAACTTCGTTTGAATGACAATTTTCTGCTCTACAAGGTTTAGTGTTTGCCATAAAGTTAAATCAATTAATTAATTTAATTAGAAGCCTTCAAATCAAATGACAAGTAGACAAAAGTAAGCATGTGACTTTTGAAACCTATTTGTACTCAAATAACGAGTTTTTGAGAGTAAAACTTTGACAAAAAGTTGCATAAAATAAAGAATATATTCAAACAAATTTGTTGTAATTTTTTTATATCCTTTTATCCTCTTTATTTGTAAAAAAAATGTACACAACTTATGTTGACACCCAATATATATACATGCAAGATAATACATTTTAAAATTCCGTCAGTTAAGGGAAAAGAATTAAGTTCGGTTGAAAAGATAATCCCTTTCACATGCAGATTTACACGAGAGTGATGAAAAATTAACAATTTTCCTCCCTGTCTCACGCTTGTCAAACAGGAGAATAACGCATGCGCGTTCATCCCTTAAACCGCCGGTTCCAGTGACAGCTTCCGTTAAGGGCAGTTATCCCACTCCCCTTGCCAAGTGCGGTCGTGCGCGCCACCGGCCCTAGACACGCCCACATGCGCGTCATCTCTTTGTTTGCGTAAATATTGCACTCGAAAAGATCACGACGAAAAACAGACGCGCAACTTTGCCGCTGAAAAAGTGACCGACGAAATGTGAAAATGACTTTTAACAGCCGTAAACAAAATGAAATTTGTTGTAATTTAAAGTTGTAACATATGCACTTTTGAAAACTTTGGTGCACTACTGTGAGGGATTTTTAAAAATTTCATGATGTTTTAGCAGAAAGTGTGGGTATTTCGAAGAAAGATTACCTAACAATTTACAAATACTGTTAAATAATTGAATCTTTACTGTTTTTTGCAGTTAACTTTAAATTGATTTTATCAGTGAAAAAACAGAAATATGATTCCGTTCAGTTCACTTTGGATTTTCATGGCCTTGACGATGAGTTTTGGACTTGGTATGTTATGTATTCTTTAGTTATTATTAATTAATTTAAACAATTTAATCTTACCGATTTTTCATTATGCAAAAATCCTAAAAATCTATTTAACTCCAATTTGTATTTTTTATAGTTTTGCGGTTTTCGGAACAGATTTAACAATAGACTAACGTTGTCTTATAAATAATAGTCGAAGGTATAAAAATACGTTGGGGTGATATTTATTTATATCTCTGATTAAAAATACCTTCATCTTTAATCAGATATCATTTTGTAGGTGCTTCCGAAAATCATAATGCTCTCTGGTGAAGAATCCATTGACGTACTGATTTTAGTATAAATTAATAATTACATTTTTTGGTTGCTAAAATATATAAAAATGTATTTTTTAATACTTATTTGAATTGTAATATTTTGATACTGAATTGTTAAAATGAATAAATAATAATAATTGAATAATTAATAAAATGAAATGAAATATTAATTTCAACGAACCTGTATAATTAAACTTATTTATTAATAATATACACCTTGACTTATGCTTGTACATCATATAAAAGACAAAGTAGGATAGCTATCTCAGTAGGATACTGTCCAAACTTTGGGATGATATTTTGGGATGATATGATTCACAGTATGATACATGGACACTTAAATTTATTTATGCAATAGTTTACAAAAGTAATTGTTTACCGTATTCACCTGATTGGATTTGGGTCCTACAAATGAATAAAATTACAAAAAAATGAAATGTTATTAACAATATAAATATAAAATCTCAATACATATTAAAACTGTGGGAAATTTATATACCAAATGTATAATAACGATGTGTTATCGTGTCAAAACGTCGGATTATGTCTCTTCAAGGAACTGCCCACATAAAAACGCGATTTAACATAGAAGTCAATATTTTCTTCCAGACATTCTTTATAGTAATTTTAGGTGAATTTGCAAAGCTGTCTACCATCAAAAGAAATTATGACTTTATTTTTTCGATGAACAGATTATTTTTGTGTACATTTTTTATGATCAAATCGACCATCCTTCTCATTATATAATCACTCTGCTGTAATATAAAATTAATACAGTTTTTATTTAAAACCAATTAATTAAATTAGGTGGTGAGAACACTAAAAACTATGAATATAACACTACTTTTGTTTTTTTTTCACTAGTTTATTTTTGAGTATAACATATTTCTTCCTCAACTCACCTGAGGAAGGATACTGAGGTATCCGAAACACATTATTTTATACTCAAAATTAACTAGTGTGAAAAAACAAAAATAGTGTTTTATTTACAAAAGGAAAATTTCATGATGGTGATATTATTATATTTAACTAAATGAAATTAAAATATAGATCAAACCTCATAAACTGGTGAAAAAAATGTTGAAATCTGTCAATAAATAAGACAGAAAAAAATATTAAAGTTTGTATATTTTATTAAGCAAGACTAGCGGTACATAATGGCGTTCAAGTGCCAACTCTGATATATGGAATCGAAGCCTGGAATTGGCAAAAAAGAAATGAAAGTATACTGAATGCGGTCACTAAGGCGCTTTTGTGGAAAATCGTTGTTCGATAGACTGAGGAATGAACAAATTAGAAGTGAATGTAATGCTGGCTGTGTAGAATAAAGAAAGGAGTGCTAAGACGGTTTTGTCATGTAGAACGTATGAGCGAGGAAAGGATGGATGAGAAAGTATATGGGGCGAGTTTTGAAGGCAACAGGAATAGACGGTCTGCGAAAGACCGAAGTATTGGAGGATGGCCCTGTTAAAAGCCTCTACAACCATAGAGCTTGCATGAAAAGATGTATGAATGTAGCCGAAGCAAAAGTAGTACGCCAAGATAGAAGAATATGGCGTTCTATCCTTTCTGCCTACCCTTGCAGAGAAACGGCGTGATGGTTAGTTAGTTAGCTCAGAATGATTAGGTATAGTTGGGCGCCGGAGCACGAGCCGCGGTACGAGAGATGACGTCACGAGACTCCACCGGATGGAACAAAAATTTTCTTGCAAAAGGCAATTTTTAAATTCTATAACTTTGTTAGTTTTTGAGATATCTCAATATTAATTCCAGACTTTTGCTTAATTTTACTCAAGTTTTTATTTACATTTAATGAAAAAAAGTAAAATTCTCCATTACTTAAATTGATTTCCACAAAGCAAGAGTCAGAACATCCAATTATTTACTTAGTTAGAATACTCATCAACTGATGTCTGTTATTTGCAATATTATCTACATAAAAATATGATTTTTTTAGAAATAAAAACATAAGTAACATAAGTATAATATTATATTTACATTGCACTTATCTAGGTGTCAAAATTTTCAATAATTTACCAATGAATGTCAGAACTCAAGAAAAATATACTAAATTCAACAAATACATAAAACGAATATAATAATGCATAATCAAAACAAAATAAAAATAGAATTTAAAAAATATACTATACTCCGAAAATAATTTGTACACTCGATTCACAAATATTCATTTTATAATGTTTATAATTCTCTACACGGTTCCATTTATTGACTTACACTTATCATTCATGCTCTAAAATTATGCATCATGTACTCCTGTCCCCAAACACAAATTTTAACTTTTCCGGGGACAGGCAAGTATAAAAAAAATGTTATACATATTTTTATATTGAATATTTTCGATGCCCAACAAATGTTTTCGAGATAAGTACTTGAGCAATGACGGTTTATACGTCACCTAAGGGTTTTCACCCCATATCCATCATCTATAACTAATCCCAGAACGGGTGCAGGAGGTGCTCCCTCATTTTATATCCCTTAGTTCACTTTTTCTCTTGAAACACATCACTTTACTTTCCTCATCTTTGAAGACAGCCTTTATATAACTTTTGGGGGTAAAAACACTTAGTCCCCACACCCCTTTGACATTACATCTAAGCGAGAGATTGTCATTTTTTGATAAGATAAAATGTAATAAAAATGAAATGTAATAAAAAACGAGGTTTTCGTCATTCCGAAATTCGCACGAAGAATTTCCTGTATTAGCTTCATTCCTTACATCATTATTTGTTATTGTTGTAATAAAAATAGGTGCCTGACTCAGTGGTGTGGCTTTTAGCTAATACCTGTGGTTGAGGGTCCCGAGACATACTTTCTGGAAAATTTCAATGCTCTAATGCGTAAAAAGTTGAATTTAAAATATGTAAAACATATTTAGTAAGCTGTATTGTTGATGGGGTTAGATAACTAAAGCGATTTGGGTGATTAGGGTGGAAGTGAGTGAAATTTAAATGTTGACATGTTCAGTGTATCGAATGGTAATACATATTGATATAAATAATGATCAATACATACCTACATTATTAACTTGGTAAAGTTGAAATTTTATATTTCTCCAATTTAAACATTAAAAAAAATGTGTGTTATGTATTTTTTTTATTATATTGTGCTTTTAAGCTTGTTGTATTGCTTTGTACTTGCTTTCTACTTTAAATTATTATTTTTTTCTGTTTGTAACTATTTCAAAACATTTTGTTTGAAGTATTCATTCACTGAATGAATATTGAATACTTATTTCAATACAAATTTGCTACTGATTTTCGTATAATGTACATTAATCATTCAGTAAACGGAAGATTCAGTTTTTCTCAGATTTTTGCGAGAGCTATCCGTTAGAATCAGGTACCCTGAAAAAGGACTTATAGTTATCATGGGTCAGAGTCTCGGTCGTTATTTTAATGCAAAATCAAAGATAACAAAGTGAAACAGAAGTCTCAAGCACATGTGTGTAGTTCACGCCACTTGCCCCTACTTAATTATTCCATCCTTGGCCTGCCAATCGACTAGAAGCATTAAGCGTCAATTCGTCCAAAATAAAATCAGTGTTAATATACAATGAACATTATTTATATTTAATTAACTGCCGCCGCCATGGGATTTCGTCTTTTATTTTATAGAATTAATTTCTTCTTCTTATTATTATTTTTTATCATCATATGTACCTACTTTATTCTATTTCTTTATTTTGTTATTTACATTTCTATTATTTGGTTTCTTTTTATTTTTTTATGTTATTTTCGTTGAATTTTTCTTCCTTCTTACTATTATTTTACTGTTTTTCTATGTTTTTTAAATTATGCTATTTACTTTGTTTCAATTGTATTTTTTTTTTATATTGTTATTTTTCTTTATGTACTATAATTATGTATTCGTGTATTTTGTTTTCAATAAAGACATATCTTACGGCGGGGACAGCGAATAGCTTTGTTCAAGCGGCCGTGCCACTTCGCAACGGTTTATACGACCGGTGCGGAGCAGCACGGTCCTGCTTGTTAGTTGACAAAAATGTCAACCTGGAGACGATTGAGTAGGACCGATATGGAAGCTTTCGCACTTAGAACGGTCCTGGATAAGCGGTGGGTACCATTCACTCTACCTTGCGCCTCTATTACAGGCTTGACATACATAACATGATACTTATAATTCATCACGCAACACATTCCATGAATATCGGAAGATTTCGTAGGTAGGGTTGGAATTCATCCTTACACTAATAAAAAGGTGACCTACAAAACCCTTCAAAGGTTCTTTTATGAAGGAAATTAATAGTTGTCTGTATTAATAGATGGTAACTGGCCAATACGTTATGACGCAGAGCTCTCTTAGTGTCGGAATGGTTTGAAGATTACTCCGAGTATGGGTCAACCGCTAAGTGCTTTGGTATGATCATCTTATTCTATAATCATCTGTCTTATATGGAGCCAGTGGTAGTGCAAATGAGAGAGAAATATACATTGTGTGAGCCATACACAGGCGCGTGCAGTGTGAACATTGAAGCATGACTTATTTGTAATCGTATATTTTGGAAAAAAATAGAAATCAAATATTTATGCTTCAGATTTTTATGATGAAAATATGAATGCTATGATACTTATTCTGATAGGAATATTACGAAATTTATGTTGTAATGCGATTTTTTTACAAATAATTGGTAACGCAAAAGACATGCTACCATGTTCCCACTGCACGCCCCTGGTCATACAAATGTAAGATCGAAACTAGCAAATAAAGTTTTGTCTAGCAATGGGCAGCAAAACGAGGAGGAAGTTCGAAACTGCAGGACGATGTAATGGCTAGCAGTCACGTTAGCCGTGGACAAATGTATAGAAATTTTACTTACAGTCATGATCCATGATGATTATGATATCCTTTGGAATCGAAACCGGTAGTACCCACCTATATCTTGCAAAAAAGTGAAGATAGCTGAAAACTTTGAACATAAAATCTATCTGTGGACCTGTGAATAAACGGTTGAAGAATTCACGACCTTCGTGTGTTAGAAATCGGCGAGATTTCTAAATTGCATGAATGATTTACAAAATCGAAAAAATGTGTGCTGCTAGGGACTAACTGGAAATGGACAGTTGAAGCCCAAGTAGTTTAAAAGCAAAGAAGAAAGTGGAATATTTAAGTTGCGTATTTATTATGTTTCTCTCAGTACATGCATGCACACAGGATACTTTTCAAGAGCATTTAATTAGATTTCTAAATCAGTACGAAATTCTAATGAAGGTGAATCCAATATTTATTGAAATATCAACATATTTTGGGCACAATTATCCCTTTATTGCGATACAACGTATACCAAAAAATTATTTTAAATAAAACGACCAAAAATATATTGTATGGGCGTTTAATATAAATTAATCAATACTTTTTATAATATTTCTTAAATTTTTAATATATCCATCTGTATTCACGGTTTTAAATCAATTAAAACTATTCCCAACGCTTACACTCAGTCACACTCTTACTAATGACATTTGAATGAAATTATTCTGTTAGGTATACGTACCCAAAACATTTTTTTTATATATATATATATATATGTGCTTAGATTGCTGTCTTGATTGCACGTCTTTTAGCCGGAAGTATTTTTTTTTGTTCTTTCCGAACATATTCCACATCTCATATTTTAAAAAAGAAGCGAAGTTATTTTTTACACTATTGTATGTAATATGAATTTCACCAAAAAATTCAGTAATCACGTCAAAAAGAACCACGCGTGCAGCTCATGGTGACATATTGGATATTCGCCAATCCCAAAAAGGTTTATGAAATTTAAATGGAAACCCTACATTTTTTATTGGAGATCGAATTAATGTAGAAATTAAGATCAATCCAGATATGTTTAATCAAAAATGTATTAAAAATGTTGGGTCTCACCGTCGAGTATTCGAAGATTCATAAAAATATCGAGAAGGCTTAGAAAAACGATACACAGCTACCACACAAATTAAATACATGCGGCAAAACGGCAAACTCAAAATCGCATGCGTTCGAACAAAAATCACGCGAAATTAAATTAATGAACTAGGGTGCAATATTGTGGGTCACCCTCCGTACAGCCCTGATCTAGCATCATCTGATTATTGCTTGTATAAAGATCTTTGTAGCATTATTTATTTTATTGTTTTTTTATATTTGGATGACTTATTTTACTTTCCGTGAGAACTCACCCCAGGGCTTTTTACACATATGAAATTGTTTGACAAACAATTCCCTGGGAAAACAACTATTTGAATTGAAGAAAAATTAAAACCATTGATTAAGTAAAAACGGCTATAACAGAATATTTTACGTAATAAAAACTTCATAGATGAATATGCTAGACAAATGAAAGAATAGAGTTGTAAAAATATTTTTTAATCATTAAAAAAAACTTACTGGCACCTTGTCACTTAATTAGACGTTACATAATATACTTTTCAAATAAAAAAGCTGAGTTTTCTATAGCCATCTTAAGTAGGAACCTATTTTGAATACGTTATTATTATGAAACTACATATTTCATGTATATTTCCATTTTTTCCGTCATTACTGAACTGCATCTACCTGGTAGTAAAATAGTTTCCAGCGATTCCCGCTGGATGATGTTGTGTGTCTTTAAGGCCGTATTTAATTTACGAGCAATTTTCGCTCACCTTCGGCAACCTCTAGATTTTCCCAGCCCCCAAATGTAAGGGTATTTTCCCATCAACTTTTACCCCTTCAGCACGCCTCGGCTGCCACCAAATCTTCCATGAAGAACTTCAATCATAAATACTTTTTTCGTGATAGAAGACAGTTTGTTATTTTATATTGAAAGATGGAGTTGGTATTAATCAGGCGTAAGGTTTACCTGAAAAAATAATGGAAATATAAAAAAACATTTCGTCATGTTATTTGAAACTTGAAGCTTTCAATCGATAATTTAATTTTTTATTACTTGGTAAATATAAACCTTTCATTGGATGAGACAAATAGCTATTTCATAAAAGAGTATTTTTTTTTAATAAGCCTTAAAAAAATAATAGTTTCGAGTACCTACAAATTTTGTTTTTGTATTAAATTATTTGTTGATTTGAAATTGAAGAAGATACAACGTTTATTTAAATAAAAAATTGTATATATTAGGAAATCTCTGCCTTGGAGCTTCGGAACTGGAGAGAGCTGGCACTAGACCGAGATGAGTGGAGAAAGATTCTTGAGGAGGCCAAGACCCACCAAAGGTTGTAGTGCCAAGAGTAATGATGATGATTAGGTCGTACCAATGCAGAAGTATTGATAAACATTGTTGATTGATAAAAATGTAGGTACTTTATTTTCATCACTTATATATTGAAAATATTAACATGTTTCAGGATGATTGTATTGATGAATTAAGTAATAATATTCAGTATAATATAAAGACAAAACAAATAAATTTAAGGAATGATTTCTAGGTTAACGGCAAGTGCACGGGTTTCAAGGTCAACATCGTGTATCTATGACGAGCGTGTATTATAAGCTTGAGGGACCGTCAACCAAGTTTATCAATATTATTTATTGAATCATATTGATATCCCATACGCATAAAACTTGATACCCATAAAGCATCTTTCTAACATAATTTACAGTTTTTACTTTTAACCCTTTAGAACATAATCACCATAATAACTTTGTAACATAATCAACTCTGTATTCCCTCCAAATTCATGAATTTTGCACTCAATCGATAATAGATTTGCTTTCGAGGCATATCAGTATGAACTTATTATCTTTTAAATATTTAACGAAAAAAAATCTTGATACATATCGTGTATCAAAATTTTTGCTGAAAGAAACACACAAAAAATATAACTTTATTACATTTCTTCATCTCAAAGCAAAAGTAATATGAAAATTCAATTTCTAAATATTACGGCCCAAAAACGTTGTCTATGAAATTGAAAATAAAAAATATAAGTATCAATATCAATAACCTCGTTTCTCTCCTGTAATATATTTCGAAAAACATAAACAAGGACGTTTATCCTTCCATAAGGCAAATAAAAACAAACCTTTTCTCAAAATATATTATTTTCACAATTTCATATACAGATGCCCTCAGAATGATATAAATTAGTCGGGAAACCCGAAACATACATATTCATAAATATCACTTAGGATTTACTCACAGAGCAGAAAAATGGGTAATATTTATTTTTGCTTTCTTTGAATGTTCTTTTTTGTATAATTCAGCCGCCCATGTCAAAATATAAAAGATTAAATAGAACGTCGTATAGGGTCTACATTGAATAATTATTTCACAGGTGAATTAATGTAAAGGGTATTTAGTGACATCTACAATTTAAATAGTTTTGCCACGTTTGGTTATGATAAATATTTACGAACATGTATTTAATTTGTTAACAGGAATAATTTGAAAATATTATTTTATTCATTTGTTTTTTTTGTACGCAGTATCACAGGTTCGCGGTAGTGGTGGGTCCGTGTAAAACATTTAAAATCAAGCAAACTTTTATTTAATACAAAGTCACTGGAGACAATTAACTAGAATACTATTCTGTAATTCTTACTGATTCGTCACTAGAATATTTCACACATAGGTACTTCTTACTCGCGCCGTCAATTCAATTCGCACCCTTTTGATTTCCATGGTCTTCGTCCGGGGTCTTGTTGCTGTCATAAATGCCACTGGTTCTCGCGCGCGGCTGCTAAGCAGTTTATAAAAATATGTTTCCTCTCGAATCTTCTAGAATTATCTGCGCATTCCATAATTTGCTAGATGATACCAAATTGTTCTAAAGCTTTCAGAGTATTTCGAATACCTTCGATTATGTTTAGTTCCTCATCATTTTTTAATTTAGTGACAATGGTACATATTATAATCTGATTGAACTGCACTCCCAGCACGCTGTGCCAATATTCAATGAGATGTATTATAATTTATCTTTATTGGTATCTTTATAATAATTGAATAACATTTTGTCAATATATAGAGTCGGATGCCAAAGGAAAAGTAACTTATTAAAACAATAAATGTCGAAAATTACAGTATCATCCAATATCCAGAAAAATATCAGATCCTGCATTTGCATTCAAGACAAAATTGTTAGCAGAAGCGTCTCTCAGAAGGCAAAAGACGGAGAAAATTCTATCAGAAAAATCGAACGGTATGATCTACTGTACTCTCAAGGGGTCTAAAGTGGGTGTTACCACATATTTTGTGAACCTTAAATTTAACGTAGTGTAGTGTTGGTCCCGACGAAGAGACGAGTACGTCTCGAAACCGGTAGACCGTAAATCTGGTAGTGGTTTTTACAAAGTTTACTAACATTCTGTTATTATGTCTAACCACAAAGCTAATTCTTTAAATATTAATAATATCAATAATAGAATAAGTATTTATTTATTTATAAAAAAAAGGAAAAAATAAAAGTTTTTACACTACTGTATAAAAAACTACTCGTAACTTCGTGTAACGTCCGTAACTACTTTATAAATATGTTACGGACGTTACGAGAAGTTACGACGGACGGACGGACAATTGGACAAGAAAATTGTTATTTTTGATAGCACGTCCCTGATATTGACAACCCCTATCCATCAGTATCAACCTTACAGAAAATACATTTTTTTTTTCTGAATATATCTGAGTGAAAAATATTTTGAGAAACCATGTTTCATTGTTGAATACCTATTCCCAAAACCTCGTAAACATCTTATAAAGTTCAGATTATTCCTATCCATACATTACGTGTAATATCGTGTTAGAATAACTTGGCAAATAAAGTTTTCGCTATGAACCTTTCGACTAAGAAATCTTTAATTTAATGTAAATCTCTTGAGCCGCCTTTAACTTAGGGATCTCTGAACTTTGTCTATATAAAACTGTAATGTTTACGTAATAATCAGGCGAGCGTAGAAAGAGATAAATTATTCAAAGATTTATATATAAAGCGTCTAAATCTTTTGTGCAAAAAATATTACTTTTACATGTAAATTTGTGTACATTATCGTCAATTTTGGATTAATTTCAAATATAAACGTGTTACTTATATGTATTTTAATAAAGAGAGTTATAAAATGCAGCTTGCAGTTCTTTGAAAACAAAGTCTTCCGTCTTAAGGATTTACGGCTCAAAACGTGAACCTAAGTGGAGGAAGTTTTAGAACTTGGAAATTCAGGAGAGGTTTGTCGACACAGGTATCTTGAGGTGAAAGAAAAGGCAACATTAGTTATGTGATACGAGCCATTGTAATATTCAAAATTGTGAATGAAAGTACGATATTTGCAATTTTTTATCATAATTATAATAATAATATTTGGCTGATTTATGTAACGCCGTTTTCATGGGCACTTATCTCAAGAGCTCTTCAAACACACGCTTAATATATGAGGGGTATAAAAATAAAAGCAGCAATATCCCACTAAGGTTTTTCTGAAAAAAATAAAAAAACTAATCACAACTCAACGAAATTTCTATGGAAACTTTGAAATCTACAGCTCATTGGAAGTAAATTCTTCAAAAAAGTTGATATTTTTTCATTTTTTCTTTTTTTCTTTTTTGTACATGTATCAATAAATATTTTGGATATTGTTTTGTTTGCTACCAAATAGTAAACATTGGTGATTTTGCTATTAACATAAATATTGACGTCTTTTCTATGATGTTTCAATCTAAAATCGACATCAACTCTCACTTTAATATAAAGCGGCCATTTTGTCACGTGGCACGTCCTTGGGGTTGATTGGTTGAATGGTTATTGATGTCTTTGCATTAGCATGAAGTGATTCGGAAACATGATTTTGGAAGGGATAGAGCTATATTATCTATAAAATCTGGAATTCAGTGCATTCTCAATTAGTAATCCTCTGCTTTCAAAACATGTCTTGGATTTTGCTGCTTTTGCTTTTATACCTCTCACATCATTAATTATCTGAATTATTTTCTTCAAGGAACTTTCCATTATCCATTTTTAGCGCTAGGTCCTTTAGTAGCTTTTGTCTCTGTTCCCTTCAAGAAACGGGCTTAAGTACTATTCTATTACTATACTGTACAATTCTTGGCCGTTTTCTTCCTCTTGTTCCTTTTGTGGTTATGAATGTACGCTCCGGAGGATATGACTATCGTCCTAGGGATATTTTTTTTGTCTATTTCTTCTAAAATTATTATTTCCTTTCCTAACCGTCTGGTTAATTTTTATCATTACCTTCCATTACCATATTTAGAAGTCTTTCAATCTCCCTTGTCTTTTTCATCATGTTTCACCTTTCAAATATGTACATATGTTGCTATGTGTTTTCTATACGTCTTTATATATTTTTCTTAACTGAGCGGATTAGAAACAAATGCGCTTCTGTGCAAATAACGAGATTACAGAGCGATGTGTTTGTATATGATTGTTTGGCAAAAAGTCTCAAATTCATAATTGATCATGGATTTTAAAGCGAAATATATTATAAAAATCATATTAATTTTTAAACTGTTCTCTAGTTTTTTAATCGAATTTCGTCTATTGGATAGTGGCATTTTGGTTTCTAATCCCGTCATTAATTTTGATAAAGTGTAGCTATTAATTTCCTTGAAATTAATTTTGCCAACGTACAATAGCTTTATGAATTATGCGTGTACTTATTACACGTTTTAAATTATTTTGATATTTACGTTATTCGATAGAATACATTTTTTCAAACGCATTGCCTATGGGTTTAAATATAATCGATTATTAACTAGGATTTCTTGTGATTGAAGATACAATAAATTAAGAGGAACGTTATCATTGTCATCATTTTGGTTGACCCCGATCTTCCTTTGTCTTGCACTGTTTCTTCACTTCAAGTCTAAATGACTTAAAAAGGCTTTTGTTTATTAATGAGAAAGACATACAGAAAAATAAAATCAACAAAAAAATATTTAGGCTGCTACCGGGACTCGAAACCGGATCTCCTATCTATCTGGGAAGGTGCGTTACCATAACGCCACATCAGCCTAGTACCTTTCCGTCAATATATCGACGTTATTGATTAACATTAAAAATCCACTAGCTGTTTATATCCGGCGTTGCACGGGTTAAGAATTAAGTTGAAAATAAATTTGTGGGGGAAAACAAAGGTTTGATTCGAATGGTAAAGATTTGGATCGTAAATATTTCAGGGGAGGGGAAGGGTTAAAAGAATAGGGGTGAAATATCGCCTATGTTACCCGCTGAGTCCTAAACAATTAATTTCCAAATTTTGAGTCCGATCGGTCATACGGTACAGATTTGCATCGAAAATATGTCAGTGGGTGAGGAAAGGATATGAGAATAGGGGGAAATATCGCTTATGTTACTCGCCGAGTCCTAAAGAATATGTTTCCAATTTTTGAGCCCGATCGCTCAAACGGTACAGATTTGCATCGAAAATATGTCAGGGGTGGGGAAGGGGTATGAGGATAGGGGGGAAATGTTGCCTATGTTACCCGCCGGGTCCCAAAGTATAAGTACGCAAAATTTTAATCGAATCGGACAAACAGTGTGGATTTGTATAGAGAACAGACAGACAGACAGACAGACATTGAGTTTTATAGGTATAGATTTTAAGCAATCAACTTTTCGGAATACTGTATTCACAAATTACTTAGTGTATCTGATTCGGGTTCGAAATCTGGCAGTACCCAAAATATTTTTTCGTTGGTTTAATTTTTCTGTATGCCTTTCTAATTGATTGATAAATTTTGCTTTAAAATTTATAGAACTTTGTTATGAAATTGTAACTTCACAATAAAAATGTGTTCTTCAATATAATATGAGGCTTTTATTGTTTATCCCAGCTCAGTCCATGACGACCCTTGGGCTGCTTTTTCTCCTGAGTCACCGAACAGAATCATTTTTGTAATAATTTCTTAAGCATCTACAAGTCATGTCCAAACTGCCTCAAAAGATATTTAATTTAATGTAAATAATTAGGTTTTTTATGCCGAGGGTCACCTTAATCGCAGTACATTTCAATTGATTATTTTTAATGATAAAGTAATAGGGTAGTAATTTTAAAATTTCATCAGCCTAGATTTGGATTTAGTCTCGACTCTTAACTAAGATTTCTTAATCGCCGCATTTATTTGAAAAATATTTCAATTCGCGTCGACTTAATCGATTCGGCTAAATTTTTATAAAAATATTTATTTTATTCCCATTTCTCAATCTCTTTAAATTTTTCGGAACGTCCCGTTCAGCGGAATTCATTTCCCCAGAAAATTACTTATTTATAATTATTTTCAACCCTTCGCTGTCATCTGTCACTCAACCGAAGACCATCAGACTAACCGTGAAATTGCGAAATTGAAAAGTTTTTGAATATCGCTATCTAACTGAATAACTTGTATACGTTTGAAGGATAATACCATAGTATACTAAGAACAGTAATACGTCTTCATACAAACTGGCCGCTACCCATTAGAATGTGTGCGTGCGTGCTCGGCGCCGTGTACGCACGCACTGTGACGTACACATTGACAGAGAATATGGGGGCATAAGGCGGCAGCAGTAAGGGCCGTGCCTTCGGTGCCATTCGCGCTTGCAGCCGCCGCTTTAAAAAAAAAATGCGCTTCCCAAAAAAAAAGCCTTTTTTATGTTTGTGGTGCTTTACTAAAAAGGTGTGTTGATTGTCACAAAGACTGTGAGTTTTTAAAAGTCTACATTGATGTTAATCAGCGTTCTTGCAATTTAAGTGCAGAAACTAGGTATACTAATTACAGAAATTTTGCGGGTTTCGTGTCTACCTTATGCGTGGGAATCTCAGACGCTACGAGTAAAGTGACAACCATAGCGCCAACGCATTAGTAGGCTAATAACTCACCGACAGGCCGGAGATAAACTACTGTTCTGGGTATACTGTGATAATACACTGGAATGCAAGGGATATAAATATATACGCTGTGTTATACTGGCTCTGATAGAATATAAAGCACGTAGCGTGACTCGCGAAGAGGTGGAAAGGGTTACTCGCATTTGATGAAGGTATGTCGAGTCTGTGATGATTGTTTATTTAAGAGATAGCGAAACTAATGACGAAGGATTTTATTTTCAAATATTATATTTATTACAGTATTAAATTGCTGTTGTAATTAATATAAATAATTGCTCTTATTGAAGAAGTTACATTTTTGTATCGACATCACCTTTTAAGATTAAGCTTTTGTTTTTAACAAACTGATAAATGATAAAGAAACTCACCCTGGATCTGTATCTCGGACACGTGATGAGGAGTTCAGAAAGTACGAGGTCTTGCACCTCATAATACAGGTACAGATTGCCAGAATTTGGAGTCCTGGAAGAAAGAGAACATCACAACTGAAAACCTGAGACAGTGGTTTGGCCACTAGAGAGCAGAGCTATTCTGGGCCACAGTAAATAAAATAATGATAGCCAACGTCTGTTGAACGGGTAAGAAGCAAGTATAAGATAGAATGTGACTGGATGCCCACAAAAGAACCTGCAGTTACGCCCGTAATGAAAAGGACTATCTACCTTGCATAGGGGCTCGGGGGTGCATTGCATAGTAATCATTTACTGCCTAAGAACTGACACCTTGTGAGAAAGGGGAGAAAGGGGGAAGGTGGCAATGTTCCCGAGAACTTCACCAGAAGGGATGAGAGGAGTTGAATCCGAGTGGATAAAGGAAATATTCTGTACGAAATATCCGCGATTATGCTTCCAGACATCAATCCTCATGGTGAACCCTGCAATTGGTTACAAAATGTGGGCCAGAGAGATCGTAAAACATGGAGGAATACCCCAGAAAACTCAAAACAGAAATTTGTTCCCAGACCGAAGTATTAAAATATTAGTACGAACTGCAACAATTCATACTTTGCGTTATTCATTGGCATCAACATACAAAAAAACGAATTGAAATAACGATTTTATCAAATTTTAACAATCGTTTAAAAAAAACTAAGAACACATTTTTGAAAAGTCATTTGTATTACTTCACAATTAAAAAAGGACTGTAGAGATTTGTGTAAAAACGCTCCTGACTTGAAATTTTTACGATAATAGCACGATAAAATCCATGTTTATTATTGAGATTATTATTACATTTTATAAACTGAAGAACTATTTAATTTCTAAAGTAAGAAATTTTCAAAGAACTCGATGGAGGAGGAGCCAATAGGGGTTATCGTATTTATAATAAGAGTACAAATGTCGATAAAACCACTACATGTGTTTTATGGAATAATATAATAAAAATTCTTATATTTTAACATAATGATGCCCAATTATCTTCTATCTTAAGATTGGGTTTGCTACGAAAGTACATCCTTAAAACCCTTAATTTCGTATTATCTCTCTCGCTCTAATGATCGTAACCCCAAGCGCTGAGTGGTTGTTTTTTCACTGCATTAGATATTTTTTCACTACCCTCCCTTGTCTCACATTACTTGATGGCTGTAACAAGGGATAAAATATTTAAGGCCGGGGGCGCATCCCTTCCCCGATGAATTATGGATTATTTCCTGGAATTTTGTGAGAATTCTCGACTCGGCGAAGAAAATGCGGATTCATTCACGATTTATAAAAAAGGCAAGATGCCCATCATCGAAAGTAATTTTTATGGCATATTCAACATTTTTACGGTCATATTTTGTAGAGATTTTTGACCATTTAAAAATAGCACGAGAATGTATTTTTTAATCAAAATACGTAAGATTTCGTAAATAGACCGAAATGTTAGATATATGGCCGTATTTCGAAAATAGCAATATTGGGATAGATGAGAATAAAAAAAAATATACGAGACATATGTATAGGTCGGTGTTCGGTATTTGTCGTAGATTTTGGAGAATTATATATTTTCACATATCTCTCTCAAAGTAAATATCTTTATTTGCGGTGTCCGATGTCTGCAATGCCTTTAGAAAAGGTATTGATTCCTCCGGTGCCTTCTTATCCAGGCGGTCTCGTCTCACAGAGCTTCAAATGGATTACCGATGTACCTATCGCAAATTTAATCTCACAATTCTCACGCTTCGACTAAAATTATATGAAATAAGTACTAATGCTACAGTTAATGTTATGGAAAAATTGTCGTGTTGGACTCGTAATTATTTTGACTGACTTAATCTCCTCTCTCTCTCTCTCTCTCTCTCTCTCTCTAACTCTCTATTCTAGAACATATTTATTAATTGTATTTTTTTGTACCTTTTCCTCTCCTTTTTTTAACATCGTAATTTTAATTCAATAAAGTTAATTTATTAATTATCATTAAAGTTAATTCAAAAAAGTTAAAAGACATTTAAGTCATAAAAGTTAAGTATATAATATAACACAATAACACAAAAAGCCCCAAACGATGACACCCGACTAAACACAGTGAGTTGAGTCACAATCAGGTTGATACCATTTCTGATTGATGTCAAATTTGAATAAAAAAAGTTACGACAGTTTATCTCAGAGAAAAATATTTTCTATATAATGCAAGACACAAAATGCAATACAAGCTGTGAAAAAGCGCTTGCTTGTTGCCGCTGTGTTTTTTGTCTAGCGGTCAATGATGTTTTTGAATAATTTTTAAAACAACAATTCAAATGTTTTTTAATGATCAAATGTGAATTCTTTCAGATTTGTAATGAAGGTTAACACATTCTATCAAAATTGGTCGGCCGTTGTGAATATTGAAAGAGTAAATGTAAAATGTAATGATACTCCTCTCCTACACAGTTTATGTCACTCATGTAGAAGAGAATATCCATCATAACTAACTATCTCTATCTTGTAAAAAAAATGTATTTGTAATAAATTTTTAAATTTTTTATTTTATTTTTTAAGTATGTGTCTTTAAAAATAACAATATTGCGTGTAGTCAAACATTATGTATGATGTGGGCCATGATTTGATTGCAAAAGTCTAGCCGAACTCTGAACAGTAAGAACTGTGCATAGGTCAATACACATTGATGCTGTAAAATAGCGTTGGTGGATAGCACAGGTACCTACATTAGTTAGAAATCGAGCACAATAAATCTCTGAAACGAACGAACGAAAATTTGTAAAACTTTTTTCCCAGAAATTATTCAACAAAGTCTACGGCATGTATGATTTCAACACTGATTGATGTGCGATGCTATACTGCACGCATATAACGATACATAAAGTTATTCAGAAATAACATCGGCCTGCTACATACAAATACATTTTATTTTATTTATCGCAATTATTTAGTTCCACACATAATGTTGTGTGGGCTAATATATGATTTCACTTAGACATATTACATTCCATCTAATCATTCAAAAGTTCTTACAATAAAATTTTTGCACTTCAGTTTAAACCTCCTTATATTCTCCATGTTTTAAATTTACCTAAGCATGCTATCAAATATTTTAATACCTTTATATATCATACAATTTTGTGAGGTGTTTTTTTTTCTTTGGTAGTCTTATGTTGTCGCTTCCTCTTGTATTGTAAGAATGAAAATCCTCATTCAGCTTCATCCTGTCATTAAAGTATTTGGGTACTAATCCATGTTTAATTTTAAATATTTGCACTATTACATTATAATGCATTCAATAAACTGATAAGATTATTGGATATTGATCTGTTCGAGTGCAGCCACACAAGACTAAGAAAAATTTTTAGTGCTGAATTTTTTTCCACGTAATAATTAAGTTTCTTTTTCTTTTATTTAAATTTTTTATTCTTTCTTTCTATATAATTAATATGCCTTAGTATATCATAAATATTTATCATTACTGACATATTTCTGTTTGTTTAAATTTTTTTATTCTTTCTTTCTATATAATTAATATGCCTTAGTATATCATAAATGTTTATCATTACTGACATATTTCTGTTTGCTTAAATTTTTTATTCTTTCTTTCTATATAATTAATATGCCTTAGTATATCATAAATATTTATCATTACCGACATATTTCTGTTTGTTTAAATTTTTTATTCTTTCTTTCTATATAATTAATATGCCTTAGTATATCATAAATATTTATCATTACTGACATATTTCAGTTTGTTTAAATTTTTTTATTCTTTCTTTCTATATAATTAATATGCCTTAGTATATCATAAATATTTATCATTACTGACATATTTCAGTTTGTTTAAATTTTTTTTTCTTTCTTTCTATATAATTAATATGCCTTAGTATATCATAAATATTTATCATTACTGACATATTTCTGTTTGTTTAAATTTTTTATTCTTTCTTTCTATATAATTAATATGCCTTAGTATATCATAAATATTTATCATTACTGACATATTTCTGTTTGTTTAAATTTTTTATTCTTTCTTTCTATATAATTAATATGCCTTAGTATATCATAAATATTTATCATTACTGACATATTTCTGTTTGTTTAAATTTTTTTATTCTTTCTTTCTATATAATTAATATGCCTTAGTATATCATAAATGTTTATCATTACTGACATATTTCTGTTTGTTTAAATTTTTTTTATTCTTTCTTTCTATATAATTAATATGCCTTAGTATATCATAAATGTTTATCATTACTGACATATTTCTGTTTGCTTAAATTTTTTATTCTTTCTTTCTATCTAATTAATATATTTCTAAATGTGGAGACCTATAATTGGCCATCTATATTGTATCAATGTTTTCTATGCTTTTTTTTGTGCTGTTGGTCTTCCATAATCATTAAATAAATAAATAAATAAATAATTTATTCTTTATTATTTACGGTTTCTAGTTCTAGGGCAATCAACATTTTTGTTATTTTAGTTCATTTATTACACTTCAATATTATGCGCATCGCTCTGTTTTGTACTATTTGTAGTTTCTTTCGCATTCCTTCGTTGCTTATAAATAATATATACTGGAACAATAATTTATGTGCGGGAGAATTATAGTATTGTATATACATAAACCTGTATTTTTATTTATATATATTCTTATTCTTCCAAGTAAGGACAGTTTTTTTGCGATTTTCTTCACAACATATTCAGTATTTTTTGTAAATGTTAGTTTTGAATCTGTAATTACACCTAGGTATTTTATACTGTCTAAATTTTCTAATATTTAATTTTTTAGTTTCGCATTATATTTAGTTGTTCTTTTTTTGCTTCCAATTATCATACATTTTGTTTTTGAAACATTAAATTTAATATATTCAAGAACACATTCATATTTGTGAAGTTGTAATTTTTCAGAACAAAGTTCTGTGAAATATTTAATAACCAAATTAATTAATCAATTAGAAAGACATACAGAAAAATCTAATTCACGAAAGAATATTAGGTTACTACATCCCAGTAGTAACCTAATATTTTTTCGTGAATTAGATTTTTCTGTATGTCTTTCTAATTGATTAATTAATTTGGTCATTAAATTTAAGTTCGTTGAATTGGAGCCATTTTGATATTTCCTTCAGTTCTTTATTTATGTTGTAGATCGCTGTTTCCAGGTCATTATCCTCTATGTATATTAAAGCATCGTCTGCAAATAATCTTATTTTACATTTATTTAGTACTGATGTAACGTCATTTATGTACATGATAAATAATAATGGTCCCAAATTGTAATTATTTTTGTTACATGCAGCCTTGTTGCTGTTCAGCGAATTATTTTGAATTATTTTATCTCATGAATAGGGTCTCTGGCCCCATCAATCTTCATCAAGAGCGATCGACAAAATTAAAAAATCAAAGCAGAGCTCTGTGTTGACAGACAACATGAGGGCTGTTTAACCACCCCTAGTAACATTCTAATTAGCGTTGCTTGACGGATTCAGAATGACTGTTTAGTGCTACGCTGCGAGTTAATTGACGATTAGGTACGTTCTCCCACTGGCGAGATATTTTTAAATCTACCCTAAACCGTAATAAATTGTAATAATGGCTGGCCTTAAAAATTTAATTAATAAGATAGTCCATTTATCTAATGAACATTTTTTGCAGTTTATTAAAAAATATTTAAAAAAAAACTTTATTGAATTTTTGAAATTCATTTCTCTTTTTGATTTCTCGCATCACATCGCAACATTGAAGACTCAAGTTTTCTCTTCATCTTTGATTTTTGATAAATTTAAATAATATTAAATGAAATATATGCGTATTACTAAGTGATATCTAGACGACTGCCATTGATGATCATCACTAACGCATTGCTAGATTGCTGGACACGTGCAGTTAGTATATTATATCTAAACTGTATTTATAAAAAAGCAAATTATCTATATTATGATTGTGCTGGAAGCTCATCGAGTAGCCTGCCATTATCAGGAAACAGTAGGGATGGGTCCACGCTGTACTAACTACTATAATGTAGTACTACATTACATTGAAGTGTACACTTACACATTTTGAAGTGTAGTGCACACTACAAACTACACACACTTCAAAGTTATTGAAAGTACATACTTCAAAAAGTACACTTCATTTTAAAGCGAACACTACAAAGTACACACACTTCAAAGTTATTGAAAGTATGAGTACGTACTTCAAATAGTACATTTTTTATGTGAAATTTTTGGGAAGTCAATTTAGATAAATGAAGAAATTTTTGAAATCCATGGTTTTGAAAATTTTCTAGTAGCACACTTTTCCAGAAGCATTTTATTTCAATCAAAGCCGTTCATTTTCCCAGATTTGGAAATTTTTTTTCGGAATTTCTTGTAAAATATATATAAACTCCCCCTTCCCTAGACTATTACATAATATCAGTTAATCTTTGGAACCCTGTGTAAAACAAAGTATCCCTCTTCTCAAATGTCCCGCCCTTCCTGCCGAAAAATATTTATTTTAATTTAAGGGCATCCTTTCCACATTTAGAATAATGATTCTTCAGAACTATGCGCAAAAGGTATAAACATCCTGGCTACAATTCCTTCTCCTCCCATTAAAAAGTGTTTTGTATTGAAGGCCCTGAGTAAAAAATGGGAAACCTCTCCCTACTTATCCCAACATTTTTCCTACAGTATAAATGTATTTGGAATTGAAAAAACAAAATCACCACCAAAAATATCAATAATCGCAGAATTTTTTTCGTCTTTGCAACACGACATTGTAAAAAAACTCAATCAGCTTTCCACCAACTGAATAATATCTTTTGTTGCTAGATGCGGATGGCTGGCTGTACATTTTACCGATGTGTTGCTCGACTGAGAGATGTAATTTCGTAACCTGCTTAGTGTTATCTTCCACAGGTGCATCCTTGTTTACTGTCCTATTCGGAAAACTACTATCTAGCTAAGAACATCCTTAGTGCTTTAATTTAATACAAGGATAGGAAAGGATATAAAATCGAATAAAATCTTCTCTCTCATCTATCCTTTGACTGTAACTGGGATGAATTCTTTTTTAAAAAAGTTTCAGTATACACTAACAGAATCACTATATTTAAAAGTGAATCACTCAGATTTAATATATAACAATATAGAAGATTTCATGTTTTTGGAATAAGTCGATGTTTATAATATAAAAACTTACTATGTATATGAAACGAGATGTTTTCAAGAAAAAATAAATCATGTTTTTTCCAGGATTTTTTCAAAATATCATTTGTTCGTCCAGAGAAAGATACAGTGGTATCGAAACCGGTAAACATTAAAAAACAGTGTGATTTAAACAGTCACTTCGTGGTGCAACATTTTAAATTTAAATTCACACCTGTAGATAGAAAAGACTTTCCGAAACTAGTAGTGAAAAATAAACCAAATAATGTGATTGTAGAACAAAGTTAAAACAAAAATTATATTTTAATATATTTTATAATTATAATTATATTTTAATGTGGTACATGCAAAGTTTGTTAGTTTTTTTAAATTAATAATTATTTCAAACATAAAGTTAGCTGTAGGTATAGAAATATAAAAATATCTTCAATATATAGAACGTTATATCAGACGATTTCGCTGTTGTATTAATTTTTCTTCTTCGAACTTACGAGATAAGTTTTAAATTATTTCGCTTTCTATACAATATCTTGGAAAATAATATTTTTGTCAGGGTTAAAATTATACTGGATTCTTAAAAACTTAGAAATTTATTTTTTGAACATATTTTTTTTATGTTTTAAAGCCAATATCTATATCTGCTCATGTAGAGGAGTTCTAGAGGAAATAACAATGAGAATATTGCAAACTTGGAGTGCGTTTGTAATATTGAATATGTAATATATCCTGTGTCTCAAGGAAAGAGTCTTTGATCATTGCATTCCTGTAACCCGGATTCCAAATACCAAGCTACTTCAGTCTATAGACAAGACATATGTTGAAGCTAGTGAAAACCACCTACAACAGAGAAAAAAGATTTATAGAAATTAACGTTGTATACACCACTTTTTTATTGAAAAAAAAATTCAACATGTTTTAAAGCCAATGGCTTCTTCATCAGGATAACAAATGTACAAAATTAATTTTAAAAATCGAAGTATAGTTAGTCAAAATATTAAAAAGTTATATTTATGGAAAATGAATTATAATAAAGTACCTCCCTACTTAACATGAAAATAAATTTAAAAGATAACTATTTGTAAATAAGACCTTAGGAAAATAAACATGTTGATTTTTTTTTCAATAAAAAAGTGGTGTAAACCAAGTTCATTTCTATAAATTATAATTATAATGTCACCACAAAATAATTTTGCTGTATTTGAAGAAGAAATTTTTTTTTAATTTCATGCCTTTTGCTTATCAAAATTTTCACGTTCCTGGTCGAGTTTTGAGTTTAATCAAACGCCGTAAAAGCGGATCAGTCCTTTTAATATCCTGAGTTTATCTCTATACCAAAATTTCAATACCTATACATGGTACTGAGATATATCTCTAAGATTTTTCTCATCACGTCTCATTCCGTGTACTTGTGCCATAATTGAAACTGTGTGACTAGAAAAAATACGTAACAATATAAAAACACAAAGATATCTTATCCTATCTATCCTTCCAGTGATATATGAATAGGCGTGCGGGTCGCGTGTTATTTTTGCAGCACGCGCAACATTTTTTTTCACTGCCAAGCCTCCTGGTGTCGTACTTAGTATGTAGAGTACTACGGTGATATAAATCGTTTCTAAAGAAACGATCAATAATGGCAAAAAATATCAATATTTTTTCAATCTTACAATCAAAAAAAATTATTCAAAGCATTTAACTTATTTAAACAGTTTAAAAAAAAATAGGAGCTTGTTAGTCTTATGGTCTCTCGCTTCGTGATCCAAAGGTCGCGGGTTCGAACGTCACTCAAGACCAGCAAGTTTGTCCTATTATGATAGCACAAGCGTTTAGCTTACTTTGAAAATAGTAAGAATATTGGGGGACACGTATTCCGTGTACGCATCTCTATTTTTTATAAAAAAAAACAGTAAGTTCATCCAATCCTTACATATCTATTGAATATATCTACATATGAATTATTTAGCTTACTCAAAAGCCGCAGAAGATATACAATAATACAGAAAAAAGTGCCTCGCGAATACTGCAAGGTACATTGTAATAAATACTGGAGCCTTACATATTCTAGTTAAAGTTTTCTGGGATATTCTGATGTGTGAATACGACATTTTTTATGATTTATCATCAAGGCTGATGTGTTGATTCGATGATGCTCGCAATAGGATTAAAATATCGTATACATGCGGCAGAACATCGAATCGAACATCGAATGTAAGATCGAATAATATTTATTTAATGAACTACATTTTGCTACTTAAAAACAGACGGGACGTATTTATTAATATCCGTGATTGTTTAAGAAACGCCAACATGTCTGTCAAATGTCAATATTTCTATTATTTTTACAAAAATATTAATATTTGAACTCTATGAATGAAAAAACTAACCCATAAAAACATTTTTTTCTTATACTCCCTTTCTCATTGAATCAGGTTTCGTGCCTATACACGCATCTGGCTAATTACTCAGTTGTATTGATTCCAATTTGAAAAACCAGTAAAATTTCGTAAAATCCAAAATCATATTATATTTATTAATTTTTTTAAATGAAATTTTTTTAGATCATTTTTATCGTCGCCACGAGTCTGCTTGCAAAGTTTCAGCTCCATTGGATCACAGGAAAAGGTTTAAAAATCGATCCAAAGTTTTTTCAAGTCAGACAAGCAAGCAAGCAAGCGGACGCTACGAGTTAAAAGAAAAGGAGCAAAAATAGTAGCCATGTGTAAAAGAAACCGATTTCATTGATTCAAATGGCGGTTACTTTGTGGTGCAACATGATTATTTTATTTTAAACTAAATTGAATTTTATAATACACACACGTTGAGTTAAATTTATCATAACTGCACTTTCGAGAAGAGCATTCACTCTCATCATCAGGTGTAATTTATAACTAACCTAAATACATAAATTATATTATCGTATTCGAGTGAAGCAGCGGGTCGCGGAGCAGTGGAAAGAATATTTTTGGGCTTTAACGGGAAGATGCAGAGGATTGGAAACATTTGTTGGAATGCGATGTTGTTTATGTGTTTTCTCTAAATTTAGTTTTTTTCCGGATTTTGACTACTACGCTAGAGACCAATTCATTCATTCTTGCGGTCTCTCAGTTGTTGAAAAATTGACCCTTGAGATTCGTCCTTTTACAACAGGGATAACAAGGCCCGGATCTGTCATCCCTTTCCACCCCTTTTAGGCATTCTCCCTTTCTTTCGCACAACACCCGCCCCGTGAGTGACGTATACTGTGATGTGGGTCCCTTTTGTGGGATAAAGAAAAAATGTTCTAAATTACCGAAATTGGAGTTAACAACCTAATTGGATGTTTCTAGAATAATCCTTTATATTTCACAGTTCTAAGTCAAATTTTGCATAGTTATTCTTTAGGACTGTGCGTACAACAAATCTCTCCTCTGCCAGCCAACTCATCCCTTTTCCATGATATAAATGTCCTTTATAGGTCCAAATCAGATAGCATTTTCAAATTTTAATCTTAAAAAAGTGGATTTTGTGGTGGAGGTTGCCGCTACTGCAGGCAGACGGAGAGAAATGTTTATGTGGGTGAGTTGATTATATTTTTATCAGGGTCCTAAAGAAAGTAATAAATATTTATATAGTAGTGATGTGTGAGGGTGCTGTGAGGATAGGTGTGTCAATTTGTGCAAGTTACAGAAGAGGGTAACATGATTATGCTTTGCGCGGAGTTCTAAAGAGAAACTGTGCAAAATTTGTAACGGGTGGCTATCAAAATAAAACATATATCACTGAGGAGTATTCAGGTAGTCAGGGAGAAAGGGGGATGGTGCATGTATTTTGCGCAGGGTCCTAAAAAGTGACTATGCACCATTTTGTTGTGATTGTTGAATAGGTTGTATTGATAATAGATAGACAGGCAAGGACGGATTTGGCGTTAACGTTGTGAAGATTATTCATGATCAATGATCATTGAATGGGTAAAAACCATAATCTATGTTACCTCTTCATGTTATTCAAGTTTTGAGAGTATCAGAATCTCTCATCGATAGTTGAAAATTAGTTTAACACTTGACGTGTCGATGAGAAATTATGATACTCTTGGAACTCGAGTAGTAACATATATAATTAAACTCACGTAGACTCAATATTAATCATGTTTTTAACCAAATTTAATGATCACAACTTGTGTATATTTAGCTTAAATTAAAAAAAAAAGATTCAAAATACATACATAATATTATGTGGGATAAAAACAATGGCAACAATACCTATCCAAAATATTAAAAAATGTTTTGAATGCTGTCACCGAGGATTACTAATTAAAAATTTATTGAATTCTAGATTTTATGTATCTCTCCCGTTCAATATCACGTATCCTATAAATTGTGATTTTATGATTCTGTAAATTTTCGAATTCGTTATTGTTTTTGGATATTGCTGCCTTTGCTTTTATACTCCAAATAATAGTTGTACCCATAACCATAAGTAATCAATTATTTTTGGTGTGGAATGCTTTCTTCAGTCAAGCTCAGTAAAGTGAACGTTAATATACGCATTTATTATACGTGTTTTATACGCAATATTATAATCCGTGGCCTTGTGACGTGATAATTAATTTTTTTTTTAATTACTCTGTTGTAAAATGGCGGACAATCAACTAACTGAAGAACATTTACGTCATTGCATGCTGTATCATTTTCGATCGGGTGTTATTGCAACGGTTGCAACAAAGAAAATTTGTGATGTGTATGGAGACGTATTGATAGTAAATAAGTGTCAACGTCGGTTTAGAAAATTTCCCGAAGGTGATTTTGACTTGCCTGATAGCGAGCGAAGTGGGCGCCCGGTGGGGTTTGATAATGACGCTTTAAAAACACCTAGAAGCATATTTTTCTTCAGTCTACCAACAAGATGGCAAAAGGTCCTAGATAACGATGGACATTCAATCGACTAAAAATAAAATTAAATGTAGTTAAATTCTTTTTTGTTGCCACTTAATAATTGATTACTTATGGGTACACCTAATATATATTTTTACTATTTAGTAACGTTATGAGAGGCAGTTGAATACACATACATTCAATAGTAGTTATAGAGTTGAATTCTAGCTGGTATTTCTTACTTTAGTATTTATCATAAAATGCGTTGTCAATACGATACATTTGTATTAAAAACAACCCTTATGTAAGAATTTTGAGAGACGTACCGTTTTGAGACATAGATGAATACACATACATTCAATAGTAGTTATAGAGTTGAATTCTAGCTGGTATTTCTTACTTTAGTATTTATCATAAAATGCGTTGTCAATACGATACATTTGTATTAAAAACAACCCTTATGTAAGAATTTTGAGAGACGTACCGTTTTGAGATATAGATGAATACACATACATTCAATAGTAGTTATAGAGTTGAATTCTAGCTGGTATTTCTTACTTTAGTATTTATCATAAAATGCGTTGTCAATACGATACATTTGTATTAAAAACAACCCTTATGTAAGAATTTTGAGAGACGTACCGTTTTGAGACATAGATGAATACACATACATTCAATAGTAGTTATAGAGTTGAATTCTAGCTGGTATTTCTTACTTTAGTATTTATCATAAAATGCGTTGTCAATACGATACATTTGTATTAAAAACAACCCTTATGTAAGAATTTTGAGAGACGTACCGTTTTGAGACATAGATGAATACACATACATTCAATAGTAGTTATAGAGTTGAATTCTAGCTGGTATTTCTTACATTAGTATTTATCATAAAATGCGTTGTCAATACGATACATTTGTATTGAAAACAACCCTTATGTGAGATTGTAGCGGGTGGGTGATCGCCAGTGATCGGCATTTGACCATCTTCGCCTGTGTATATTGCTGGCGATAGACGAGGGTGCGGATGCGGGTGTTTTCTTGGAAAGAATGGCTACATGACTTGTGGAAGCTTGCTGACAGTTTGTAAGAGCATTGTCTGATTGTGGCCTCCCTGTGCTGGCGGTGTAACTTTTTGAGGTTTGCTCCGGAACGTGTTTTGTATTATTTCTAAAGAAAATCGAACGTCGTCAAACACGTATTCTTTGGGTGAACATATATTAAAAGTATTTTTTTTCTATTTTTTATTTCTTTTCACTGATATAGTTTCATACATATGTTGTATGGGCTAATACATGATTTTTTCAAAAATAGAATACGGAATACGTGTCACATTAATATTCTTACTATTTTCAAACCAAGCTAAATGCTTGTGCTATGGAAATAATAATATCTACCTTAAAACTTATTGCATTACATAACCTACAGTCATTTAAAGTTTATTATTTCACTATAAACGTTTTACACTTCAGTTCAAACTCCTTTATATTTACTGTGTTTTGTATAGTTTTTGGCAGGTTATCTGAAGATTTTAAGGCCTTTCTACATTAGACAATTTTGTGAGTGATTTTTCTTTTTCTTTTGAAGTCTTGTGCTGTCAGCGCCTCCTGAATTGTATGAATGAAAATCCTTATTTTTTTCTTATTTTACTATTTTTTTCAATAAATATATATAGTTTATTATAATTTGACTTTTATATAACAAAATGCTTGTATCATATATATAACAATAAAACCTTGTGGTTACATATAAATGTAATAAAATAAATTCAAATTATCTTTGTTTTCGCCATTTTAATAGATGAATATCAACATATCTCGAGAACGATGTTCTCGTCTTCAGGATAATTTAGTATGCTGGTATGTATATTATTTAGAATTTTTAGTATTTTAATTATATCTGATATGATCAAAAGAATCGAGAAAAATTATTTGGTTTTGATAATGCATACATATTTGTGGGCGAAAGGAACAAACGAACAAGTAAAAAATGCAGGTTTTCAGGATAGCCATAACAACATTTTGGAATTTAGTTTGTTTATGAAATATTTCTTAAAACCTTTGATATTTTTATCTAATTTTTGCACAAGTAGCTTTGTTTATTGCACAAGAACGTTGAACCAGGTTGATAAATGTAATTGTTCCTTGCCAAAATAATCAAATAACTAATCACGTCATTTGCCTTTTTCAAAAAATTAAAAAAAAAGTACCATTTCTTTATATTTTCTGACTCATCTAATTTTTCATCTTCATCACACATGTGTATCTACAGAACAACTGTGTACTTAACTCAAAACTCGATTTTATTTACTCTTTTGATTTTTCCTTTCGCCAACAGATATATTTATTGTTTATTTGTTCTGAAACAACGTTTTTTTTGCAATTTAGATTAAGACGATAGTATTTCAGTTGCTTAAATCAAAACAACTTTAATTTTAAAAATTGAAAATACCTATAAATAAACAGCAAAAAGTTGAGGAACGTTGCGAAGGAAACCTCAAACCGTGAGAGGTTAATCTTTTAGTTTATTTATGAGAAGGTTTCCCTAACCTATCATGAAACCTGGGTATAACTTCGTTCATTCCAAAGTAATTATATTTACGTGTTGTGCCTCTATGGTTTATTTTTTTATTTAAGGTATCATTCTTTATTTCTCTGAGTGTGTTGCTTTATAAGCCAGTTCCGTAATTCTAACCTTTTGGGAGTTGGTTTGTATATCCCGTGTCGCAGCAGAGCGCGAGCGCCGTCATTTATGGCTGCAATACTTTTATGGAAGAAATTTTATAAGACATTATTTTAAATTTAAATAAGTGTTCGCCCCTGCAAACTTTGGACGCAATTTAGTGAATAAATATTACATAAGTGTGCTCTTTATAGCTAAGATTAATATAATGTAAGTAAATATATATAACGGACAAAGAGCTTATGTCAGCTCAGAAAATTTTCTTTTAAAACCCTCCCATTTATAAGAAGAATTAATAGTTTTATTTTTTTTCAATAAAAATATTGATTGTATTATTTGTATAAATCTACTTAAATTATTTAATTAATTACACCTACATGTTTCGGAAATACCTTTTCATCATCAGGGTGTTATATGTCAAAATATCAAAATGAATAATGACTTTTGTTTTTCTAAATTATTTGAAAAATCATTTTTAAATATTTTACTGAAGTTCTTGATTACACAAAATTATTGGAGTATTTTTAAGAATTGGACTAGTAGTTAAATTTAATTGATTATTAATAATATTTTATTTACTTTTACATGCTTTACTAATTTTTAATGATTCTAAACTATTCAATTTAAGACCGAAATCATGAATGTGTAAAATAGAAAGTCTTTAATCTTTATCAAAACCGTGATCATTTTCTAATAAATGATTTGCGAATTCAGAAAAACCATGACTATTCAGACATCTCAAATGCTCTATGATAATGAAAGGTTTTGATGTTTTTAAATAATTTAGAAAACCAATTCATTTAGATATTTTTAGATACATAAAACACCCTGACGACGGAAAGTTTTTTCCGAAACATGTAGTTGTTATGAATCAAATATAAGTAGATTAAAACTTTTTTTTTTTTTATAAATATTTTAAATATTTCATTCAAAACGGGCAACCCTGAATCCCTGTCTACCTTGCGAAATCCAGAGAGTAAATTTTAACAATGTTTGTTTTACACACAAAGCACAATTTTCACCTCTTGTGATTCGTCAACAAACAATGTATCCGACCAGAGGAAAAATAAAATTGTAACCTTCGCAAAAACTTTTCGCTCCATTCAGCAGAGTGTATCCCGCTCCTGTCCGCGGGCCGACATCCTTCACTGGGACCGAAATTGCGCGGTTGATCCCGGTCGCTCTAGTGGTTTCGGGAATCCTACCCACTATTCTATTCGAGAATTTTTTTTATGCTTCACTGAGATGTTTGCGAAATAAAGAAGAATTGAAAATATTTTAGAACTTTCGTGGAATGTGACGAAAGTTAAATTTTTTGGAAGAATTTCATTTTCCATCAGAAAGCGTTGAAAATAAAATATCTATATATTTACAGATAGGTAGTAATTGTAAAACATTTTTATTGTGACTTTTGATATTTTAAAAATGAGCGTATAAAGATTTTGTCGTGTTTCTTCTTGAGGGCTTAGACGTCCACTTTCTCAGTAATATTCCAGTGTAAGTTCACACGTATATTGCGGAATACAACAATATACAATGATAGGTTTATCCCGCGACTGTCTGTATTCCCGAGCAAATTTAAAATAGCGCGCCCGTTCTTTTGTACAATCTTTCGGCCAGAATATATACTCTCATACGTACATATGTATGCTCACACACGCGTTTATATATCGAGATATATGTAGGAAAGCAGCAGTGGTGTATATAGAATGTAGGTCACCAACCTGAGAAAGAAAATGGCTCATAAATGATCATGAAAAGCGCCAGTCAAATATACAAAAATGGCCATACCAGATTGCTGGTGCCTCTGAGATGCCTAATTGGATGGAATCAAAAATGAGTTTTTTTTTTTTAATATAGAGATGCGAACACAGAATTCGTGTCACATCAATATTATTACTATTTTCAAATTAAGCTAAATGCTCATGCTATGAAAATAGGAGTAACTTGCTTGTCTGGAGTGAGATTCGAACCTGCGACCTTTGTATCACGAGGCGAGAGTCCTAGCCACAAGACCAACAAAGTAGGTAGGTAGCGCCGATAGTGGACAGAGTCGGCAGCAGATATATCTAACGAAAGTAGCAGATTTATAGGTTGAACGAGGCTCGAAATTGGTCGCTTCCCAATAGATTTTGGGGTAGTCCGAAGAAGACACTGGGACAAAAGTGGAAAGGGGACTTGTCCCAGTATAGAACCAGGACTAACAACCTTGTGATGGGGCAAGAGCTTCTGAACCGATGACCTTAAATTGCTGGAACATATTCGAGTAGGAAGAAGAAGAAAAATTAATAATATACATTAATTTGTACCTACCAAAATTGTTTTCTGAGTGGAGTTATTAATACGATTATTATTATTATTTCCCTAAGGAATGTATTAAAAGGGCTGAACTGGATTTGATTTAAGTGAGATTCGATAAAATAGCTGAATTAAGGCTAGGTATATGATACCCGATGGTATCATCTAAAACACCCCTTTACAGAACTAATAAACATATCAATATCCTGATTTAATTAACCCCAGAGGTAATGATTTGTAATTATTTGATTTGATTAATGGTAATGAGAGGCGATAATGCTTTTCATATAAGATTACATTTCAATCTTGTGATTTATCGAAAATATGACACCAGATAAATTAAGTGAATTGGCAAGATTTTTTTAATATTCAACAAGACCGATAATAGATTGAACTGGTTAATAAATAGCCCATAAATTTTGGATCATGTCGAAATTAATCGACATTAATTTTTGGAATAACAAACATTGTATAACAATATGCGCCATTTTTTTAAAACATGAATGCGCCTGTAGAGTATTATTTATTTTATAATGCCACGGGATTCTGAAAATCAATAAAAATCAAACATAATCGAAGGTTTGCAAATGAAACACTTAAAAATTATTTCAAATTTGATTCATTTCACAAAAAGTTACTGGATACGAATTTAATAAATTATCCAAATTCGTAATTCGTTATAGAATCTTCCCTGCACTTTTATCACTCTTGAATCATTGAACCAAAATTGCTCTCTGAGTGGAGTTATTAATATATTTATTATTATTTTTTACCTTAGGAATGTATTAAAAGGGCTGAACTGGATTTGAGATTCAATAAAATAGCTCACTTTTTGTCATTCCTGAATCTTTCAGGCCCGCACTAGAAAACTTCTCGCTTGTCGGTAGGTACTCCCTAGATTTACTATCGCTGGAATCACATACGTGCTGGCAACACACACTGCACGATTTCGCTTGAGACGCACGCGACTGCAAAGTAGTTGGTTCGAGAATTTACGAGAATAGTCCAGTCATTTCCAAGAGACTTCGATAGTGCGTAATGTCTTCTCATTCTAACATCTCGTCGCAATATATAATAATGCATGGTTTTAAAAACAAAGTTTGTTTACTTTTGTATTATTCAGTTGTATTTCAAGATTAAAATCGGCCTTTATTCTGAGTAATGTGTTTATTGAAATACACCGGTTGTATTTAAATAATCGTTTGAACTTTGATAATCGGGTCATACTCGATACTTCATATCTCGTTGAATTCCCCATGGATGCATTATTTTGGTAAATGTTATTCCCCAAACGATAATTTATTTACTATAAATATCAAAGGAAATAATTTAACAATACCAGTTGTCAGTAGAATTTCGTAGTCTGCCAGAAATACCATGAAGTTCCTCTTTTTGTTCATCTTCGTCTCGTTCTACCTGCTAGGCTTTCTGGCCTTGGCTGCCCCAAAACGTGACAGCAGTGCAGAGAATAGGTTTCTTCATGATGAACCAGTAACTAAAGGTAAGCTTTTAATTGTAATATCCCCTCATATTATGAATTAATAATGTTGGATGAAAATAATAATGATTATTTTAACATTAATAACATCAGGATTTTAGATTATATCGAGCAAACAATCATTCGTATTCTAAACTAAGCAGTATTGCTATTTCTGTATCTTGACAGTTATTGTATCACATTGTGATGCCGTTTTGACGTTTTATGTTTGAAATGTGAAAAATTAATGAATTCAATCAATTAGAAAGCTCATTATTCTTAATTGTGAAAAAATCAAAGTTTTTTTACGTTTTAAAGCTTTCTGGTTGATTGAATTAATTAATTTCAAACATGTCAAACTTAAAACATCGAAATTGGCAGCAATATAATGTTATACGTACCTGTCAAGATCGGGATAAAGATCTGACATCCCAATATTGCTATTTTCAGAATAGCACAGAATTACGGATATTGTGATAATCTCGAAAAATCATATTTTAATTGTGTAATCAGGTATTGAAACAACGATATATTTAAAACAAATAGTATGGATGCTTTAGATTCGATTCTCGACGTTTTGTTATAGTCATATTATAGCGTCCTTGGGAGAGTTCCCTATCACTGCGTGGGTCAAGAACATATATCGAAAGTATCGGACGACCCCGCGATGATAGGGCACTCTCGCGAGGACGCTGTGATATAGCTCCAGTGAAATGTCGAGAGTGGAATTTCAACACATAAATACGATTCGCACACAATAAAGTTTGTTTCAATGTGTAATTAAATATGTCAAACTACCGTAAAATGAATCTTAAATATGTACTCTCTTGTAGTGTGTTATGTAAAAATTTGTTTATCTGGAACTCATTCCTAAATTGTATTTATTGATTTGCGTTATTCTTTATATTGTTCTGAATATTAATAACAATTTATTTTTTATCATTAAGTCATTAAGTATTATAAATATATCATAAAAAAAGTGTATTGTATAATTGTATCGTAATCAAAATGATCATAAAATATTCAAATGTCACTCTAAGACCATCTATTAGGGCCAACAATGACATATTGACAGAACACGGCCAGATAAAACAAATATTGGAGGATGGCTTTATTAGAAGCCTCAACAACCGAAGAGCGTGCGTGGAAATATGTTAAAAAGTGGAATAAGCATAAGTAGTGTGCAAGGACAGAAGAGTATGGCGTTCGATCCTCTCTACCTATCGCTCTGAAAAACAGCGACATGGCTAGTTAGTTCAATAATAATAATAATTTTATTATCCTTGAATCTTGGTACGTTAGTCGCTTTAATCAATACCATTAATTATGTTTTCAGAAATCAAAGAACTAACACGCGACAAGCGTTTCACAGCCCCAGGTTTACAAGGTCCATGCCCCACGTACCCGAGCCTGTGCGTGTTGCAGTGCAGGTCAATGTCGCGTGGCACTGGATTCTGCATATTCGATGATTGTCGCTGCCAGTGATCTTCATTTACCGTTAAAAACTTAATATTAGCACAGCAAAAACACTTCCTGTGGCGTGCCAGACCTGCCTGAACTTCTAGTCCCTCGAGCGTCCCAAACGGACCAATCACGCTCGAGGGATTAGCGCCCAACGGAAAGCCCGAGGCGCCAACGCCGTTCTCTCTTCGCCCGGCGCCCGCGACACCACGCAATAACTGTATAGTATTGTAACGCATTCTTATATCATGTATAGTAATTGTGACCGCAATAAACCTCGAGTAAAATGTGAGTACATATTTCTATTCCATCCTGTATCGCACCCCGCTCCGCCTCACACACACATTCCTATACTCGCCTTCAGCGCCCACTTGATACACGCCAGACTGATTGTGCATTTCGGAAGAGATGTACAGTCACACTGTTCATTCGTGAATACACACGCACATCATCACCAACCCATCTACCAAATTCCTAATTGTAATGAAAATATTTCCAAAAATGCCACATACCAACGTCATCACAAATCAGAGCTCATAACTTGTTGAGGACACCACAAATTAGTGATTAATGATAGACAAAGTTAAAAAGCTTAAAATAAGTAACCGTAGTTAAAATATTGACACTAATGGCAAGCCTCAACGTCTTCATAAACAAACGACACATATTAGAACTTATAGCTTATCAAGTACCTACGCCAAATATCAGTGGTTAATGATTGTCAAGAACACCAGAGATTAATTTATTTTGATTAAGAAAAATTTTAGTCTCACAGAGACAAAGCTATTCATATGAGAAACGTATATGGAAGTCTTTCATGCGATGGCTCAGGGCTTAAAATCTGTATGAGCTTGCTTAAGTAATCAATTTACATACTGCAACGTTCACAGATTCCATCGTAAAAACATCAACACATTATCAAATTTTTTAATGTTATAAATATTATGTATTCTAAATTGAAACCTTTCATATATTTTAAGGGATTATTCTACAGATATCTGTGGTCCTTTCAATTATACACAAATTTCGCACTGGCTCTATATTTTATTAAGTGGAATATTAATCAATATTATTTTTAATGTACATACCTATATATGATATTATCAAACATATATACACTAGAATACGCTTGATTATTTAATTAACGTAATTATTAACAGAATTTTTTTATTAGTTTATTTGTTTCATTTTAAAATTAAATTGTCAATGAGCCAATATATGTACATAGATTTTGCAGCTGATTATTATACTCCTATATAATTAATGTAGATTTAATCATTTTTAAACTAATTTTGGCTTGGGATTAGTAGGTAGCTGTATTAATTAAATAATATTAAAAATCATAAAAAAGTAACTGCAATAATAGATTTACAAAAACGCCATTCTCCAATGACATCATAAACTCCATTTATTATAGAACTTTTTGAGGATGCCACAAAAAATCCAAATATCATAAACGCCAAAAATCAGTGCTTAAAACTTGTTAAACGTCACAGATCAGTGTTTAATAATTATCAACAACATAACAGATTGGCTATTGAGAATGTATCTCATGAGTGACTTTTTCGAAGGAATTTACTGTAAGATTCATGACGCATTTTATTTAACCCTTACTAATCTGTTTACATTATTGCTAGCCCTTTACTCATCCTAAGATACCCAGGTCAGATTATTATTATTATTTAAGAAAATCATATGTTTATTTCTTGTAGTTTATTTAATATTATCTAAACAATGTTCAATGATGTCAAATAGATGGAGGTTCCGTACTGACTCGTTACAAGATTGTTCCTAGTATGGCGGGATACTATCAATTAGAATCATAATTTTAAAACATTAATGCACCCTTATGATGTTATGTAATAATGTTACTCATATATTTCTGAAACGTTAGAAGTATTTAATATTTATATATATAATAATAAAATAAATTTAAAAAAGTACACGACTAAAAAGACCTGTTTTAATGTTTCCGATTTAGAACACCTTAAGTTTCTGAATAGCCTAATTTTTCAAGAATATTTGTTCGAAATCTGATATGGACCACGGGAGTAACAGTAAATTGTTTTTTTTTCCATGGACACTTGATATTTCCTAGTCATTATCGAAGAAAGCTCATTGAAATTTTCCCAAAAGAGGGGCCTTTTGAACCTCTGTGATAGATTTAATTTCAATAGAAATGTACCGAAAGTCACTCATAATCATTCTCAATAATGATTTTTTTAATTGTAATTACCTATGCGGACTTAATTACCAATGGGCTTTAAAGCCACATTTGTAATTTTTTTGAAAGATACTTTCATAATATTTTTTTATCAACAAAATTGTATGTTGGTATCACATAGATATTTGAACTTAAAGAAAATTGTCATGTCTTGGCTTTTTTTTCTCAAATCAGGAAAAAAATAAGGAGACAAATATGAATTCCTTTATGTTCGTCTGCATGATATTGTGGTTTTGAAATATATAATAAATTATACATGGTAGTTCATAACTTACGCTTGCGTACATGTATTCTGTAAAACACTTGCTTTAGTGAAATGTTTTCTTCAGGGGCTTTGCTAATTTCAATAAGGTCCATAAAATTAAGAAAATACTAAAATATTTTGAAGTATATACTAAAATACATTTAATAGATTAACGTTAGTGAAGTTAACGCCATATGCAAGAACCTAAGTTGAAACCTCAGGCAATTTTCGCTACCGTGGAGTATGCCAATATCTGCGGTTCAATAATGAAATTTCTCATCTTGTAGATGACATTACAGGCTGATTATGCATACAAGAAGATGTAATAACCTGTGATGCCTAAGGTAATTATTAGAAGCGTAAGGGCCAATATTATCAATATGTGCAAAGTTTAAATTTTAAGCCATTAAGAATCTTCTGGGTTGAGTTTTCTGGGATATGTTGCAGTACGCTTCAGACCTCTCTAACTGATGTTCTGGACCCTTTTACAGGTGAAATCATCACAGATGTGATATGTTAGTGTCGGTGTTAGATTCATTTGTCCATCCACGACGATCCCTAATGACTGAGGAACGTGTTCTTAACCTCTTAAAAGTCTTCCCCCGTCTTTCTCGGTATCCCGTAAACCAATGAGTGTGGGATTTTTTCTCCGTCCTATGACGTCACCAACAAGCTTCATTCTATATTATCCTCTCGCAAGATACCCATAAAACTGAAAGATTCGTCACAGTTAAGTGGTTGAGAGTCTATCCCTGATACGTATGCAAATTATGTGATAGGCCCAATCACATTGAACAGACTACTCTCTGAAGTATGTGTAGCTGAGAGCTTTAACTCTTTAAGCAAAATACTGAAAACTGAATTGGCAGCGCTTCTGGAATGATTTACATCATTAAAAAATATAAATATATTTTTGTAGTGTCTGTGGAATGCATGAAAGAGAACAAACTAGAGACGGAGTGAAAAAAAGCATCCAAGGCTGGCTGGGTCGGCGTGAAAGGAAGCCGATTAGAGTCATCGCTTTGTACGGGTCGCGCGCCGTAGTATCTATCTTACATTGTATAAAGCAGTGGAATTCATACCACAATGCAGAAAACCACTAATCTAGGCTACACAAACACACAGTGGCAAGGGATGTCACATAAGCAAATAGAGGCACGAGTAAGTCCCGCGTGACCGGCAGATCATTGCACCATCAGCATTGCGGACAATTTCTTCACACTTCCACAGCCGCACTCTCCAAGACTCCATTGTTCGTAATTTATATAAAAGAGGCACACGCCCTAGGCAGGCATGTCAGTCCTTCGTAGACCCCCGGTGGGTGGCCGGAGGCAATGGCCCTTAGAGTATCTATCGTTGCCTTTATAATCATACTCATGTATATTTTGTACTAATTTTATCGAGATAATAATTCATCAAATATTTTTTTTGACTTTGTAGCTTGTCCTTCGCATGACGGTGGTGAACCGAAAAAGCAATTGCTACTAACTATCTCTAAACCACCCAAAAAGTTATCCCAATAAAAACGCCACACCGAGTATTATTGCTATCCATCCACCGTAACAATACAAATACACAACAATTATCATTATTATTATTATTACGGGCTATAAAAAATATTTTTATTTTTGTGAAATCCCTGTAGATTGCAAACATTTTATCTCGCCATCTATGTACAACAAAAGTCTCCAGCATCTTCCAGCAGCACTAAACAAGGGCTCTAATCTGTCTTCTTACTCCCTTTTACACTAATTTATAAATGAATTAGTTCAATTAATTCCACCAACCGCAATAACTCTATAAAATTCGTCATTAAAGTCATGAACTAAATTTAGGAGACTTAAATTTTAATATTTGACCATAAATCCGACTATTCTTGGCACGATTTGAGACTCTGGATGAAACCTGGACACTTAACAACCGTATAGATCTTAAGCAGTCAGCGGGCAAGGTGGTACAATAGTTTTCTGGAAATCTGAGGGTATTATAACGATAAATTACTTTCATAGAATGACAAACTATCTTAGTAGCTTCCTCATTAGAATCATAGTTCAAGCGAAATTTACAAATGGAGGGATGGACAAACTAAGCGACCAGGGTTCCTAGACCGCAATGACCGAATGTAACGTTGAACACTCTTTTTCAATTCTCGCAGACGTCGGTTGACCCGGTTCCAGCATCACAACCAATATTATAACCATAATATTCTTCTTCTTCTCCTTCTTCTTCAGCCTTCTTCTTTCCACTGCTGGACTGGATATAGGCCTCTTCCATACTCTTCCATCCTTCCCTGCTGTTTGCTTATTGTTCTTTAATCATGATAATCATGATCCAATCAATTTATTATTTATAGGTGTACCCATAAATAATAAATTATTTTTGTTGTGGATTTTTTGCTTCAGTCAAGCTGCTCAGTGAAGTGAAAATGTACGGACGTGTTTTATACGCAATATTATAATCCGTGGTCTTGTGACTTGTGACAATTAAATTAATTTTTTTTATTACTCTGTTGTAAAATGGTGGACAATCAACTAACTGAAGTACATTTACGTCATTGCATGCTGTTTCATTTTCTATCGGGTGTTAATGCAACGGCTGCAACAAAGAAAATTTGTGATGTGTATGGAGACGTATTTAAAGTAAATAAGTGCCAACGTTGGTTTAGAAAATGGTGATGATTTTGACTTGTCTGATAGCGATCGAAGTAGGGTATGATAATGACGCTTTAAAAACACCTAGAACCATATTTTTAACATAAGTCTACCAACAAGATGGCAAAAAGTCGTAGATAACGATGGAGATTATATCGATTAAAAATAAAATTAAGTGTAGTTAATTTTTTTTTCTGTTTCCACATAAATAATTGAATAATTACTTATGGTACACCAATATAACAACGTAATTCACTTTATAAATAGAGGAATAAAAACATTTTAAGTATTTTTGATGTTTACATATAACGTTTACTTATTATTAGATATAATTACATATAACTTTTTTTTATATAAATACTTTATATAAAAACATATAAAGATGTTTACATATAACGTTAACTTATTATAAGATATAATTATTAATTAGAGAAAATGAACTAACTTTGTGTAAATCACACTGATGATGAGTTTTTAAACATCTACCGGTTTCAGTAATGTACTGTATTTTCATCAGGACAGACGACAGAATAACTTCCTTAAATTAAGTGTAACGGCAACTTCAATTTAATTGAATTTGTAAGTATATACAGTTTGAAAAAACTATGCTAGCGACGTCTTCAGTCCTTCTCTTGAAACAGTATTCATAGATTTCGCAAATGGTCATGACACCTATATTTTAAAATGGAGTTTTAAACAATATTCATTGTTTTTTAATGTAAATATGATATAATTCCAAATTATTTAATATAAACATACACTATATATCTAGTAATTTTTTTATTTAAAAAAATTATAAGAGTCCTTGGATGCCTACGACAATAACACTTTAATTTACATGAAAAATCATAATTACATGTTTTTACCAATGAGATTTTGAAATCAATTAAATTTAAATAATTTGTAATAATATAATATAAAAAATAATAAATAAAACAAAAGTCTTTATTTAAAAACTTAGTATTAATCTGTCAATTTTCATGCTCATGTAACTCGCTATATAATTTTAATCTGTTGCAAATGCGTAATGATTTTTTTGTTTCGGCTATAATAATTTGAATGGTTATTTTGAGATGTTCTTGTGTAGGTAATTTTGATGATTTTTCCGTGTTTTTTAATTTTATGTCCCTGTATTGTATTTTTCCGTCGGCAACATTGATTTGCTGTGGTTCAATTGTTAACTATAACTTTTCTGAAAGATTTTAATGTAAATTGCATGTTCAAATATTTAAGGCAAGCAAAGCAGAACATTTAATAAAATAATTTATATATAGTTTGCAGCATTTATTAAACAATGATACTGTCCTTTTCAATTCACAATGAAAATAAAATCCTTAAACCTTCCCAAAAAGAAACTTCCTCCAGCTTTCTATACATAAAACTGAAAAGTTTTTTTTTCACTGCTGAACATTTGTAACTAAGCGAAGATAAATTTATTTTGCCAGACAGAATAGTACGGAAAACAAATGTTTTCGTTTCGAGTTTTTTTATCGACTCCGACCTCGTGTGAGTATACATTTTTAAATCAAGGGATCTTTTTGGATTACGGATTTAGTAATTTCAGGAAGTTCTCGAATGCTTCTAACGAAGACTTCTTCGAATCTTGAAAATAAATTATTCAGTATTAATTTCAGTATCAAGAAAGCGATAAACTAAGTTTTATAGTTTTTTTATTTTGTTTTTTGAACTACAGTACGTATCAGTGTTTCCAAACAATTTTTGTATTTGTCAACGTGTCTTAAATCCACTTTGTCTAAAATGATCGACATAATAATTTTTAATAAAAAAATTTTTTTCATTCGTTTCTGAAAGTCTTATCTTCATATTATTTATATTATCAGCAATAACTTTTCCTAAAACGTCTAAAGTATGTCGTAATTTTTACTATAAATAAAATAGATAGGTACTCGTAAAAAGTTCTGGTCCATATTTTTTTGAACAAATTGTGACTTTTACTCTCTCAGGACGGTCAGTTCATTCAGCCTTCCAGTTATTACAAATATATCCCAATCTTCTTACTTATAGAAAATTATCAGTAATATTTTGTGAGCCAGAATAACTTTAATCCATTGAAATTATACATAAATTCATATTAAATAAAGCACTAAAAAGTTTTAATCGCAGAGTATAAAAAGTGTACAGAGGTGAACTAAACTGGTTCTTTAGGAGAGAGGAATGAGTCACAGCAGAAGAATTTTACCCCTCACGACTGTCTAACATTAAGACATAATATGCATAAATTTATAAACAAAACTTTCTGTCTAGTAAGTAGGATGTAAAATGATTTATGCAAGGAATGTGACCTTAGTATGAAAGTAAACTAGTCAAAAGTGATGGTATTCGAAGGAGGAATGTAAGACAACGTGTAAAATACTAATAAGCATTGAATGTTTGGAATAAGAAGATGAGTTTGTGTATTTGAGAATTATGTTGGATAGAATAGGGAAGGCTTAGAAAGGTATCGAGAGGAGGATGACTGCAGGGAATAAGATAAGAATAAAGCAAAATTAGTTGTAGGTACACTGCGGAATTCCCGTACCAATACTGATGTTCGAAAGTTAAGTCTGGAGCTAGCAGAAGAGGGAAGAAAGTAAACTGATTGCAGTAGAAATGAAATGAAATAAAGAAGTTATTTGTATTTATAAAAATCTTAAACTGTGTTTTCTGTAAAATGAGCGAATTCGTTGTACCTGGTTGAAGATTCTGGAATGGAACCGAAACTTGCGAAGATGCTCTGCAAGCCGATTCTCTTGTGATACCTCCTGTTATGTGCTGAACGTACCTGTCAATGTAAAGCCCGACTGTTAGTTGAGTATCGCACTTCCAACAGCCGTCTCAGGCATCTCCTTCTCCCCTCGCGTACTAGAGCACTCAATTAACCCACAGACTTCACATTGTATGACAGCTCTCCTGCCGACTCCGATTTTTTTTTATCATTGCATATATAACGCAGTAATGAAAATCGTAAGTAGATAGGTACTTTATATTTATAAATACTGGCCTTCCGGCTTTTATTCATATCCTTACATACTATTAATCAATATATTTCGCGACACTGTGAAAACGAGGTTATGGTTGGTCTTACAGATGCTTATACCCTCAAATGTTAAAGCTTCTGATATACACTACAACTAGTAGCCTACACACATTTAATCTTCAAACAAATTAATCCCCAAAAATTTTATTGAGGAGTTCTAACAAAAATTGCAGGTCGCACATAAGCAAATAAAAACACTTGTTTTTTGGTTTAACATTTTTAATTTTTATGAGACGGGTTTCGCCTTGTGAGGGCATTGCCGATAGTGTACAATTAATAATAAAAATGTGCAATGAAAAAACAAGTGATTTTATTTCCAAATAATATGTAATTATTAAATAATCAGTTTAAAAAAGTGGAGGGTTTGAATTGCAAAATACGTTTCACTTGTCATCGGGGTTTTTCAATAGGTACGAATAATATTATTTTAAAATATAAAATCAAACATAGATTAATTTTTATTGTATTTTATTTATTTATGTTAGTTAGCTCTGATAGTCCATCGCGGTTTAATACACGATCGTCCTATGTTTGGTAATTATGAAAAAAAAAGACAATTAGCGTTCGTTTGTAAATACTCAATGAAGGGGACCCACCACATACCCTGAGCCGTTCTATGCGCAAAAGCGTCCATATCGGCCCAGCACTTTCGCCGCCTGGTTGGCATTATTTTATGCTAAAGCGACCTCCTCGCTCGGCCTTCATCAATACAAAACGCAGAGATGAAAACCGAGCGAGTCGGTCGCACAAAACCTTCATTGTCCCGCGCATATTAATCTTTATTTCAAAAATATCAATACAATATAATACCAATAATAAAATTTAAATAAAATACATCACCCAAATAAGGCGCAGGACGTAAAAAACACAACCCCTCCGTGGAGGGAAAAAGACATAAAGAAAAAATAATAAAAACATAAAAGATTCGTGACCAAAGAAATCATCACCGACGGTTCAAACACTGGTTCAGGAAAAACTACGGAGCAGGGCCCCGTAGGATCTCCCAGCGGGACACCCAAGTTCCAACAAAGTCTTTAAGATGTCTAAAGTTAGACTCATTTCTCATGTAAATACTCAACGTGAACTTCGTCAAACTTGTGGTTCCCATAATTCTTACATAGTGCTTGGTCCCTTTGACACCAAGTAGAATTTATCATGGAGCGCTGTACAATCCAGAATGCACATGCGTAGGGCGAGCAAAATTCAAGCAGATCGCAAAATGCTAGAGGGACCGTTTTATTCGATGGAGTATGCTAAAGATACACGCTAACCAATTTTTTGTTGCCTCAGCTGGTGAATATGGACTATATTCAAGAACACATTCCTATTGTGAAATTTCAATTTTTTGAGAGCAAAGTTCTGTGAAATTTAAAACCAAATTAATTAATCATATAGAAAGACATACAGAAAATCTATCCACGAAAAAATATTTGGCTACTACCAGGATTCGATTACATTTTTCTGTTTGTCTTTCTAATTGATTCATTAATTTGGTATTAAATTTCACAGAACTTTGTTCTGAAAAAATTGCAATTTCACAGTAAGAATATGTTCTTGAATATAATATATGAATGTTGTATGAAATGTGTCCAAAAATATAAATGAATTAAACGGTTAATTCTGGCATCCATCTAGCGGTCGTATCGCAAATTAATTTGTAACTCCCGTATCAGAAAAAGTGGATTGCTCTTAAAATGGACAATAAATGTTAATCAAGTAGCTTGTTGGTCCTGTGGTTAGGACTCTCGCCTCGTGATCCAAAGGTCGCGAGTTCGAACCTCACTCCAGACCAGCAAGTTATTCCTATTTTCATAGCACAAGCGTTTAGCTTAGTTTGAAAATAGTAAGAATATTGATGTGACACGTATTCCGTGTTCGCATCTCTATTTAAAAAAAAAAATTAATAAAAGAGACTTACATAAATATAGATATTTTCACGGAAATATACAACACTTCTATAGCGTAATTGGATAACGCGCCTGCCCCGGAAAGGAAGAGATCCGTGGTTCGAATTCCGGTGTAGCCGTGGATTAGATTTTTCTGTATATCTTTCTAATTGATTAATTAATTTGGTGATGAATATGGATGTTAATGTCTTTTATTTTAAAAACTTTGGTGCCACATGCCATACAATAGGCGAAATATTCTTTATATTGCGCTCCAAGTTCACTGGTCGTATACTCGTATTATCCAAAAATGACGACACCAGTTGGTCACCAAGATCACACGATTTGAGGTTACAAGACAGTTTTGCTTAATACTTAGAAAGTTTTATTTAATTATTCATATTCATTTCATGCACTAAAAGACAAAATTGAAGCAGCTATTGCTGAAATAGAGTCGCATCTTTTCGAAAAAATGATCAAGAACTTCGAGAAAAGGGAGAAAAATTGTAAGAAAAGCAGAGGTGCTCATTTGAATGATTTCATGTATGATCCAAATGTTTTCACTCTTTAGCGGAATAAAAAAAAATTATAACGTAATTTTTTATCATTTTATAAAAAAAAAATCTTACGTCTTGTTGAAGCTCCTGTTAGACAAGTAAGCCTACTTTTTTTTTAATCTATTTATTTTCTATATAATTTTTTTGAACATCGCTAACCCCAAAAACGTCTTAATGAGACATTAACATTTTCACAATTAATATTACAACATTATTGTATTTCATTTTTGAACATCACAAATAATAACATGATACACATCAATTTCACATACATATGAACATTCATAGATAGACCATGTCGTTTGACATCAACTACCTCCTGAATTCCACTGATTCGACAGGCATGTTGAAAAGGTGCCTTGCAATTCATTTAATAGCAAATTAAGGGCACAAAATATTTTATTGTTCTCATTCTATACTTGTTTGTTACTCTCGGAACAATCAATTCTTGATTTTTGGCAAGTCTTGTATTTCTGCCATGAGCAACTTGTATATTTCACTTTCGCGATTTTCTTTAATCAGTAGAAAGAACTGGCAGAATATTGACCGATGTATACACTAATTTAATATTTTGTCTTTGTTCATGAACTTGTTCAAGAACTTCATATATAAATTTGAAAAATATTAATTTGTAACGCTACAGGCCATGAGGCTCAATTAATGTAGCCAAACACTTTTTGAAAATACTCAGGCTTGAGAAAATCACATAAATGTAATGAGACCTCACCAGGAATCGAACTTGGAATCCCCGGTATGAGAATACAGTACCATACCTAATAGAATACTATGGGTGATGATAAATAATAGTTAAACAATTGTATTTTTAGCGAAATTTAAAATAAATTGAATTTTAATAAATATTATTATTAAGTTCTGCGGGTTAACTATTTTTAAGTGTTACAGCTGTTTCGGCTTGCAAGGCGATTATCAAAAAGTCAAGCCTTGCAAGCCGAAACAGCTGCTGTAACACTTAAAAATAGTTAACCCGCAGAACTTAATAATAATATTTATTAAAATTTAATTTATTTTAAATTTCGCTAAAAATAAATATGGAGTTCTACAAATTAAACACAAAAACCATAAACAATAGTATGAGTATGCTGCCTTGGAAATGGATCATTCAGTAAAAATGAAAATGAAGAAATATTTTTGTATGTTAAAAAAATTTTTAAAATATTTTTTTTAACAATGATGAAATATTTTATTAAATAGAGATGCGAATAGGGATTATCGCAATTAAAAAAATAAGCTTAACATCTATTCTATCTAAATAGGGGAATGGTGCAATAATCACCGACAGCAGATCAGTAGGCGAAACATCGTTTCATTAATGATAAAAAAATATATAATGACAGTTTACGATGGAAGAAGCTCCAAAAATAAGTTTAAAAAAAGAGGAGAAAATGAAAATCTGTTTTTATTTTTATCATGTATTCATTTGGAGCTCTACAACAAGAATGATGTTTCGCATTGTTTTCATTTTCTCAAAGAAAATCTTCAAGATTTCGGCAAAACAAAGATGGGCGAATTAATTTTTTTTTAAATTACTCAAACAAAGGCCCAGGGTTTTTTGCAAAAGCGGATTTCGAGACGATAAATGCTTTTACAAAATTTAACACCCAAGCCCGGAGGTCATAATTTGTTGACAACTTTGTTCTGCGCTCGTCTAAAATGTTTCCCAAAGCTCGCAAGAATTCCAGGAAAATACGCGTCAACGGTTGCGTAAAGTTAAAATATTTTTTATGGATAAAGTTGAAGAACTGATTAAGAAAGTTAGATTCTTCCGCCCGAGATACGTCTCCGTGTACTTGTGTCATATATTATGAAATATTTGTATGCGGTCGTGTCCTTTCCAAACTCCTAATAGACTCCGGTAGTTGAGGGTCCTGACAGTTGCCGAAATACTACCTGAAAGTATACTGCCATCTATGTGGATCGATCGATACGTTTCACTAAAATTCATATCGCCAATAATGATAATCTCGAATGCCCGTTTTCTAATCAGTAGGATTTCAATTTTTTTATAAGAAATGAAGTCATTTAAAAGCAAATTAATTAAACAATAAGAAAGACACACAGAAAAATCAAATCCACGAAAAAATATTTGGCTGCTACCGGGATTCGAACCACGGATCTCCTATTCAGGGTAGACGCGTTATCCAATTACGCTATAGCGGCCTCGAAGTCTTTCCAATTTTATAAATAAACTATAAAATAGATTTCTGCAGCCCCTGCATTGTCTAGAAGCGAATTTATTTACTTTTTTGATCCTTATGGTTTGCTTTTGATGACGGTGAAGCGGTTTTGTGTGGACGCCTCCCTGCGCCGCTTACACTCACATAAGTTTAAGTAGCGCGGGGAGGATGACCACTTTAGCATAAAAAAAATACCAAATTGGGTGGCGAAAGTTTAGGGGCGATATGGGAGCTTTAGCTCATAAAACGATCTTGGGTGCGTGGTGGGTCCCTATGATTCATCGACCGCTGCGCGCCTGTAGTCCTCAACTTCTTGGAGGAGCGCGCACATGCGTATTACGCCACGTAGCACTCTCTATGTGCCGTCGTAACCACGTTTTTGATGATATTTGCCCTTTGTGTCCACCAAAAACCCTTAACATTGTTATTATAATAAAAAGCAGTAAGATGGTTATAACTCATTTTTTATTTTCAAAAAGAATATGCTCGCTTCTTCCAGATTTTTAACACAGTATTTTAAATGAAAAGATTTCATTTCTCGATAAAAGCCAGATTTTAAAACGATGTCCGATGACAAGGAACCTTTCTAAATTAATTAGAGCAGACGGCGACACGCAAAGTAAGCGAACGATAAATATTGCGAAGTTTTAGTGAATTTTACAGACTCTCATAAATACTATAATATTAGAATTAATATTTTAAATTTTATAAATATACTTGGGTACATTTACAAAAACATCAACGGTTGGTGGCAAAAAATAATTTAAAAATGTCCTTAGGTTTTCACGGCCGTTCAGAATCTTCTGTGTATAGTTTTCTGGGATATTCTGCTGTGTGTGTGTGACCTCTCTGGCCAACGTTTCGGATCCCATTGCAGGGTCCATCATCAGGGCTGATGTCCACATCAGCCCTGATGATGGACCCTGCAATGGGATCCGAAACGTTGGCCAGAGAGGTCACACACACACGGCAGAATATCCCAGAAAACTATACACAAAAAATAATTTGTTCGTTTTAATGTAAAAACATTCAACTTATAAACTAAAATCATCTGTTTTTAAATGACGTGTTAATTTTTAATTATTTAATAATACTATTTTTAGAAATTCACAAAATGTTGTCACGTGATGCTAGAAACGGAAAGAATTATATAATCGAGGATTTTCCAACATTGAAAGTTTCCAACACTTTTAAAATAACTAGAAGGATATAGAATAAACGAAGGAAATGCCGACTAAATTCACTCAACTTCTGAAAACCCGAAATTGTTTATAAACGGGAAGATGCCATTGCAACACAAAATCATATTTTGACATTAAGTGAAATCATAGATAAACGAACCAACGGCATTATATCGAGCGGCATAATAAATAACGAGAGTACCTTCCTAGCTTTTGATAATTTTCGTTAGCGTTCAGTCTGATATTCAGTTTTCACAGATGTTTGAATATTCTAGAAGACGAGTATAGAGCGTTCCATATAAGTGAATGATTAGTGCAAATTACATAATAATGCACCGTTAAGTATACGGACAGTGTCTTTTTATAATAAAAAAAGTATAAATAATTTAAGCGTTTCATCTGTCTCTCACCGCCGCGAACCAGTGACAATATAGTCATGTCTTAAGAATATTTTCAGTATGTTCAAATTTTTCAAGAACACAATACTGGATTTTATCCCTAGGAGAACATCATATATCGAGAGATATTATAGATATATGTTATCATGCCTCTATACAAAGGAAAAGGGTCGCGAATGGACTGCGCGAATTATCGGGCCATTAGCCTATTGAGCTCTGTTGGCAAACTGTATGCGAGAATTTTGATAGAAAGAGTGAGGTTGACAACGAAAGAAAAAGTGTGGGATATACAAGGAGCCTTCATGAGTGGAAGAGGATGCATGGACCAGATTTTCTCACTGCGCCAGATGACCGAAAAGTTTTTGGCAAAGAACCAAAAACTTTTTTGTGCCTTTGTGGATCTCCAAAAAGCGTATGACAGAGTGATAAGACGAAAGTTATGGAAGGTTTTGTCTGAATATGGGGTGAAGAGTAAACTCATACAGGCAATTGCATCCCTGTACGAAGGAAGTAGTGCTTGCGTGAGAATTAATGGGACATTCACATCATGGTTTGATATTACAAAAGGTGTCAAACAGGGATGCGTAATGTCACCATGGCTTTTCAACCTGTATATGGATAATTGTATGAAAGAACTGAAGGATCTAGAAGTTGGAGCGAAAATGGACGGACTCACCATATCCTGTCTGCTATACGCAGACGCTGCAGTATTAGTGGCTAACAGTGAAGCTGATCTGCAGTGCTTGGTATCCAGGATGTCCGATGTATGCATGCAGAGTGAACTTCTGATGAATGTCAGCAAATCGAAAGTGATGGTATTCGAGAGAGACGAAAGAGTGACTAAGTGTGATGTAATTATAAACAACGAATGCTTAGAACAAGTGAACGAGTTTGTGTATTTGGGAAGTATGTTTAGTAGAGACGGCAAGGCTGAGATTGATATCGAAAGGAGAGTAACTGCGGGAAACAAAGTTAATGGTGCACTAAATGCAATTATGGCCAATAAGAATCTGTCAAAAGAAGCAAGACTAGCGGTACATAATGGCGTTCTAGTGCCAACCCTTATGTATGGAAGTGAAGCCTGGAATTGGCAAAAGAGGAATGAAAGTAGACTGAATGCGGTCACTAAGACGCTTGTGTGGAAAATCTTTGGTCGATAGAGTGAGGAATGAACAAATTAGAAGTGAATGCAATGCTGGCTGTAGTGTGGTAGATAGAATAAAGAAAGGAGTGCTGAGATGGTTTGGTCATGTGGAACGTATGAACGAGGAAAGGATGGTTAAGAAAATATATGAGGCGAATGTTGAAGGCAACAGGAATAGAGGGCGTCCGCGAAAGACCTGGCACGATCAGGTACTACAAGTATTTGAGGATGGCCCTGTTAAAAGCCGCAACAATCGTAGAACGTGTATGAGAAGATGTATGAATGTGGCCGAAGCAAAAGTGGTGTGCCAGGATAGAAGAGTGTGGCGTTCAATCCTCTCTGCCTACCCCTGCAGGGAAACGGCGTGATGGTTAGTTAGTTAGTTAGTTAAAAAGACGAAGCTATATTTTTATATGGAAAAGTAGGTAAGGCTTAAGTGATCACTTTACACAATGTAACGTTCACTATTTCCATCCAAGGTAGACTACTAGATAAATATGATAGATGTGGTAATCTTTCACTATCACTCAAGCCTAAAGGTCTAAAATCCTACGAGCACCAAATAAAAAGATTTAAATACCTTTTTTCCCATACAAAAACATAGTCTCTACGGGACATCTATAATATATCTTGATAAGTTAGATATGTCTTAGTTAACAAGAAAAATATGAATGTTCCTGCAGCATTTTTGTGAACCTACAGGAACACGCAGATAAAACCAGAAAAGCAAGCTAAAAATACGTAACATTTTGTATTAAATTATAAATTACTACATTTTTCCGTGCAGTTTTTTCTCCCGTGTACTTTTGTATATCGCAGATGAAATCTAAGATGAGACTTATGAATGCGGGTTAAATGAAGGCGAAAAGATGGCGGAATCCTGACTGAAACTTGGGTAGACTTGAACACGGGAGTTTTGCACTTTGTAAGAGGATTTCAGCAAACTTGTTATGCAAATTTAAGACATTGAGTGGAATTGTTTGCGCTGTGACAAGATTATAACTGCTCCGAGAGCGCGACGCACCTGCTCACAATAAATTGTAGTCATTTCCCCCGCCTAATCTGGCTCAGGTATTATTTGTATTAACGTTGTGTAATTCTGATAAATGAACACTCTTCCCAGATAATCTGGAGACATATAGGATCCTGGGCAAATAGATTAATGCAACCCATTTTCATGTTACGAATCGTGTGTACAATGGTATATATATGATCAAGTTGACAGACGTTTTGTAATTTTTTTTTTTTAATTAATGTTATCTCATAGTTTTGTTAATAAAGTTTTTTTTTATTTTTTTTATTTTAACTCCTTTAATACAAGGGATTAATTAACATTCTTTCATGAATTTTTTCATCATTACCTATATATTTTTAAATTCATTTATTTTTTATTAACGCCTTTCAGGGCTTTTACAAAAGATAAAATAAAGTAATACACGTCAAGCACAATATATAATTACTAGGAAATATATGTAACGAGTCTACAAATAAAAACAATATAAAACAATGACTATACAGGGTTATTTGTAAAACATTAATAACCTCGCAGGACTATATTTCTGCCTTAATTATGACTCGAAAATGTTCAAGCTATCATGACCTAATATCAATAGTTTTGGAGATATGCGCCATCAAAGTTTTTTTTTCAATATTTCTGACTTATTTTTTGTGAAACTCATGTTGGACTTTTATTACAGTAACTTATATCGATTACGAAAAATTTATTTATTACAATACAAGTTAAATAAAATGATAACCTTGAAAAAAAAAAAAAAGAATGTTTTCCAATTGGAATTCGATGGTTTTTATTATTTTATTTGACATGTATTAAAAAGTAAAGTAAATTGAAAAATGAATTTTTCATATTCGATATAAGTTACTGTAATGATAGTCGAACATTTTACCAAAAATATGTCAGAAATATTGAAAAAAAAAATGCAAACTTCGATGTCGCATATCTCCATATTGGTATTAGGTCATGATAGCTTGAACATTTTCAACTCATAATTAAGACAGGAATATAGTCCTGCGAGGTTATTAATGTTTTACAAATAACCCTGTATAAACAAAAAATAAGTAAGTTCAAACAATGAATGCCGGAACGACACGAATATGCCGAAAATCAGTAGCGATTTTATTTTGAAATAAGTATAAAAAAAACGAACATAATAATTTCGTTGTCTGTCCATTTGTCCGTCCGCCCATCTGTATATCTGTCTGTCCCCGTAATTTCGTGTAACGGAGATGAGGCTTGAACCCCGGGACAGCAAACCCCAAGGCCGCAACGATAGTGATATTGCTATCGCTGAGCCTGCATTACCCGTCAAAAATACAGTACACATAGAACTTAGCAAAGATGCGAACCATTTCATGTTTCACTTAATCGCCAGGGTTTAGAATTGTACATTTAACTGCCGGCAGGAAAAATACAAGAAAAATGTTCAAATATTTTGATAAAAGTCGTTACTATTTCATGGGTGAAAAAGAAAGTACATAAATAGTAATATTACAAGCTTAATAAAAGTATAATATAATAAAATAATTACAAAAACCGCATTATTTTATATTAAAATGTGTTTTTTGTAATTCTAACAAACATTTTTTTTAATGTTTGAATCAGAAAAATGTACTGTTTCAACATAAAGTGTTAAGTTACTATCAAAGTGTAGGTATATATTGAACATTATTTATAAAAATATGTGTATATGAGTGATGAAATAATGTATTATCACTCACACATTGTAATCCTTTTTAAAATTCATTTTTATTTTTAATGTTTTGCTAAAATGTAAAACTTTATATTGAGATAAGGACCGTTTATTATTGTTAAATATTAATTTAAATTAGTGAAATAAGATATCGATAAAATATACAAAAAAAAATCTTTTGCGTATATGATCTTTTTGCAGATATTTAATTTTTTAAAATCCATCAATGCCGATACAGGAAAATTCAAAACATGTATAATTTCCTGTCAGTTGCACGCATGCATGTCAATCCGACGTGTAGAAAATATACTGTTTATTTTGGTAAAATATTGCACAAAGCGATAATAGTGTTGAAATATTCAGAAAATTAAATCTTAAAAAAAATGGACATACATTCAATTCATCCTTGGTTTGACTATCCGGTTTCAAAAATGACGAAAGAAATAAACATTAATCACACTCTTGAAAATAAAAAAGAACATTTATTAGTTCTATGCATTTAATTTCTATGCGCATTTCGAGGGCATTATTAATTTATCATAATAATATAGTTCTTTCAGAAGGCGCAACGCGTTTCATAGATATTGATCGAGAAGAACCAAAAACACAAGCGTTTTATTTAAAATTTATATACATAGGAGTGATTATGGATTACTACAAACTTATTTAAAAAAAATAATTAGATAAATTACTTAGAAAGATACACAAATGTATTACTCTAAATGCTATTATCTTGACTAGCTTTCAAATTATTCGAAGTAATTTATACAAAATTTGCTAATTGGTTTTCAAGTTCTATTTTGATCTCGTTGTCGATAATTTTAAAAGGTTGGCAACTTGAGTTACAAAATGTGTATTTTCACAAATAATCATTTTACAATTTTAGAGAACTGCCTAACTTGTAAATTGCGTGCAACTTCAGAGAAAGGTTTTACCAAGTTCTAAGAGAGATAATATTTCTAAACAATGTCTTCAACTCGAAACAAAGACGTAAACAGGAACAAAGAAGAAGATATAATATTACCAAAATATCTTAGTTTCAAGAATTCTACTGAAAGTAAAAATCTAATGCAATTTTTAATATGATATTGTTTTTTTTATATTGTCACTGAATGGTAAGCCACAGAAATTGCGCTCTGTCCGAATTCCTTGTTATATGTCTCAAAATTATCGAAGGATCGAGAACAATTTGGGTGATCTACTCGGGAAACGCATGTACCAACCGAGAAGTGAAGAGGACCTTCTCCTAAACACTAGAATAATCTTGAAAGTACGAAAACAACAGTATCTGGACATATATACAGAACTACGCCACGGCGTGAGTTTCATTGTTGTTGACAGTTCAATTCAGTGTGAAATCAACCGCTAGTCGCGAAACAACGCCCAGAGTACCCAGTCGTGAATTGCGAAGCGACAGACATCTATCAAAATAATCGAGCGAAGTACCTAATTGTCGAAATAAATAAATTCAATAAATACTAAGTGCGAGAATTGTATGGAATGTTCTAGTGAATGTTAAATACGTGTTACCCAGTGATTATAAAGTGGAAATTTATGTGTCATGTAATGCGTGTCGTGTAATTTAAAGAATAGCGTTAAGTTAAATTAATTTTAAGTGACTGTACATTGAATAGTTAATTAATCATAACTAAATAAAACGCTAATTAATTTCCTTTGTTTTCATTAATTCCTCCCTAGCCACGATACTATGATAATATGATGGTAAAAGGGTTAAATTATTATTAAAAAATGACTGCATTTATGGAACTCTAAATGGAATTGTCGATCTCGTCCTAGTTAAACGGTCCGTCGGTCCTGAAAAATGTCAGATCTGATATTAAAATTGGCTCTCGAATGACAATACGGATTATTTATCAATAATGAATCAGACTATTTATGAGGTTTTTGCCTTTATTTTTTATCAATACCTATTAATTTTAATTGTGCCTTTTTTAAAATACATTAATTAATTAGTGTCAGTATATCTACTCTCCGTGTGTATATACTACTAATTAATATACGTATACTCTCCTGACTTATTATATGCTCACTTTGGCTATTATTGCTCACGATCTGTTCTTAAATTTGTTCATAAATACCCAAAGCTACTGGCCAAATATATAAGGCAGTAAGTTATTTTTGAAGTGTTAGTATTATGCACACAAAAGTAAGAAAAAAAACATATAAAAAACGAATAAAAACGTTTTAATTTATATTGTAGCGAGGCAATTAACCTACCGACTTTTTACCGCAATTTTTCTAATCAGTCATGCGTGAGCGTATTCTCTCTCTCTCGAAGAAGAAGAATCTTTAACATTCCATTACGTAGTAAAACATTACATCGGAAATGTTTAGAACGTTCTGCAGACCTCCCACCAAATTCTAGAATAAATCTGACTAAGGAATTTATGTGTAAAGGGCATCATGCAACGCGGGGTCTGTGAATGCAGTTCGTAATGACAACAAGGTGACATCTCCGTGATGAAACCAGTGTGACCAGTGATACGTGACGGTGGTATTACAACGCGATACTACCAATAGAGCGAGCCCAGTGCGACCACACACCAGCGGAAGTGAATAAAGGATTACCGGGGCACTAGTTTCTTCGAGCGAATATTGAGGGCCGGTCTTATAAACGTCCGTTAGTTAAATTTCAGACCAAATAAACTGAAATTTGATACAAACGTCACTTTTTTCGTCTTATAACAATCCGTTAATCAAATTTTAGTAAAATTTTACCGACGGCCGATACCGACAGTCGAACCACCAGTTTAACGTCCGTTAGTTGAAACTGACAGAAGTATGACAGATTGACGTATTATTTTTTAAGGTTAGGTCCGCTGTCAATTTGCGTTTATTGCTGTTTGTTTAATATGTACATATATCCGTGCTGACTGTTGCTACATTTTCAAGGAAAAATGTTTTCACATAACGATGTCGAGCTATTATTGTATTCAAGTTCGTCGAATAAAGAACAAACTCGACGACAAAGAGTGTTCAATATACGAGTGGATTATTTTAATATTTTAGATGACGCAGATTTTATCTACCGTTTTCGCTTGTCGAAAAGGTCTGCTCAAGAGCTTCTAGAAGATATTGGGAACAATGTAAAAAGGTGCACCCGTAGGAATCTGATATTATCACCAACTACAAAATTGCTTGTTGCCTCGAGATTCTATGCTCTTGGATCAATATTATTAGCTGCTCAGACATAGTTGGGGTTTTAAAGGCTACTACCCGTGTAGTGTTGTGGGAAGTATCCCAAAAATCTGGTGCGAGCGAGAAATTTTAGATAGAAAAGAGATATAATTCGCCTTTGACAGCTCTAAAATCATAGACAAGAGCAGTACGATATTGCGATACTTACGGATGGTAAGAAAAGTTTTATAAGACGAGCGTCGGTAACATTTATAAACGAACGGCCATCCGTTAGTAAATTGTCGATTGACTAACGGAAATTTGGTCTTTCGTTTATAAGACCGGCCCTGAATGGAATTTACCAGAAGTGATCTGAGCGATAGAGCAGCGTTAACCAGTGCGAATTAAAGAAAAATTAAAAAATAGGTGTGTGAAATATTCGGGACACATTTAACTCGTATCCAGTGACTTTCTTGAGTAACAAATTAAATTAAATGAATTAACAGTATTTTCATTTGCCTCTCAAAGCCACGTCCCGTGACAATATATTTAATAAATATAAATAAATATAGGAAAATTTTAAAAATGTTTCAGGTTTTTATGGCTGTTTAGAATCTTCTATGTATAATTTTCTGGGATATTCAGGGAGATAGGCCAGAGACGTCACATACACACGGCAGAATATCCCAGAAAACTATACACAGAAGACAGAAAATTTTGTTTGAACTATCTACCATTTTAAAATATCTTTTTAAAATAAGTATCACAAATATTATATTTGTATAAAGTTAATCATGTATATTTTAATAAACCAACTGACTTGAATAATGAATAAATTAATTAATCAATTAGAAAGACATACAGAAATATCTAATTCACGAAAAAATATTAGGTAACTACTGGGATTCAAACCCAGGTCACCTCCTTTCTGTCTGACCACTAAGCTATAGCAACCCTCTATGTTTCCGTGAATATATCGACCTTATATGGAGTTCTTATTTTTATTAATTGATTAATTTTTATTTTTGTCCATAGAGCAATCCACTTTTTTGATACGGTAGCTGAAATTACTTTGCGATGCCACCGCTAGATGGATGCCAGAATCAATTGAATAATTCAAAAATTTCACAGAACTTTGTTCTGAAAAATTACAACTTCACATATATAAATGTGTTCTTGAATATATACGCAAATCATTTTTATATACGAACTCGTTCGAATTTTCAAAGTCACGCTGCCGCCTTTTTCACGATATTCTGCTAGAAGGCTTCTCGGCAAACTCTTGAAGAACTCACGTATAAAATACTTCAACTCTCCCCCTTCGTACATACCATGTTTTCAAGGGATTTAATGTCTGGAGTTAGCTGTGATCCTTGTATTATCGCGAGGACAAGAAAGTTTTAGTAATTTCGCTTTCTTGTAAATTGTCATACGTTGTTATGTATCATAGATGTAAATCTCCTGACGGCAGTGAGACAAATAGATTCAAACAAATGTTTAAGACTATCTCGTTGGTTAAATACTACTGGTCGTAAAATGTTTCGTACCAAAGTGATTTTAACGCTTTGAACGAGCTTCACATCAGTGATATCTGCCAACATCAGAATTAAATATGATAATAATTTTAATTAATTAAACTGCATTTTTATGTTAAAGTAGGTATAGAAGTCTTTGGGTGTACATAGGGTCTACGACCTATCGCACGGCTAGCTTAAGTAATCACTTACACAATGTAACGTTCGCTATTTCCACCCATGATAGAATATACCATGTCTACTAATTTTTGGAAGTTGTATATACATTTAAATTATGCGCCACGTTTCACATATTATGAGTTGTAACCATCCTCCACGCGGTCGGCACCAAAGCTTTTTCATTCTCTTTAAATGACCACAGATGTCGCTAATGAGACATATATAGTTGATTTTGGAATTAGCGACATCCGTGTGGAGGATGGTTACAACTCATATGTGAATCGTGGCGCATAATTTAAATATATATACAACTTCCAAAAATTAGTAGACATGGCATATTCTATCATGGGTGGAAATTGCGAACGTTACATTGTATAAGGTAATCACTTAAGCCAGTCGTACGCTATGTCTTAAGCCCTATATACACCCAAAGACTTCTATACCTACTTTCCCATAAAAATGCAGTTTCGTCTCTGTGAGACATCTATAATATACATTGATTGATTTTAATTAATGGACCATGCCAACGGATAAGATAGTTTATGAGACAAGTAATATGCTCCCATAAGATTCTTTGGAGACATTTCTCGGCTCTCACAGCCCACTATTTATTACTTAAAGTCTTAGGCTCGATTCACATTATCTAGCTGTTTTCGCACCACTCTTGGTATGATCTCGCCCCAACGAAATATTATAAAAATGAAGTCATTCATACTATACCGCGTCCCGCGTATCGAAGAATATTTGACTAAAGAGTAATCAAATTTGTCGTAGCTTTTATCCTTATAGTTTTAATAGCCTTTTGTTACAACCTCAGTTCCTTTTTGATTATTCGTGTAAGAGTGTATAGCATAGAGTGCGTATCATCACAGTATACCCAGAACAGTAGTTTATCTTTGGCCTGTCGGCGAGTTATTAGCCTACTCTTGCATTGACTCTAGGGTTGTCACTTTACTCGTAGCGTCTGAGAATCCGACGCGTAAGGTAAACACGAAACCCAAAAATGTCTGTAATTAGTATACCTAGTTTCTGCACTTAAATTTGAAGAACGCTGATTAACATCAACGTAGACTTTTAAAAACTCGCAGTCTTTGTGATAATCAACACACCTTTTTAGTAAAGCACCACAAACATAAAAAAGGCATTTTTTCAGGAAGCGCATTTTTTTTTCTAAAGCGGTAGCTGCGAGCGCGAATGGTACCGAAGGCACGGCCCTTACTGCTGCCGCCTTTTGCCCCCATATTCTATGTCAATGTGTGCGTCACAGGGCGTGCGTACACGACGCCGAGCACGCACGCAAACATTCTAATGGGTAGCGGCCAGTTCGTATGAAGACGTATTAGGGCCGGTCTTATAAACGTCCGTTAGTTAAATTTCAGACCAAATTAACTGAAATTTGATACAAACGTCACTTTTTTCGTCTTATAACCATCCGTTAGTCAAATTTTAGTAAAATTTTACCGACGGCCGATACCGACAGTCGAACCACCAGTTTACCGTCCGTTAGTTGAAACTGACAGAAGTATGACAGATTGACATATTATTTTTTTAAGGTTAGGTCCGCTGTCAATTTGCGTATAATCGGTTGCTACATTTTCAAGAAAAAATGTTTTCACATAACGATGTCGAGCTACAGTTGCCGGCAAACTTCTTGAAATTCTTTGACGTGGTGGGGGAATGCGCAGAAGACGAAATTTGGGTCTCTTTGGTGGAAAGGTAGATGCGCAAACTTCCCCCCACTACGCCGTAGAATTTCAAGATGTTTTCCGGCTACTGTATTATTGTATTCAAGTTTGTCGGATAAAGAACAAACTCGACGACAAAGAGTGTTCAATATACGAGTGGATTATTTTAATATTTTAGATGATGCAGATTTCATCTACCGTTTTCGCTTGTCGAAAAGGTCTGCTTAAAAGCTTCTAGAAGATATTGGGTACAATGTAAAAAGGCGAACCCGAAGGAATCTGACATTATCACCAACTACAAAATTGCTTGTTGCCTTGAGATTCTATGCTCTTGGATCAATATTATTAGCTGCTGCAGACTTAGTTGGGGTTTTAAAGACTACTACCAGTGTAGTGTTATGGGAAGTATCCCAAAAATCTGGTGCGAGCGAGAAATTTTAGATAGAAAAGAGATATAATTCGCCTTTGACAGCTCTAAAATCATAGACAAGAGCAGTACGATATTGCGATACTTACGGACGGTAAAAAAAGTTTTATAAGACGAGCGTCGTTAACATTTATAAACGAACGGCCATCCGTTAGCAAATTGTCGATTTACTGACGGAAATTTGGTCTTTCGTTTATAAGACCGGCCCTTACTGTTCTTAGTATACTGTGGTATCATGGAGAGTCAATTTGTAAAAACAATCTCTTCTCGGAAGGTGGTATAAATTTTTTTTATGTATTTTAGTGCCATTTCAAATATAATTCAACCTAATCTTAATTATTGTAAAAACTTCTGCTCATCAATTAAATGATACAGAGTATTCACATTTTATCACATTTTCTATTAATCGAACTAGGATATACCCACATAATTTATTTTGAATTTTTTCGCTTTCTTATTACTTTTCAATTTACATCTTTGTCTAAGCAAAAGCTATATCATCCAATTCTTCGATAGAAAAATTAAATGGCATTTATATTTAATTTTACCAATTTTACTTAATTAAAATAATTATTGCATTATATGTCCGACTTGAAACGCAGATCAGAGCAAACCGATCAAAAAAATGAAGCGCAATCTAAGCTTGCACAAGAGTATGGACGTCATGAGATTTCTCTCGAAAGCAGCTCGAAAATATAGATCGATCCTTAAACAGTCGCCATCTCGCATCTTACTTCACACTTATTGTACGTCAAATATCAGTTCATTGATCTTTATTGTTTCACTTATCATAGGACCTCTCTTGCAGAAGTTAAAACGGGATGTCATAAAATAAATCTCGGTTTATCTCAATTTTCTCAATATGCACATGTCAAAATTTTAACAATGTGCGCAAATCTCGTGGTAGAGAAATATATATATTTTTTTTATGGATAGAAAAAGTTTATTTCTATTGTAATTCAATACGTGCTGATACTCTTTGATTTTTATGTGTGCTTAATAAAATTTACATTTTTACTTGAACTCGAAATTACGTTTCGTGCTTTATTTTAATGTTGATTTATTTTTAAAAAGGTAAAAACAAACTCCCTCTCTTAGTACGATTTTATATCTCCTGCAGAGAAGCAGCATGTATTTATAAAATATTGATTTATTATTTTTATTATAAAAGCTTTAAGCAAATGCTAATACAGTTTTCTTGAATAAAAAAAATATTATTTATTCAAACGCATCTCATCAGTGGAAACCCATCGGAAATGTTGAATAATTGATCTTTCTTACAAATCTAACACGTGAAATGTTTTCAGGTCCTAGCGGAGGCCATGAAATAGTGGAGCTGGTGGTTCCCCTGCTGGCAGACCCTCGGGAGAACGCCACCCTCAGCTGCAGGTACAACATGGGCAGTGACCGCCTTTACTCCGCTAAATGGTTCAAGGATGAAGCGGAAATATTCAGATACATGCCGGGGGAAAAGGTAATTAAGAAAAAAACTTACTGTTTTTCATGAAACCATCAGAAAATTATAAATTAAATATTTTAATTACTTAACTTCACACTGCTTTCCCGCGGAGGTAGACAAAGTGGACAGAGGGCCACACTTTTCTGTCCTGACACACAAATCTCGCCTCATCCATATTCATACATCTTCGAATTCACCTCAGACCTAGGTCTTCCGCGGTCGCCCTTTCTTTCTGGCGCCGTCAACACATTTTTTTACGCTTCAACAGGTCAAGAGGCCCAATTATAGAAGCGATGCACATTGCAAAACATCCGGTCTTGAGTAAATCACATAGATTAATTGTGACCTCACCGGGAATCGAGCATGGAACCATCAGCGTGAGAACCCAGTATCATGCCCACTGGGCTACGAGGGCCGCCAAAACTTGCGTCACATATTTTTCTTATCATTCTTTCCTCGTCCATGCCCAAACCATCTGAGCGACCATTTTTTAATTCTATTATAAGATCTATTCTAAGATCAGCGCTATTTCCTTTCTAATACCTACATGGATTTGTTATATATACGTCTAAGTAATCTCCACTACATTCAGTCTACTTTCGTTTTCTTTCTGCCAGCTCCAGGGTTCAGTTCTATGCTTCAGCGTTGATACCAGAATTTCTTTGTGTACCGAAAGTCTTGAGTAGGTAAACACATCTCAATGGATTAATTAAACTGTCAAAAATATGTTCACTTGATTATAGTATTCCAGTAATATAAATAACTAGCTGTTCATACCTGGCGTTGTACGGGTTACCCACCGGATCCTAAAGAATAAGTTTGTAAAATTTGAGTCCGATCGGTCAAACGGTACAGAATATATCAAGAGGATTGCAAGGTATAAGAGAATAGGGGGGAAATTACGCCAATGTTACCCGCCGGGTCCTTTCCAAATTTTGAGTCCGATCGGTCAAAGGGTACAGATTTGCATCGATAATATATCAGGGGGAGGGAAGGGGTAAAATAATAGGGGGGATATGTCGCCTATGTTAACCGCCGAGTTCTGAAAAATAAGTTTCCAAATTTTGAGTCCGATCGGTCAAACAGTACACATTTGCATCTAAAATATTTCAGGGGGAGGGGAAGGTGTAAAAGAATAAGGGGGAATGTAAAAAATAAGATTGTGAGGGGAAAAAAAGGTTCCATTTTTTTGCAAAGCCTTCTAAAAAAACATGTTTGTCATGGGATGGGATATCCTGGGGGGGAAATGTAGCCTATATTTACCGCCAGGATATTTATGCATAATTCGGTAAAACAGAATTGCATTAAAAATATATCAGGGGAGAGGAAGGGGTAAGGGGGGAGGACGACAATGTCACTTATGTTACCCGACGGGTCTTAAAAAATAAACGGAAGGATAAACGATACTAAGTAAATATTAGATACGATAAGAAATAACGATTAGAATGCGATATTTAGGTTTTTATGAATTTCGGAGTAATGTCGTTTAAAACGATAAGCTCGGAAGTGCACTTTCTCATTGGTTCAAACGCTTTATTTTAGCAAAGACAACCAACCGAAGGTAATCAAAAAATTTGATGTAAATTACCTATATTCAAATAATTTGTGCGAATTTGAATGGAACTTTCTGTAAAAATTTCAAAGCAATAGTTGAAGAACTTTAGGAGATTTAAGATTAAAGACAATCGAATATTTATATTTTTATAGATATAGGTATATATAAATAAATAGTAGGTATATAAAAACAATTTAGGTACATAAAAACATAAATAAATAGTAGGTATATAAAAACAATTTAGTTACATAAAAACATCATCATATTCGAATGCAACGTTGTACCAAAATTTCAAAGCAGTCGGTGAAGAACTTTCAGAGATTAGCGATTCTGTACAAACGAACACTTACATTTTTACTTATATAGATTAATATATTAATGAAATAAGTTTTAATTGTGACACTATTAATAAGTTTAAATAGTACGAATATTCATCTCATTACGTCACGGCCATAAGTGCGTGCATGTTCGTTATTTTCTCCTGCGAGTATCCCGTTTCCTTCAATCCCTTAATCCTCAATGTTATCCTTTGAAGCTGACTAATCTAGGATCGCATGTTTAACAACATAATCTTTAACACAGTGTTTCCCAAACTATGGGTCGCGACCCACTGGTGGGTCGCGAGCGAATATTAAGGTGGGTCGTAGTCACAACACCGAGCAACACGACTCGTCCGGGTCGTGTGGTATTTATTATAGAAAAGTAGTGTCTGCAATTTTCACTCATTTAACAGAGTTGAAAAATAACTTTTACGCCTACTTCGAAGAAGAGATGAAAATATTCAAGAGGATAAACTGGATTTAAAATTCCTTTCAAGACAACATACCGACTGAAATGTCAATAAAAGCAAGTGAAGAGCTTATTGATTTATCGGAAGATACGTCGCAGAAAAACACTTTTAATAGCAGGCAATTAGTAAAATTCTGGCTTTCAGTTGCTGACATTTATCCCTGCTTATCTGACGAAGCGATGAAAGTCCTCCTCCCCTTCACTACCTCATGTGAAGTAGAGTTTTCTGCCATGGTTTCTTTTGAGACTTCATACAGGAATAAATTGAAAGTATCGAATTCACTGCGATTAAAATTGGCCAAAATTGAAGTCGACGCTACTGCTGTTATGACAATAAATAGGCAACAAACGCATCCTTCCCATTAAAATATGACATATAAATATTTTTCGTAATCAAAAATTTTGATTTGGACGTTTATCTTTTTACTCCCTTTATATTAACTCGTGGCGTCTGCTTGCTTGCTTGCCGGCCTGCCGTCGAAAAAACTTTGCATCGATTTTTGACTCTTTTCCCGTGATCCAATCGAGCTGAAACTTTGCAAGCGGACTCGTGGCGACAATCAAGAAGATCTATCAAATTTTCGTTAAAAAAATTTAATAATTATAGTACAATTTCGGATTTTTAGAAATTTTAATGGTTTTTTCAAATTGGAATCATTACCAAAGTTTGATTACTAGCAACGGCGGCCCGATAACGTCGCGGAATATTTTCTAAATTTGAATTACTCCGTCGGTATACACAACAGGTACTTCACTACGAATTTCGAAAATCTAAATTGACTGACAATTGTTTTTAGAATTTAATCTTCAGAGCATGAAGTGTCTTATCAAAGCTCAAAACATCTGACAGTTTAGAAATATATTAAATTCCTGTAAGTTTAGTGTTATGTTATATGTTTTAATTCGTCTTTAATTGTTGTTATATTTTACAAAGAAAGGGAGTATAATAAAAATTTGTTTTTTATGGGTTACTTTTTTTTTCTTAATTGAACAGCCTTTCGTGTGGTTACAATATGAATTGAAAAAATGTGAAGCAGGAGGTGGGTCCCGAAAATTAAAAATTTATTTAAAAATAAAACACAAATTACTTTGTTTTCACCACAATATTAGATTAAAAAATCCACAATTATCCTGAGGAAGAGAACATTGCTCTCGAAACATGTAGATTTTTTAATCTAATATAGTGGTGAAAACAAAGTAATTTGTGTTTTATTTTAATAATAATGTCACCACAAAGTTCAAGCCTTCATACAGAAGACGAAAAAATATTCTTCTAAGAGTTAAATTTGAGTTGGTGGGTCGCGGTCCTGTCAGCTTTGGGAACCTCTGCTGTAGCGTGTTTGGTGCTTCCAGCCCGCGGGCCTCCCCTTCCCGGTGTCCGGGGTGCGCCTGGCCCGGCCGCCGCGCTGCTCGCCCGTGACGTGCGACCTGGAGCTGAGCAGCCTGATGCCGCACTCCGCGGGGGTCTACCGCTGCGAGGTCTCCACGGAGGCTCCCACCTTTAGGATAGTCCACAAGAGCTCCAATATGACAATTGCGGGTGAGTGTTTCTTGATCAACAATAAAACGCTATTTTCCCGAGGCATTACTGTGTTTTTATAATTTTTTTTAGATTTATTCATTTTCTGCACAAATCCATCCGCTGCATTGGAGAGAGCAAGCCTAATAATTTTGAAACTATTATATTAATTTTTTTGGTTTATTTTATCCTCTTATCTTATTTATCTGGTATATTGGTTTAATTATCTTTATTTTACTTTATTATTAATTTATTAAAAGTTTATAATTATTATCTACTTGCTTTCTTGTGTACAAATCATTGTTTATGTATATATTGTTCTTTTTATATTGTTAATATCTCTTAAAAATGTTTCATTTCTATTATTTTTTTTTAATAATTTATTTTAACACGTATTTAATGTTAGGTATGTAGAAATCCTTGTATATTTTTTGTACTGTAAAAGCCCAATAGGGCGTTGATTAATATATAAATAAGCTATATATTATTAAAGATGTCTCATAGAGACGAAGGTATTTTTTATATGCATAAATAGGTAAAGAAGTCTTTTTTGGGTCTTTATAGGCCTTTTATGACCTTTACGGCTTACAGCCGGCTTAAGTGATCATTTCACATAATGTAACGTTCACCAATTCCATCCATGGTATACTATCTCAACTATCATAATTTTTTATACACATATATATATCTTAACTTTGCACACGTTGTTTCACATGTGAGTTGTATGTATTTTTATTACCGCTCTCTGTGGTGTGAAATTTTGTTATTCCCATAATTAGTAAAGATGTTGCCGTTGGTATGAGATATCCATACTTTTCATTTGGAGTATATTACACTCTTCCGAATTATTTACATCATACAAGATAGAATACGCATGAAAATGTTATCAATTTTCAATTTTTTTAAGACCAGTTTTTATATTTATATTTTTTTATTTAATTTATTAAATAGATAGATAAATACATTTTTTTACAATAATGAAAGTGACATTTTTTACATGGTGTTTCTCTTCTACATGAGTAATATTACTCGTCAGTAGCAGAAGAGTATCATTATATTTAAAATGTATTTAATAGTATATAGTTAGTATCTATCTACCTACATACTATATATTCAAAATATTTTGAGTATGTTCGAATTTTTCAAGAACACAATACTGGATTTCATCCCCAGGTGGATATCATTAATCAATATATATTTTATAGATGTCTCATAGAGACGAAACTTTTTTTTTTAATCTCTCAGTATAAATAAATAATGTGTGGGCGGTGACTTGATAGTAGCCATCCGTATTGCTAATTATCTACCAAAATAATAATGCCACCATAGGTCTCAAAACCGGAAACATATTTGGCCAGAAGCAACGTTAAACAATTAGTCATTATTACAATGCCTCAGAATCCATCTATAATACATAATATAGTGATTTTTAATAGATAAGATATCATCTCATATTTTGTTAAAAATTGACTTGTATCAACTTTCTCATTGATAATTACACTAACATATGTGAAAATTTTGTTTGTTAATTTCGACTAGCAAAATATAATTTTCAGAATTTTCCTTGGTTTTCACAAGCAGGATCTTAATCAAAAAAATTAAATCAAGATAAATCATAAATGTCGCATAGTTCTATAAAGTAATTGAATGTTTCGGTGTTAACTTTGTGGAAATCCATTATGAACAAATAATGAAATAAAACAATAAGTCTTAATTCACCTGATGAAGGAAACGGACGTTTCCGAAACATGTAGTGAAACAAGTGCTCAAATATAAGTGGAAAAAAACAAAGTTCATTGTTTTATTTCATTATTAGTTTTTCTATAAATTTTGTTTTAGGTTTATTCCATTCCTACACAAATACATCCGATGCACAGAAGACAGCAAGCCTTAAATAATCTTGAATCTTTTAAGATTTATATTATAGATGTCTCATACTGATGAAATTGTTTTTATTTTTATGAGAAAGTAGTTATGGAAGTCTTTTTTTGGGTGTTCATATTGCTTACGATGTAGCATCGTTCGGAGTGAAATGAAATAAGATGTGAAAAATAATGTTATTATATTTTCACGGTCACTCAGAGTCTTCTGGTTTGTGTCTTTTGGGGTATTATGCCGTGTTTTTACGACCTTTCTGTCCAGCGTTTCAGATCCTATTGCAGTAGTCCATCATCATTGATGCAGATTCTGAGTGGCCGTGAAAACCCAAGAACATTCTTGTAGATAGATATTTCTATTGCTAAGCCATCGACGTATAACTTTTGCATCAATAAATTAACCATGACCTCGCTCTGTTTAAACTTTGGTTATCAGGTTAACGCGCTAATTCCGAACGTTAATTCAGTCCCGCAATAAATTGCTCATACGTAACCCGCGCAACACATCCATACATTCACCCAAATCCAGGTACGTCTCGCGTCCCGTCACGTGTAAAGGAATTATTCTGCCTGTTCCGGGAGGTAATTTATGGAGGCTTTAGCGGGACAGGGGTACGTTTTACAAGTTTTGGCACACGCGTAAATCAATACCATCGATACTTTCCAATCATTTAGAAAATAACACCATCGAATTTCATTATTTATAATTTTTGATGTGTAACATCTTTACGCTCGGTTTATGGGAGTAATTTCGTGAATGCGACGACGGAAACGCGTAACAGGATGTAGGAATGAAAAAATGTTCCGATTTCGAATTTATTAATTTTATTCGGCATATTCAACTTGGATATTAGGCGTCAAAATAAAATGTCAGATTCGATAAATTAGGGTTATGTTGAATTAATATTTATATTATCTCTGATTTCGTTACTGAACGTTACAGAGAAACGAACAAAGCGAACTGTAAGACTCGCTTAATTTTTAATCAAATAACCTTTTTGTTAATCGAAAATCAGCACAATGCAACGAATCACTCACGTATAACATGCACATTAAACTGTAAATCAAAATTGAAAATAGTTAATGTATAATATTGTTCTTACATATTCTCATATAGGTTAAATTAATCAAGTCACTTTTATTAACTGAAATTGCAACAGTAATCAAAAGATGAGTATGAATTATTTCCTCATGAAAATGTAAGTCCTTTTTGTATAAAAATTAACCTTGGGAATTCCTAAAGATAGAAACATCCGTGGCTGATCATTAAATTTATTTAATTTATTTCAAAATTCAAAATTATCAAAGACTTTCAAATTTGATGGAGGGCGTTAATTCAGGCCATGTTTCGCTGCTTGGTAATGAGCATACGCATGACCGATACTTTCAGTAATGTTTACAGTTATCGAGTGCATGTGCATTCTTCAGTAAATATACGTTTTGGTCAATTCTTGTGTGATTAATGTTTAACCCAGCACTGCACGTTGTCAGTACAGTGGAAATTATTTCAGAAAATTCAGAATGCCAAGGCGCACTTTGTTTGATACACCAACTTAGGATGAATTTTAACAAGGATTAACAAGGATTGTAAACTATGGCCTAAACAGCTACGTATTGATATATCCATCATACTTAGAAAAAGTAAAACAACTACAATTAAGAATTATTAAAACTATAGCAAATAAAAAACAAAGAGAAGCATGTAAGGACCAACCGGAAAACCTATTCAAAATGTGTAAAATCTTACCGATCCAAAAACAACTTTACTATAAAATAATAGTGGAAGAATACGAGAAGGACAGTTTCAAAACATCAATACATCATGAATATACGACAAGACAAATAACGAATAAAAAATTAGAAATAAAAAAAAAACAAATAATTGTTACGGATACAGAACCAAACAGTGCGTAATTCCAAAATTATTCAACAAGCTACCGGATAAAATAAAAAATTTAACGGGACAGAAAAATATATAAAAGACATTAAAGAAATACTACAGTGAATTGTGAAGTTGACAAGAAAAGCAAAAATTAGATTAGTATAGTAGCTTATTACATAATATATCATAAATAAAATACATTTAAGTAAAGAAATGTACATACACTTATTATAATTAAATCCTTGCGTTTAAAAAAAATAAAATAAATAAAATAAAAAATGAAAATTCTAAATTTTTACAAAAATATGTTTTTGTCAAAATGACAATAAATACAAAGATTATACTTTCAATGATATTTATAAAGAAATATGTAAAAAAAGCTCAAATGCACGCAACGACTCATGAAGATATCCATTTTTGGTATAGGCCTATGAGACAGAATTAGGCAGAATTATAATTAGGCGCGGGACTAGAGTAGTGGATATCATGAATATGTAGCGAAGTTAAAATGGCATGGGCAGGGCATGTTGCAAGGCAAGATGCCTTAAGATGGACTCCTAGAGTTCTGAAATGGAGACCTTGGGAGATCAAATGAGGCATTGGAAGTTCTCAAAAGAGATGCGTCGACGATGTAGCCGATGTAGGGGAGAAGAAATAGTTACAAGAAGTAAACAAGAGAGAAGGGTATGAAAGAGGCTTACATCCAGCAGTGCAAAGAAAAAGACTGAACAAGAAGAAGATGTTTTCAAATCAAAACAAGCCAAACCATTTTCAGAATCATATTTTAGATTTAACAGAAGGTATATTACAACATGCACTGAAAGTATTAGTCACCAATATAAATTATGGAGTACTTGCTCAATAATAGTCAACCAGATGGCTCTCAAGCGGTAAAAGTCAGAATAGAGATGGTGTAAAAGTGTAAAAGTGTTTTCTCAAAATACGGACCTCTACGGAAAATATTCTGTAATAGAGACTTTAATTTAGACATATGAATGCACGCTTTACGATGTTATATATTTTCAGTACTTCTTTATGGGGCCGTTACATGGACGCTAGCTTAAGCCACCACAGAAAAGGTAGAGGCTTGTGAACTATAGTGCTATAGGAGAATATTTCCCATCTCATTAGAGGATAAAGTGCGAAATAAAGACATTTTAAAACATGACAATAAAATAAATAAATGTGTTCATCTTTATCAAACGGAGAAAACTTGAGTACTTTTCGCATATAAAGGGAGTTTAGAAATGTGGAATAATGCAACTTATACTGCAGGGGATGATTCAAAAGAAATGCGGTGTAGCAAGATAAGGTGTCTTCAAGTTGAGGAACTCGCTTGACTACTTACATTGCAACCTGAATCATTGTAAGAGCAGCTGCTTCTAAAGTTCAAAGAGCAATGATGCTTTACATCTTCCGTAGATAAGTGAAATATTTAAGGGAAGAAAAAACATATCAGGCCTAAAATGACATTAAACATGTAGCGTAGGTATACATATACTTGGACGACTCAAAATGAGTATGACTCATAATACCGACGGACAAAATCCTCAGAATTCATTATTCCTATGTTTATCTATCTGCCAATATATATACATAATAATGAAATGGTGAACTAAAATGAATTATATACTATCGAAATCACCCGACGACTCTACAACACCCTGGAACACTTTGGAAATGACTAGGACATTCTCGTAAACATTAGAAAAGTCGTGTAAATACAAGAAATAGAAAGAAACTCACCGAGGCATCGCGAAAACAACATGTGTATTGTATATAAATGTATGTATTTGTATATAAATGTATGTATTTGTATATAAACGGCGATGCAAGTGCCGCGCGAAGTCTTTAATTGACGTTTAATCTGTGCAATATTAGCAGCGTTTAAGACCGTACCATACGCAGTGTGACCGACGCATAATAAATCGAGTAATAAAAATCAAGCGAGTACCTACCAACAAGCGAGAAGTTTTTCTAGTGCAAAGAACATCATAATTAGTGCAAATTAAGAAACAGTGTAATAATCCACAATATAGTAAATCCGAAATAACGATTGCTATAATTAAAATATAAATAATGTAACGAGCTGCACTTAAATTTTAGAGTTTCTTGCGAATCGGAGCTATATTTGGAGATCCTAAATTATTTGGTATAATCCATTGCGAGCCTCTAGGGTGAAACTTTTTACAAAAGTAGTTGAGCTACTGCCGGGGTCACTCAGGACCTTTCTATCTTGGACTGTTCTTCCAATTCTGTTGAAAAAACGATTTCGAATTTCGAAATTTGAATCAAACAAAAGCGAGAATTTATCTCACTTATGTGTAAAATTAATTACAATGGTTACCTGCCGAAAACATACATTAGGTTAATATGCTGAATAATATGCATAAATATTTTTTGTAAATCGCACACATTAGATTATGTAAACATAAATAGTTTTATGCTAGCGAGATGCGAGATAAATCAAATAGTTTGGTTAAATATGTACTATTTGCACTAATTAATTAATTCTGTGGTGATCTACGTAGGTACGGAACTGTATACTTTACAAACTAGTTTAAAATATATCCTAAACTCACCTAATATTTGAATATTCTAAAAGATATCACGGCTTTTGTCACTAAGCCTTGTTATTTTGATCGACAAGGTTTTGGCTTGTCGCAATTCTGACGGATTCTGAAGTTAAGTTAACCTAATCGTCGCGTTTCGAAATAACGTTGCTGCGAAATAACTGTTTATTCGGCACAACTTGAAATAACAAGGTTTAAATGGAGCGTGTTCAAAAAATCAGCCTGTGAATTCAATTCAGTTAAAAGGTAGTTAACTTACTTACTATTACAGTATACTATGAACAGGAATACGTCTTCATACAAACTGGCAGCTACCCATTAGAATGTGTGCGTGCGTGCTCGGCGCCGTGTACTCACGCGCTGTGACGCACACATTGACATAGAATATGGAGGCACAAGGCGGCGGCAGTAAGGGTCGTGCCTTCGGTGCCATTCGCGCTCGCAGCCGCCGCTTTAGAAAAAAAATGCGCTTCCTGAAAAAAATGCCTTTTTTTATGTTTGTGGTGCTTTACTAAAAAGGTGTGTTGATTATCACAAAGACTGCTAGTTTTTAAAAGTCTACGTTGATGTTAATCAGCTTTCTTGCAATTTAAGTGCAGAAACTAGGTATACTAATTACAGAAAGTTTCGGGTTTCGTGTCTACCTTATGCGTCGAAATCTCAGACGCTACGAGTTAAATGAAAGGGAGTAAAAATAAAGTGACAACCCTACCGTCAATGCAAGAGTAGGCTAATAAATCGCCGACAGGCCGGAGATAAACTACTGTTCTGGCTATACTGTGCTATTACGCCGTTTTTTGCGAGGATGGGCGAAGAGTATAGAGCGCCAAAGTATTCGATTCTGACTCACAAATACCATCATACATACATTTGTTCATATTCTCGTGCAAGCTTGTCAATTGTTGTGGCTTCTAACGGGACCATCTTTTCGCATCTAGTTTATCTGATTGCACCAAGTCTTCCGAGTCCATTCTCAATTTTTGACGTCATCAAAATTCAGTCTTCATTAATTTCTTTCTTACTATTCTCTCATAGTTCATTCATTCAATCTGACCTTTTATTTATCCTATCCGTAATTACTATTTCCTAATTTATTGTTTTGAACGACTTCCAATACTTTTAATCACGGTGTCTGAGAAATGTAATACATGGAGCAAGAAAATAAAATATTTCTGCTTAGAAATAAGGATGCAAATTTTATATTGTTAAGCAATCTGACCCGCAGGGTTATATTTGGGCTTGAATGAAGCAACCTTAAAAAACATCAATTAAAGGAAAAAAATTCTTGCTGGAACAATATTATTCCTATACTTATCGTCATACGCAAAATACATTTTTGTAATGATAATGAAAAATCAAACAGAGAATAACTATTATTTATTTTGTATGTTCACATATTTTTTACATACGTGCTTTATTTTTTTAAATGATTTTCTTTTATGAATAAGGTTATTAAGAAAACCAATCTACAGCGTAAATAAAGTTTCTCGATTGGTCCCAATTCCATTGAAGTAGTACTTTGTCAAACAAACATATCAAATATTTATAACTTTAAGCGGCTTTGGATTAATAAAGGCTCTGAACTGTATCTTGGGTTGTTTTATAAATAAATATTGTTTTTGAAAATTGAAAACCACGTGTTTACTATTTTTAAATAGGTACTAGGTACTTGATTTAGATGGTTAATTAGACAAAGATTATTAATTTATTCTTAAAATTAATCTCTTAATGAGGAATATTGTTTTATCTTTTATTATTTTGCTTCATAACCCAGAAAACTAAACTTAAGAGATTTAAAACCGTATTTTTTGATTGAAACACGTTAAAGAAATTGCGCGATTTCCCTTATTAAAAAAAATTACGGTCCTCTTAAAATAGATTAAATTTATCAGCATCTAGATCTTACGTTTTTCAATCTCAAATTCTTATTGGATTCACGTGTTTGGCCTCTCTTATTTGTTTATCTATCTGAGCTACTTAATAAAGCCTCCACGGTTTCATCAATCTGCTACTTAATGTGCTTTCTTTGTCCTTTATTTGTGTTTAAACGAAAACCTTGCGAGATTGTTTTGCGGACCATTGAGTTTATATTCTTCGGGCAGATTCTCCGCTATGATTACATTTCTGTTTTCTTATTTTATTCTGAATACAGATATTCTTAAAATGTAGCCTCGTAAAAGCAAGCGTACAAATTCAATGTTAATTTTGTAAATAAGTTACGTTTTCAATTATGAAGATATTTTCTATAAAAGTCATTCAGTTTTTATTTACTTTCATTCCATGAGTAGCATATTTTTGATGTTTTTAGAGCTTAATTTGTGGAAGGACGTAAGTAATAATTAATTTTAATTAATTAAAAACTTTGTATAAACCACTTGGAATAACTTTACGTCTACTGGTTTCGATATCACTGTATCTTTGTCAGGATGGATGCATGGAAATTGTGGAGTATAAATGCAAGGGCAGGAATATCCAAAAAATTAAAAATAAATTCGATGCAGTCACTGAGGATTATAATTTTCATTGAAGCCTTTTTGATAGCTTAATGTTCTTGTCTTGAAAGCATGAAATTACAAAATTTATTTATAGTGTTATGAAATTCATCTATAGAAACTTCACATTATTTAAACAACAACAAACAAGGTCTCGACTAAATGAGTAAGGCTATTGTCAATTCACGGATATTATGCCACAGATACGATCTTAAGTACTGATGGAAAAAATAAAGTTATTGTATCCTCATTGTATTTCTGAAGTTAACAGTGAGCATAGTAAAATTGTTTTTCATAACGAAATTGTTGTAATTATTTGAACAGCTGACAGAGAATAGGAATTATTACGTTTTGTTGAGTTTACTTTGTAAGAGAAATTAGCATTCCAAGCCACTCACTCAGAAATAACCTCTTTCTTAAATGTCTACAACGTTTCTCTACTCTCAATACATAGAAGCCATATTTTGATTTAAGTGACAGTGTACTTTTTTGAAGACAGAATTGTTTATTGTTTAAAAAAAATGTATATGTAAAACAAACCGATCGAAATATATACAGCCGTGCTTAAAAATATCCATCGAAAAATTCCAGATATACAGGGTGCAACAGGCTTTCTTCTTTCTTTCAGATTCCTGCCTTTATTATATGTCGAAAATGTTCACGCTACCATGAATTAATGTAATGTTATGAAGATATGCATATCGAAGTTTGCATTTTTTCAATATTTCTGATTTGTTTTTTGCAAAACGTTGAAGTAGGGTTTATTCGCTTCAAACAAAATGATAAAAATCTTTAAAAAAAATATTATTTTCAATTTCTGCAAGATTTTAACCTTTTTGTTTGACTTTGAAGCAAATAAAATTTTCACAGTCGATATTTGTTAGCAGGCACTGCGCTCCCCGCACCACTCCTCGTCTATAACACAAACTTTTTACAAATTAATGTCAGTTCCTTCAAGAAAACATTATTGTTTATTGCTCCAGTAAATATTTATAGACTGGAATAATTTTATCCCAAATGAGAGCTCAGTACATAGTATATTTACAAAGAAATTCAAATAAACACAGGAATATAACACTAAAATAATTCGAGCTTCATATTATTCAAAACGGACGCACAACCTTTCAAAAATAGATTGCGGTGTAACAAACGTGCGTTATTTAATTAGCCGTCAATCGAATCGGAAAAAACTTAACAACTTTAAAGCTCACGAATTATCCCACAAAGCGTTTCATTGAGCGTGCATCGAAAAATCCTGCCGGGATGCGTTTCTATACTCGACGGTTGAAAATTCACGAAACTGGACCCTGGCCTGCAGCGAGTTGATCGATAGTCGATGGTCCTGATGGTCGATCAGCGATGGGCGCATTGTGTTGCCCAATGTTCTGTGAAAATCACTCGATAGCTGCGTTGCAGCGGATTCGCGTATTGTTCCAGGCTTAAATATTTCGCAACGGAATAAAAGTGCTTCGCGGGCGAACAAATACTCCAACACGGTTTCGATCTGTGTGAATAGATCTCCGAAAACCAAGCGGGAGCTATTCAAAGAGCTTCGGGCGCGGAGCCCTCTTTATTGGGCATTATTAGATGCTTGTTATTTTATGTATTTCATTTTTTATTCTATTTTTGACGAGAAACTTATTTTTTTATTTTATTTCTTTGAATTGAAGCTAACGATGCATGAAGATGTTATTCAAAGAAAAAGATTAAAGCATTTGGATAATGTCTGCTCCATACGTCTATTAATCGCTTACAATATTATCTATAAAATTAGTTACTTAAAGGTGATGCGTTTAGTGTGTTTGTTGTGTGTGTGTGTGTGTGTGTGTGTGTGTGTGTGTGTCTGTGTGTGTGTGTGTGTGTGTGTGTGTGCGTGTGTGCGTGTGTGTGTGTGTGGTTTTTAATTAACCATGTGTTACGGGTCAATAGTATTTTCATCAAAATACAACTTATACTAAAAATTAAAAATTGATGAATGGACATTAAAAAAATAAATAAATAAATAAATGAAAGATGAATAATTAAATAAGAGAAAACGCCTTAAAAATGGACCTGGTTATTTTGATATTTATTTTATTGATTTTAATTTATTAAAAACCTTGTATTAACCACTTGGAGTAAACTTTACGAATACCGGTTTCAATATCTTCGTCAGGATAGACGCATACGTCCGTCCTGACAGTTACAGTGGCATTGAAACTGGTAGACGTTAAGTTACTCCAAGTGGTTATTTCAAAGTTTTTAATTAATTAAAATTTATAATTTTTCTATGTCCAACCACAAAGTTAACGCTATAAACATCAAAAAAATATTATAATTATTGTTTATTTGGTGTATTCAATGAGTTCAGGTTATCAACAAAAAAATCCATTTTTTAATGGGGTGGCTTCTAAAATCATTATGAAGGTAATTGCAAAAAAAATAATATTTTTGAATTGTTTTGTGCGCTGATTTTGATTTGATTGATTTCATGATTTCGGTGGCAGTTGTTCATGAGGTTTGGGAGATGTTTTGTGTAATACGTAGTAGTGCATAATGATGTGGCTCGTGTTATTGTTTAATTTCGTATTACCTTCCCAGTAGTGTATATAAAAAGCTAAGGGGCCTCAAATGAATAAATAAATAAAAAATGATACAAACAATACATATTACATTATATACGACATATTCTTGTGATGAGAAAAAGATAACCGACGTTATAAGGATGCTGACTTATTCTACAGAACTCCGTTTTTTTTACGAGGTTCAACATGTATGATCATTTATGATAGATAAATAGAGACAATCATGACAGCGATAATTTTTTAAATATTATATAACTCAAAAATCAGTCAAGTAGATTTCTATGTATGTGAAATGAAAAAAAATCATTCAAAGAAATATTGTTTTTATTTTATTCTACTCATTTAATTTATTTGAGAAACGTTTCACCTTCTGAGGATATTATAAATCTAAAAATCTTACTCTCACATAAAAACCATCATGCAGTTATCCGCAGAGGTAGGCTGAGTGGTTGAAGCAACACTTTTGTTCAATTTAACTCAAAAACTTGTATTTACAAACCGCTCTGCAAGGGAAAATTGATGATACAAAAGAAGAAGAAAAAGATAACTTATATTTACATTACACATGTTTATGTTGTAATGTTGCTTAAGTCAAACCCTTTTGGAAAAAACAAATCTAAATTTATTGCAAGATCTATTAAATAAACAAGTGTTTTATCAAAAACTTTTGCTTATATTATTGTTGGTAATGACAAAAATATCAAAATATCTGCACGCATTTACATGGTATTAATATAAATTTTCAAAACGTAAGTGTACCATCAAAAACACCACCAATGTTAAGGTACTCCTAAAGCTTGTCTTACTTTAGACTAAAAATAATCTAAAATAACTGAGACTCTAGCTATTTATTAGGCGCACTTATTACATGGGAGCATTTTACCTTAAAATATATTCTGGAAAAAATTGAAATTTCATGTTTATTTGACAGAATATTATATTTTAAAATCTAAATACTACGATTAAAAATGTGATAGTGAGATTATTTATTTTATAATTTTAATAGTACCTACATAGACAGCATGTAACATTAAAATATTTTGAGTATGTCCAAATTTTTCAGAACATTACTGGATTTTTGTCACAGAGACATCATTAATCAATCGAATATCACACATACAATCAATTCATTAATTAATACATACAATCAATCAATATACATTGATTGTAACATTATACTACAAATATAACAAATAACAAAGGAATTCGGATATGAATACGCACTCAATTTAGACGAGACACCATTCCTAGTATTTAAATTGGGAAGCATTGTCACAGAGATATTGTATTACATATTGCAAAACAGTATCACATACAAAACTAAGGATTATTTTTATAAATATAAACGCTTATACGGAAGTGCTTTTACTGATTTTCAAGGTTTTCTCAAATGTGTCCTTAATTTTGATTAAAATTTTGAATATATATTGATTTCGATTTTTTTTACAAAATATATGTTTAAAAGTCGTCTTTCAATATAATGACTGCACAACCCTGCTTTTTATTACGTAGTCTATTTAGATACAAATATTTTTATCATGTCACCGTTGCATATTAAATTTTCACGGGCTTAGGCAACTGTGGAATAGGAGATAAAATATTTAAGTCCACCCTTACTTTATGTGGCGTGGTTGCCTTATTTTCTAGGTTTTCTTTTTCGGGTATTTCATTACATAGTGCCTGGTTGCAGTAAGATGTGGGTTTGACTTAGGACATGGCACATTTAAATATCAAAGAAATAAAATAAAACACTAAATAAAGCTATTGCGATTTAGTTTCGAGCAAACAACTATTTTGACAGTGCATAATGAGTACTTGAAAGATAGTGTAAATTCGCTAGTGATAAAAACTATCAAATTCATAGATGTATATGTATATATGTATATTATATACGCTCAATAGCGTGAAGTGTATATTTATTACCACTAGAGGTGCTGTTGCCACAATGCTAAATTTAGAATTCAAAAGGTACCATCAAGACAACGATACTACCCCAACAACCTTACATGAAACGAAAAGAGAATAGATAGTATTCAATGAAAATCCGAGGGTTTATATACACTTTTATTCGACTCCAAGTGATCATAAGTAATAATTGTTCCAATACTAATGTTTTTATGAATAATGCAGCATTCTCATTCTTGTTTTGAATTCCTTTTAATTAATTGTATTGAATTAAATGAGTAGACTTAAAAATGTCTCTTATTTTAATACATGTATTTCCGCAGTACAATAAATTTGCCTCGGAAACAATGAATATGAAAATATCTCTCTTAATTGTCACGAGATGATATACTGACAACACTATAGAAACGTCTAGAACAAGTCTCTCGCAATCTCTGGAAAGTTCCACAAGAGTTTCAGATGGTCTCGAAGGCAGTGTCAACTATAAATAAGGGCGTCATGCGACGCGGGGTCGGTTAACCGACGCAATATTAGCAACGGGACGCAGTGCAGTGTGACCAGCGTATATTCCAGCGATAATAAATAAAGGAATTTCCTACTAGGTTATAAGTTTTTCTACGTGTGAATATTGAACGGAGTTTACAAGAAATTGATAGAAGAAATAAAAACAGCGTGAAATATTGCAAATTAATAAATAATTTTATAATTAATGTGTGAAATTTTCTGGACACATTTAGTGACTAGGTATTAATTTAAGAACGGTATTCAGATTTTACAATTGGTTTAGTGTTTTCATTTGATTCCTGCAGCCATGTCCTATGACAAAATTTTTGAACAGCTGCTATTTGGGACATGCCAAAACACTAAGTGGATATTTTTTTCTAAGAAGTTAAAATTGTTATGCGTGTTATCATGTCCGCGAATTCCATTATAATATTTTACATAGTCATATAGACAAACTTTTGAGATTTTCTGGTCACTATCCGTACCAAAGTTATTTGTGCACCTATGTAAAAAGCTAGAAAAGATAAAATTCGCAAATATTTTTAGCTGCTGAATTAATGCATGCTGAATTTTATTATACCATAAAAACGAAGGAAGAAATTTTGAGAGCTTCCTGGGGATGGCGATGTCCCTTGTGACCTATGAATGGTCAAAGAGAATGGTTGTTAAGGCGCTTGGAGCGATACACGCGCATGAAGAATGTAAAAAGTTGGAAACTTTTAATGAAATTAATTTGGATGCTGTCTACGAGGTGCTTTCGCCAAGTCAAAATGGGGGAAAATTCTTAGCTGCCGAAAGCTCTTTCTCCACCACGCACTCTAAAACTTAAACTCAATTTGTGGCAGTTGTTAACAAATTCATGATATAGTGCTATAGATAAATGTGCAGAATGTCAGATTGACCACCAGTGCTATATAAAACCTCCACACTAAATGACATAATATTCTGATTTTAGTTTTCTGCGATTCTGCCGTGTATATGTAACCTCTCTGGCCAACGTTTTGGATCTCATTGCATGGTCCATCGTCAGGGCTGATGTGAAGTGATGTGTGATCGCATCAGTCCCGATGATGGCCTCTGCAATAGGATCCGAAACGTCGGCCAGAGAGGTCATATATTCACGGCAGAATATGTCAGAAAACTACATATAGTAAATTCTAAACGGCCGTGAAAACTTAAGAACATTTATGAACGACATTAATTTACACGGTTCTATAGTGCAACATGGTTATTTTATATTCTTTTTTTGTTACACATTTATATTTTATATTCTACCAATAATTCTAGAAGATTTCGGAAAAAATACTCATAATACTTAGGTAAACCTAGATCACTATACATATTTTCAAGTTACAATGTCACTAAATACTAGTCTGACACTAAAGAAATGAAATTTAAATATATTTTTTAATTAAAATAATCGTCAGTTAAAACAGAAACCCATAAAAAGCAAGTTTTTATTATACTCCCTTTCTTTGTAAAATGTAACAACAATTAAAAACGAATTAAAACATATAATATAACACTAAACTTACAGTACTTTAATATATTTCTAAAATGTCAGATGTTTTGAGCTTTGATAATACACTTCTTGCTTTGTGTAGTGAAGTACCTATTATGTATACCAACGGAGTAATTCAAATTTAGAAAATATTCCGCTACGTTATCGGGCCGCCATTGTGTAAAAAAGCTCAAATGCACGCAACGATTCATGGAGAGATCCATGCTTGGAGTATGCCTAAGAGAGCGCAGAAGTAAAGTAGTGGATATATAAATATAAACTATAGTATGGATTATGTAGTGAAGCTAAAATGGCAATAAGTAGTGTATATTGCAAGGCAGGATGCTACAAGATGGACTCCCAGAGTTCTGAAGTGGAGACCTTGGGAGAATAAAAGAGGCGTCGGAAGACCTCAAAAGAGATGGGCCGACGATATAACCGCTGTGGGGGGAAACAAATGAAAACAATTAGCAAATAACAAGGAAGGGTGGAAGGGTATGGAAGAGGCCTATATCCAGCAGTGGAGAGAGGAAGGCTGAAGAAGAAGAAGTAGAAGAAGAATGAAACTAGGCAAATAATCATTTGTTTGTTGTACAAACTAGATGAAAGTTTCGGGTTTATTTTAAAAGTTCTTAAACAGACCTGGTTGTTTTATTCAGTAGTAATACACCACGTTATTTAATATCAATTAACAAAATGCTAAACCACAACGTTATTACAGAATTTATTAAACTAAATAATATTGCTGGAAATATTAAGTATTATGGTATTTGGATTATTTGTTAATATTGTCCAAATAATTAAACTAGCGCCGTGTAAATTTATTGAAACGATGTTAATTATATTATCGTTAAACAAATAAACACTGAATTATTGAAGTTGAATTCAATTGAACATATATTAATTTAACCGCATTAAATATTGTGCGGGAAAATTTGAAAAAAAATTGGGATCGGAAAATGACCACGAAATATAACAAAACCTATGTAGGTACTTGATTGTACATTCAACTCTTTTGTTACACAGTAGATACGTTCCCACAAAAACAGTGAAAAATAGATATACGCTTAAAAAAAGTGCAAATAATAGTTATAATGAAAACCCAATCAATGAATTATACAAATTCGTTTCATACTAAGAATGTTCTGAGGTTTTCAAGGCCACTCAGAATCTTCTGGGGTATTATGCCGTGTTTTTATGACCTTTCTGGCCAACGTTGGGGATCTCATTCCAAGGTCCATCATCAAACACATTAGTCCTGATGCCTTTCTTACGTGCTTTCTACACGTTACACTTCAACTTCATGCTTCATGACACATACACTGAACACCGTAAAGAGTCGGATTTCTTCCTCTTCACTCACATTATTTAAGACCACCATCTACAATGTTATTGAAAATATTCATACACTTACCTATTTTATAAAATATTAAGACCTTGCATGCCGCTTCAATATTTGAACTATTTTTCAATCTTTAAGAAGTTTTTCAAACTAATAATAAAATTTAGAGTAGTCTTCACTTATTTCCAAAGTTAGCGCTATTTGCCAAAATCTGAAGATCACGATTCTCGCATAAAGGATACTAAATAATTGTACGCGGAGCTAGTAGTCATTATTGTATATTGCATTTTGTATTTGAAAGGCACTAATGTAAACCAACGTTTGCGTTTACTTGCTTTCAAAAATATATGATTAAGATTGCGCAATATTATTTTTCTGGTTTAATATAGAAAATAATATAACAATATTTTGAGGAAGTTAAAAGCATGGTGTCAGTAAAGATCGTGGGGATTATCTATTGGAGTAGAGAACAATGACGTGCTTTTCTAGTTCCGTGTTAGGTTTAGGTTAGCTTTACTTTAAGGTTCATTTCGGAATTTTATCTGCCTTACTAAAGCTAAAATTATTTTGATTTTGTAATATTAGGAATACGGTACTGTTTAAAATAAAATTGTATTATCCTTCTGAATGGTATAGATAGAAGGAATTGGCAAATAACTTTTTGGGTAACATGTATGCTATAGATATTAATATTTTTTTTAATAAGAATGATATTAACAAGAAGTCGGACGTGAGAAATAATAAACATACCCTTCAGCCTCATCGAGTTTTTGAGAGTTGTTGAGAGTTCTTCACCTGGATCTATCTGAACTCACTGCGAATGAGTCAGGGCTTTTGTTTCTAACCGATAGAAAAATCGTGGGCTGGTACCTAAACACACACGTTCTTCACTAACACAATTCACAATAAAATACACGATAAAATTAATGTCTAGTTTATTTAGCACTTACACTCAAAATAACAAAAAATCTAAGCACTGGAGCATTGCAAGGCTCATTTTCTTCATTTTCTAATGGTTGTCTGGTTATCAAACGTTATTATTGTAATTGTATTTATGTAATATCCCTAACCATTGCCTAAGATTCTTCAGCTCCAGGATGCTCTCAAACCTCCAGAGCCTCTTCTGCTACATTTTATACCTTGAATGATGAATGCACAATTTGATATTTTCCGGATGACCAAAAATTGCGAAGTGCAAATATTTTATTATCATAATTATTTAATTTTTCCTCCACACACAAATTTTCTAAATGTTATTAGAGATCCTGTCAACACAGATTATTTTTAAAATGGTCTGTAGGTCCAAAACTCAAATGCTTCAATTGAATTTAGCATTATTTCAGTGTCTGTAATTTCATTACATATTAAAATTCAGCAAACACGTAGAATCGTATAATTCATGTTCTCAAATTGAATTTGAATTTTCTTGTTCTATTTATATTGAGAGATGCCAATTTTTCGATGCGACAATTTATTTCCATCGAAGGCTCTCAATTTTATTTAATCTGCTTCCTAGTTTCCTTTATCCAGTTTTATTTAACCTGGGTACACCATTCTTTTTAGTTTCGTTTGCTAAATGTTTTGTATATATTTTTCCGTTTGTCAATCGAGTTCAATCAATTTGTAAAAACACTATGAATATCTTTAAAATCAAACGCGGGCGTTCGTCCAGCTCACTGAATCAAAACTGAATGAAAATCAAAGTGTAAGGCGGGAGTAGTAAAATACTTCCAGGTGACAATACTTTATTGAGAGCGTTCACTGCCAACTAATACGAAAACAGAACAGGTTACATAAATTCATAATTCATATTTTAAATATTGCTGGTAAGACCAAAAAGAGTAATTATTACAATAAGTATTATCAAGTAAGAGACATTTGCATTAGAGATTGCATCGCGCATATTTTTTTATTCGTCATTTCACTACACTGTAAATAATTAAATGTACGAGTACGTTTAACATTATAATTCAATTTGTCTGACGTAATGAGACAAACATTTATCATTTTTTTTATATAAAAGATGTTAGTTTATAAATCAATAATAAAATTTAGACTTAGAATGCGTGTAATTAATATAATTAATAAAATTGAACTATGTTTTTGCCACTTTTGTATTGAAAAATATCAACATGTTTCAGAGTCCATGCCCCATCGTGATTTTTCACTAATTCTATTAATAATGTCGTAAAAAAATTATTCTGATCTTTTTGAAGAAGTTAAAATGCATACTTCAAATCATATAATAAATAATTAATAACAAGTTATTCATAAGAATATAATTTGTTTTCATCACTAATTTGTTGAAAATACCAATGTCAATGGTCCCTTCATCAGGATAAAGCGTATACTAAAAATGAATAATTAAAGTATAGACAAGAACAAAATAAAAAAAATGTATGGGAGATGAATAAATAATTAAGTACTAATATGAAAACAAATTAAAAAGATAACTATCTGTAAAAAGGATCGGGTTATTTATAATATTAAATTTACAATTAACACTTTCCTTTTTTTTCAAAAATTTCTTATTTTTCCAACTGTAATCCTATATAATTTGAATGTAATTTTTTATAAAATATTATTTTTATTTTATATAATTTATATATATATATATATGTATATATTTTATATAAATATATTTTATATAAATATATTATTTATTATAATTTATATCAAATATTATCAATATCTTTTAGAAATAGATCATTATTTATCTTCTAATATATACAATATGATAATATAAATATACGCACATTAATTAATATCTAAATGTTTTGTAAACTATGCCTGTCTCAACACAGATTCTTCTAGTGAAACAGGCATAGAATAACCCAATTTATATACTTTATGTCATGAAGAAATAAATAAATATTTTTTCTACCAAGGTTAAGGCTCATTTTTTGCTATACTGTGAAGTAAAATGGCTCCGATAATTGTTTTTTAAACTCTGTGTACTCCTAAGCTCCCGGAACTAACTCCGTTATAAATAACATAAAATATTTGTTTGAATAATTATTATATTATGTACCTACTCTATAGCTCAATAATGTAACACCACTTACTGAAATCAAGTGTGTAAAGCTAATGGGTTCTAATTAAAACCATTAATTATAGATGATAGTTTATGCATAACTACTTAACACACGATAAGGCACACATATTTAATGTAAGGAATACAAATTAGAGGAAATTATTCGCCTTAAGCGGAGAGATTTTGAAAATATCGATTGAGTAAACTTAGATTTCTCGGCTGTGTGTATACGAGTACATCGAACGTGCGGATCATGTGTATATGTCACAAACAGTTTGATAGAAAACGATGTTATTTATTATCTTAGGAGATCTTATCTATAGGATTGTATTTTATTAATTTTCAGGATAGGTGCCATGTCGGTAGACCTCTTTTCATTTAAGAAAGACAATCAAATTAATATGTGTAAGCCGTGCGTACGACGCACGTTGCTTCGTTGTGTTAGTGTTTATACCCGTAAAAATAAACACAACGAAACAATGCGCCTCGTACCCACGGCTCACACATACTAAAACGATTTTTCTTAAATAGAAGAAAGGGGTCTACTGAATTTACGAATAATAAATATGTCAATGTAAATTTTATGTTTATGGGTACTGAATTAAAAATGTAGTCACTACGGCAACATAATTTTGGACACATCTAACTCTTTATATCAAGGTTACTACTTTATTTATACTGCCTATCGTCATATTCTTGGCGTGAAATATTTTATTCATTTCAAAAAAGCTAACAAACTTTGTTTAAAAAATATTGTTTGCTTTTATTATTGTTGTTTAACATCTACCGGCTTCAATACCACTGTATCTTCGTCAGAACGGACGCATCATAATTGTTTCATTTAATAAATATGTAAATAATTCAAATGATGGGTGTGGCGTAGTCTTATTAGTGGTGGAGAAAGTTTGTTAGTGGGACATTGTAATGGAGCAATGTATATGAATTTTTCGTTAAGGTTCAATGTTTCGGTGTTGAATGACTTTTTGATTTTACGATTTTATAATTATCTAACTTAATTTATATGAAAAATGTATTGCCTTTTTAAATTTTTTAATGTGTAGCCGATCTCTAAAAGACGATTTACAAATCTGAGAAATCAATATTACAATCAATGTTGTCAATACAAAGTGAGAAATTTTTTGGTACCAATAATTATGTCCAATTACATACTTAATGCTATAAACACAAACAATGTTATTTTGTTTCTTAAATTTATTAACGAATTGCTTATTTAACCTTAGCTCTACCGAGAAGGGACCCGCGGATAGAAGGCCTACAACCCCGGTACTCCATAGAAGAAGAAATACGGGTTAACTGTACGTCAGATGCATCACTTCCAGCAGCTGACGTCATGTGGTACGTCAATGATATTGAGGTCAGTGTTTTTGTAACTTCATTTTTTTCAAGTTTTGAACCCTTTAGGTGATATAATTTTCTTAAACTAATATCTACGTATATTTTTACTTCCTTTCTTTTAACTCGTGGCGTTTGCTTGCTTGTTTGCTTGATGAAAAAACTTTGGATCGATTTTTAACCCCTTTCCCGTAATCCAATCGAGCTGAAACTTTGCAAGTAGACTCGTAGCAACGATCAAGAAGATCTATCAAATTTTTGTTAAAAATATTTAATAATTATAGTATAATTTAGGATATTTAGAAATTCTAATGGTTTTTCAAATTGGAATCATTACAAAAGTTTGATTACTACTAACGGCGGCCTGATAACGTCACGGAATATTTAAAATTTGAATTACTCCGTCGGTAGGTATAATAGGTACTTCACTACGAATTTCTAAAATTAATGAAAATTGGTTCACAGATGACAGCACACTTCGGTTTTTTTGGGAAGAAATCAAATAATAAAGATATATTTTTAGAGGTTTTTGACATAGTTTTTGACATGTTTCATTTTCAGTAAATCAATTATTTAATTACATGATGGTAAACTTAATTTACAAAGAAAGGGAGTAAAATAAAAACTTGTTTTTTATGGGTTAGTTTTTTATAGTTTTTAATTGCCGTTTATTACATAAAAAAACTTAAATTGCATAAACTTGATCATCGTCATCACTGCTCTCTTCTCTTTTCTTTTTCAGATCGAGACGAGTGGAGAGACTTCCTTCACTCATTTCGATCTAGTGCAAGCTCTCCAGTTCTGAATCTGTAACGCAGATATGTCTTTGAGGACATTGTCGCTCCATATTAGTTATGTCTTCGCTAAGTAAGCTCCTTTCCCATATTGGTCGGCTTCAATAGGGACTTCGGTGCTTGTTGTTTAGTGCAACAGCATGTAAAGTCCCGATTTATAATCGGTGTTTGTGGCATTTCAAAAAAATAAAAAAAACAACCCATAAAAACCAATTTTTTATTATACTCTCTTTCTCATTTACTAGTGTAAACTGGTTCGACGCGTAACCTACGCGTTGGGCTTCGGTCGAGCGACGCTACGGAAGGGTGTAATAAAAAATTTCCAAAAATCCAAAATTATACTATAATCAGGTTTAGTGTCTATCAGATGCGTCGGAATCACCATACAACTTAAGTTATGTGAAAAAAAAAAATTAAAATTTTAAAAATCCAAAATTGTACTATAATTATTATTTTTTTTAACGAAAATTTGATAGATCATTTTGATCGTCGCTACGAGTCTGCCTGCAAAGTTTCAGCTCGATTTGATCACGGAAAAAGGGTTAAAAATCGATCCAAAGTTTTTTCGTCAAGCAAGCAGACGCTACGAGTTAAAAGAAAGGGAGTAAAAATTTAATAACTGTTGATTTCATTAACGTATTTTATATTATTTGAATTAAGCTACTCGTTTTATGGCAGATTTGATTTACTATTTATGCTAACATGTTCAGATTTTGTGAGGGAAATTATTTTATTCAATGATTCGATTACATAATTGTTAACCGTTATTGTAAGATAAATGTTCTATTTAAACGATGATTGGTAAATGATTATACGTCATTCAGTGAGCAATCGCTGGTATACTAGAAACTTCAAACAGTAGTAACTAATCATTGTTACTAAAGGATAACCACTGTTCCAACAAAAGTTTAGTTTTCTGGGATATTCTGTCGTATATATCTGCCCTGATTGTAAGCCCTAATGGACCCTGCAATGGGGTCTGAAACGTTGACCAGGGAGGTCAGGTATCCCAGAAAACTACACACAGAATATTCTTACCGGCCGTGAAAACCTGAGAACATTTATAGTGGTTTAGTTCATCACTACTCTCGCAAATCACTGTCGCAAATTACCTTCACGAATCACTTACGCCCGAACATTTGTTACGAATTCTTATCCCAAGTAAATGTAAAATGTGATCTTATACTAAACGTTTACGCTCTTTCAGGCATCTTTTTTGAACCTCGAAGGCTTCTGGTCGAGTCCTCCAGACTACCTCGGTTTGGTAAGGCGGTCACAGGGACTCCGCCTGGTGGCCGAAAGGGCACTCTTCCCGTCGGGGGGTCTTAGGCTTCGATGTTCGTCTACCCTCCCGAGCTACGTAGTGGGGGGACCTCACAAGAGACAGACTACAGGGGTGACTTACCTGCAGTCGCCAGCTTTTCTAGATAAACTGGCGTGGCTTGGAAGTAGGTTGATATCCTTAAACTTAAAATATTTTTCAATTGACAGAATGTTAGTTAAATTAGTATAAACCACTACCAAATTTTAGACGTACCCTTCTCTTCGACCAACACTACATTACTTCGTTTACAACACTATACACCACAGCCATAGTATTGTTAAACTTCCACCAATATTTTCCAACAAAGGTTCAACATGAAAATCTCCGTAGATAAGACTAAGAGCATGGTGACATCGAAACAGCCAGTACGATGAAGCTTGCAATTGACGATAAAATAATAGAGCAAGTAATGAGCTTCAAGTACTTGGGTGTCGAGATATCCAGCAGTAATGACCTCTACGAAGAAGTAAGAGAGCAAGCAAACAAAGCCGCAACTATTGCTGGATGCTTGACAAATGCTGTCTGGAGGAACGAAAACTTGCTCAAGGAGAGCAAAGTGAAAATATGTAAGACCTGTGTCCGCCCAGTCATGATGTACGATATCGAGACAAGGGCTGACACTACTAGAACTAAAAATCTCTCAAGAACAACTGAGATGGGGAAGATCTAAAAGACGTTACTGGAGAGAGCTTGTTCTGAGATAGTAGTGAGTATAGCAGCGCATAAGCTGCCGTCTGGTACCAAACTCCCAGGAAGACCGCATAAAAGTATGCAAGACCGGACATCTGTATCCCAGGAACAGGCACCGAGCAATGACAGGACGCAGTCCTAGATGAAGCAGAAGAAGAATCAATATTTATCACATGTGTGTTAATCTTATCAAGGTCTAACAAATTAAAATAAAATCTGGTAGCGGTTTATACTAATTAAACTAACATTATGTTATAAGGTCTAACCGCAAAGTTAATATTAAAAATATTATTTTTCAATTTTTGAAAAACATTATTTAACTTCTACTTGATTATAATATGAGAAATTTATTAATAAACCGAAACTATCCAACTGAAAAAATAAAACTTATTTGAAAATGATTACCAGGCAGTTAAAACAGTTTTAAGATTGATAACTGCTCTAGAAAACATGTTTTTGTATTTTATCAAAAGCAAACCAATTTTAAATCTTCACGCTGGCAATAAACTCATTTACAAAAACGTATAATTTTTATCTCATAAGCTGAATGCAATCTTATGAGACATCATTAATTTTATGACATAATTTGTTCTTGTTAATTTATGAACATGCAGAGGTCCAAAAAAATAAGAAAATACTTCTCATGACTCAGTATGTAATGGAAATAAAGTAAGCAAACAATTTAAATCTAATGTCTGTTGCACATAATATGCAATTTGTCCTGAACATCCGCATTTAAGATAATATTTTTGTCCAAAATTTTCCACTACCGAAATGATAATTACACAAAGATGGACTGAATGAGGAGAACTAATCCTACTGCTACATTATCCACCTAATTTTTATCTTTGACGTAACGTAACGGACACATGTTATTTAATCCAAATTTAAAACAAATGTTTTATAATTAATTTTTAGTTTATAGATTTGAATAATAATTTTAGGTTTCCTTTCAGGTTCTGGAGCAAAATTATCACAGTCGTGGATGACAACATTTATACATTTATTGCCTTTTTATTTATATTATTTTAATTTTAATTAATCAGCGAATAAAAAAATGCATTTAATAATATTTGAAGTGCGCATTAGCATGTATAAAATAAATGTAAAAATTAAAATTAATATGATATATATAATTATAATTAAAAATATTTAATTAATTTGTAATATTTATATTAATCTACAATATATTAATTATTAAATATACGGATCTACGGCAATAGCAATAGAAAAAATGTATTTATGTTATAAAGACAGGAAGAAAAATAGTATAAATATCATATTTCTTATCCAACCAATGAAATGTTACAAAAAAGAACAATGCAAAAAGTGGGAAAATGGAAGAGAATGAAAAAAGTATGAAATAGGAGAATGGTGGCAGAAGAAACAAAGCACGAGATATGAGTTACATAAAGTACGAAAGTAAGAAGGAGATAGGAGAGGCATAAATATAGAATGAAATATGTGAATATTTGAAGGTCGGTAGCACGAAGTAAGTAAATAGAAGATGAAGAAAGAAGAAAGGGAAGACAGAAAACGAAGAATGAAATAAAAGTAATATCAGAGGAAACTTTTGTTGTAAATGTAGATGTAGAATGAGCTGAAAGATAGAATGAAATGAAGTCAAGTTGCCGATTGATTGAAAGGATTGAATTATTGATTGAATTGATTTGATTGTTAAAGAGTAAAGGTTGTTATTACGGTCGTAAGACATATTTAACTGTAACTGGTTGCGGATACTTTATACAAACCGTATGTTTTCCGAGAAACGATTCTCAACGTTCCGGTGAATCTTCTTCATTCATTCTGAATTCTGATTCTTCTGAATTCTTATTCAACGTCATCCGGAGGACGACCTTTATCCGCAGAAGTAGAGGGCGGACTGATTAATGTTTCTGAGGGCGTAAATTATACGCACTTTGTTGTGGAATGTTCACTTCTTCTACGATAGCGGTCGCCAGTGTGCAATATGTACTAGTTACGTCGGCGGACTTTACTGCGACGTCTCTCAAAGGTTGAATCAATGTCGTAAGAACATATCCGCAACCAGTTACATTTAAATTGATTTGATTGACTGAATAAAAAGGCCCAGATTTAAGATATGTAAGAAGAAAAAAGATGAAGAGGCAAAAGTACACACGCCTGAAACTATTTGTATGTACGAGCATGTATAAAATAAATCAATTTGTTTAGAAGATTTCGTGAGTATAATAACAATGTGAAATTCCATCTTGTTGTTCCACAATTTTAATTTATTTTAGTTTTTTATTATATTGCTATTCACATTTTAAATTTTTAATATTATCAACATCGTATCAAGCAGGCGCCTGTGATATTAGAAAAGATTCTATGAGGTTTTCCACAAAAGGATTTCACTGCATTGAAATGCATGTCGATTACACAACTATTATAAATGTATAACTATAAAATTCTTGTTAACTTAATCTAGTTATAAAAATATTACTTTGTTCAAATGACTGTTAATTGTATCTTTTTATAACAAATCTATAACGCTGTTCCATTAACTACTAACTATGGTATTACATAATGCTGACTAGTGAAATGGCGTTATTATGTACAAATGTAAATAAATTGATGTATTTCCGCACTGTAAAATGTACCATTCTTTATAAGCACAATAAATACTATTATTCGTTGTTATAAAGACTTTTTATGTGAATACTTTTTCCAAATAAATTTGACATAATATCAAAGACTCCTAAAAATAATTTTACCCCTAGAAATAAGAGTCCAAAGCAAAAACAATGATAGCATACTATTTAAATACTGCGAAGTTCTCCCTGTTTAACAAATATACCACTATAAAATAAAGAGGAAAAGGAACTAGTAAATCATAGCCATAGAACTCGGCAAATCACAAACAAGCAACTCAGTGTGAAAAAAATCAACATCGTCTACGGAGCAAGAACAACAGAGAACACAGTACCACGACTCTTCAATAAAATACCGGAGCATGTCAAGAATATCACCCAACCTACAAGAAAAGGAAGGGAAATAAGGAAATTCCTACTACATAACTTGACTCTGGAAATTTAGGCAAACCATAGTGCCTCGTATCATGCTTTTTTATTTTTATTTTGAGCTGTTCCATGATTTTTTATGTATTGTGATCTCAGTGGTTCATGTTTTTTGTTAAATTATTTCGATTGGTAACCGAGTCTCATTGCTAAGTTTATTTTTAAGTTTTGTTATGTTCATATAATATCATTATACTTAATATGTATTTTATTAATTTTTTGTAGAATTTTGCTTTTTTAGCCGTACTCGCTTTAATAACTTCTTCTTCAAACACAGCAAAATTACTTTGTGGTGACATTATAATTATAATTAATAGAAAAAAACTTAGTATCCACCACTTTTTTATTGAAAAAAATTCAACATGTTTCAAAGCCAATGGCTTTTGTACATTTGTTATCCTGATGAAGAAGCCATTGGCTTTGAAACATGTTAAATTTTTTTCAATAAAAAAGTGGTGTTACAAATTTAATTTCTATAAATTATAATATATTTTATTCTTTATAAATTATACCTATAACTATATATGCAATGTACTCATGCAAAAAAGTGGAAAAGAAATGTACCGACAAGCTGTACAAGGTTTGGCATGATCTATAACAATAGAAAATATGCATAAGTTTAATAAAAAAATATAAAAAAATTAATGAATTCAAATTAAAATACTTATGCTGAATTTCGATTTAACCAAAAGCAGAGATATTTGGCTAAATTTTAAAAAAAATACAACAATTCTATTTTTATTAACTTTCTTATCTTGATACTGCGGACTAACTAGATAAGAAAATTTTAAATCTCGGACAAATTATGAGAGTATCACAGTATAATCAAACCAACTCATTATCTAAGGGAATATAAGAAGTAATATAAGAGTGAGAAGACGCCGCATCTCATGGCTGCGTAACTTGAGCGACTGGTAAGTACTGAGTTGTTTCGTGCGATGGTGAATAGAATCATTATCACCAATATGATCGCCGATCTACGATAGATGGTACTATAAGAAGAGAAGTAAGTAATATTTTTTATCAACAAAAATTATTATTATAACACCATCATAATAATCACTTATGATTAATTCTCACTCAAGAATTTTCTTCCGCTAATTTATAACTAATATGAAACTGCCGGAGGGAGGAAAATAATATAAAAAAAACCAAATTTATAAATCAATTAGAAAGACATAAGAAAAAATATTGTTTCGAGGATTTGATATTTCTGTATGATTTTCTAATTGATTAATAAATTTGATTTTAAATTTCACAGAAATATGTTCTGAAAAAATGCAAATTCACAATAAGAATGTGTTCTTGAATGTAATATAACTACTTTTAATTAACTTAATAATTCGAAAAAATTCGTGATAAAATAAATTTTTGAATAAAACTTCAAATAATTATATTATGTAATATTGTACATATAAGGAAATATAAAATATTTTATTACCTACATTAAGAACAAATAAAAAGAAGAAGGGTCGTCTCAACTTTATACAGGGTGTCCCGTATCTGGGCAAAGTATTGTTTTTGAATACTTGGTGGTTTGATCAAAAAGTGACATTTTCTTCTAAGCTGGAGCAGTTGGCTTTGAATTTTGGACAAAAGTTTACAGAAGCATTACTCAGGATTACACAATAATAAAAAAATGAAGAAAAATAAAGATTTGTAGCAACAGTAGTGAGAAGACCGTCACAGGGTGAAGATTTTTTTGATTTTTTTAAATGCTTATAATTTTTAAAACACACGACATAGATTTTTTAAAATATTTTTCTGATAACTATTATGACTTGGACTATCACCCAATTTCGGCTTGACGTCGAGATACAGGACACCCTGTATACATATTGAATACAGCTAAAATAAACCAATGATAATGCACCAACGCATCGAGTCCCTCGAAAACAATGCGTTGGTCGCTTCGAAAGTTATGTTACTGTAAACTTACAAATTGTCAGAAGTCGCCAAAAAACGACATAAGGATACCCCTGGCATCTGTTTCAACATGACATTTGAGAAGAATGATATAAATGTGATATATTTTCTCGCTCTCCGTAGATCCCGTGAGATTGATGTTATCGTCACTTAATGTAAAGAGATGAATTGTCCCTATTTATATAAGTTATACTCGGAGATGGAAGCTTCACTACTAGGAACCGCGACAGTAATAAAACATCTGCTGTATTAAATAACTATTATTTTTATGACAGTAAAGTATTATATTACTAATTTTTCCATATTGTAACGACATGGTTAAAGAGATTACGTGCAGAATTCCTAGTAATGACTACAATAACATGAAAGTTTCTAGCACCTTCTACCATGCCTTCGTTTTATCGGGAGACGCCTGGAAAAAAACTAGAAGCGACGAGAATCTTCTTCTATACACTAGAAAGGAATAGGATAGTCTCATTACTAAGTTAAGTTTAAAGTTTTGTAATATTCATGTAATATATATATTTTATCGTTTATATATATTTTATCGTATGTAATGGAATTCTGGTACCAACACTGATGTATGGAAGTGAAGCCTGGAGCTGGCAGAAGAGTAACGAAAGTAGATTGAATGCAGTGGAGATGAGATCTCTCAGATGTATGTGTGGCAAATCCATTTATGATCAAGTAAACAATGAAGATATTAGGAATGAATGTAAAGTTGATGTTAGTATAATTAATAGAATTTAAAAAAGTAGCTCAGTTGGTTTGGGCGTGTTGAGCGAATGAATAAGGAAAGAAAGAAAGAAAGGTAGAAAGATATATAATGCAAGTGTTGATGGCACTAGAAAGAGAGGGCGACCGCGGAAGACGTGGCATGACCAGATTAACCAAATTCTGTAAGATCTGTTAGATCTTACAGAAATTTGGTTAATCTGGTATTAAATAAAGGTAATAAAACAAAACCCGTTACAAGCCTCAAGAACCGGCGAGCTTGCATGCAAAGATGTGTGAATGTGGATGAGGCAAGAGACATACAAATGTCAGAAAAGAATAGTGTGGCGCTCTATCCTCTCTGCCTACCCCCACAGAGAAACGGCGTGATGGTAAGTAAGGAAGTAAGAAAGTAAGTATGTAAATTACCTATAACTAAATATGTACTTATGCAAGAAAATGGAAAAGAAACGTGTCGACACGCTGTATAAGACTTGGCATGATCTATAATAATAGAAAATATGTATAAATTTAATAAAAAAATAAAATCTAGAGGTTCGAAAGCGTATTGTGTATTACATATTAAAAAGGGGATCAACAGTGAGTCCCGAGATGATGGTGGTCCATGCGTAGAATGTCGAAGTTCTTATCTAAGTTGCAAAATAAATAAATACAATAAATACTACGAGAATTGGATGAAAAAATGTTTTAGCGAATGTTAAATAATGTGTTCCTAATGGTAATAAAGTGTTCAAAGACGAATGATAGTTAACAAAATAGTATAACTTAAAGAAAAACGTTAAGTTTAATTCGTTTTTAGTGACTGTCCATTTAAACAAATAAATCACTAATTAATAAATCGCTAATTAATTTTCAGTGTTTTGATTTGTCTCCCGTAGTTACTACCCGAGAAAATGCCGATCGAATACGAATTTAAATTTAAAGGAATCTGATAAACCTTGCATAAAAAATATAGATTACTTTTTACGTCGACTGGTTTCGATACCACTGTATCCTCATCAGTACAGACGCGTAACAGAAATTATTGCATTACTCCTGATCAAAATGCCAATTTCCTTATATGTACATATATTTCAGGTGCATACATAACCTATTTGTTCTAATTATAGATTATTCAAATAAAAACTAACACATAAAGACCAACTTTTTATTATACTCCATTTCTCATTGAAACAGGTTTCGCGTCTACTCCACGCGTAGGGCTCAAAAATTAAACAATATATAAATAGTTAAAATTTCGAAAAATCCAAAATTATACTATAATTATTAAATTTTTTAAACGAAAATTGTTAGATTATTGATATCGTCGCCACGAGTCTGCCTGCAAAGTTTCAGCTCGATCGGATCACGGGAAAAGGGTTAAAGATCGACTCAAAGTTTTTTCGGCAGACATGCAGACAAGCAGACGCTACGAGTTAAAAGAAAGGGAGTATAAAAACAAAACGATCACATTTTTCCTGTCAGATATTTCAAAATTAATTATTCTTCGGTGTATTTAATAACTTCATACGATTAGGATCTTTATACTTCCTTTCATATTTTAAAATATTTTTTAACATATCACGTGTAATCTTCTTCTTCTAATGATCTGCGTTAGGTGTTGAATATAAGCTTTCGTTTTTTCACTTTTCACAGCTTTCTGTCTCTTGCGCTTTGTTTCCAATTAAGATCCATAACTTGCGATTTTAACGATGTTATCTTAAAGCGGATGAAAACCTAGTAGTGGTGTCATAGAACAATAACTAGTCTGCAATAATTTAACACAATAATAGGTAGATTCCTATCTAAATTATGCGTCAAAATAATTCGAAAATATTGAAAAAAAAATCTTTGAAATCCCTTACCTTCATAACCATAGATATAAGCCATGTATTCACTAGAGGACAAATTATCTCTCAACATCACGCGCGGCATAGAGTCTACGTGACGTTGCAACGTCGCGCACTGTTCCGCGACGTCGCGCATTTCCACGTGCCGCGGAAACGTTGCCATGCGCACGGTACTCGAGCGAGCTCACGGGGACATCGGGCTGCGCGTCAGTATCACGTGGTATGTTTAGTGAATGCGCATGCGCTGTATCTGTCAACTGACATTACTGACATTACTTTAATGTGGGGAAATGAAATTATTATTCTCCAACTCATCGCCGTACAATTTTGTGGGACACTTCAAACCGTGAATATAAAAATAAAATGATATGAGGGCCAAAAGCGTTCCTTAATATTGTATTGCTTGGCAATGGAAGGCCCGATTATTTGTAATAAATTGTCAAAACCAGTTGTTGTCATTCGAGTGAAATTGACAAAAGATCCGTCAGATATTCGAAGATTGCATAGAATATCCATCCTTCTTTCTCTTTGCAGTAAATAATTTTGCACCCACCACCTTTTTCTCCTCTTACGTTTCGATAAACTCGTTAAAATAAATAGATATGCAGATGTCATCATAACCTCATTGGGCGACAAGTGTAAATAGTTGCGCAGCTGTCATCATAACCTCATCGGGTGACATTTCCGCGACAAGTGATATGTGAGTCCCGGTGTGTATACGTCAAATGACCGCGTCATTGTCCCCGAAACATGAGCGTAGATGTTGATGCGACATGCCGCGCGGAATGTTTCGCGATTTGTCCCCTAGTGAATACATGGCTATAACATTGACATTGTACCTTATATCCTGTGTACACAAAACAATTGAAAGCATATATTTATGTGTACCATGATAGAATTATGAATACAAATATTTATTCAAATACATATAACTTATTAACCATTGTCTTCAATATTAAAAGAAAGGAAAATTTTATTTGACATGAATAATAAAATATTCATTTTCTCATACCAATGAAATATCAGAAGAAATGGAATTGTACAACAAAAATATTAACTTATTACGATCTTTAAAAGGCGGCTACACAAGCATAGTAGGAAAGTTATTTTGGTCTCTAGAGACGAAATATATTTAAAAAAACATTCTTTATATGCGTAGATGGAAATCGACTCATGGGAATTACATCGAGAGAAAATATCTTCCGTCAAATAGCGACGAATTTCATAATATGTCAGGGTACGTCTGTACGGAGCGCGAGACATGGTGAGAATACCAATAAAAGTCTATTCACATCGATTAGTCAATCTATATGTCACACAAAAAGCCATATATGTATAAAAGCGGCTGTACACGCTCATAAAAAACAGGCGATAGCTTACCATGTAGGTACACTAGGGTGGGTCACTAATGTATGTATCTTGTATTGAATTATAATAGTGAAAAAATGGCGTATTTTAATTGTATATAAAGTTTCATAAGGATTAAACACATTTTCTGTCTCCGGATTGACCTTGAATTGAATTTATGAAAAATTAAGGAAAAAGCCCATAACTTATACTTTCATATGGGCATAATACTTGATGAAAAATTTTTTTTATAATAAAACAAATATTTAAGATAAGAACTACAGTATTAAATAGGAAAATAAGTCATTACATTGTTTACTTTAAAGATATCTAAAGAATAATAGGTTATTGAATGCGTAGTATTTTAGTTTTTAGTTTTTTACATTATTTTTTACCATTTTCATCAAAATTCAGGTGGCCCTACAACCCGAAGTTACAGGTTCGATTCCTGGTGAGATCATAATAAAATTAAACATGATTTACTCAAGCCTGAGAGTTTTTCCATGTAGTGAACGTTCAATAAAAATCTTGTATCTACGATTTTAACATTACTGCCTTTTGTGTGCGTGATCGTACAGATCTTTCCATAATAAATATATCGTGCCACAAGAATTTAGTGAGACCTATCGCTCTTGTGATAAGGGAGGAATCAAATTGCTGTGTCGACTTCTACCTGGATCCGGAGGAAGACAAGGTAAGGGCGTGTTTCTTACCCATATCACTATCCACTGACCGCTCATAACATTCATCCTATCTGTCTCCTAATAAATGGTCAAAATTATCATCCATGTTCAAACTGTAAGGAAGTAGAAAAATTTGGTGTCCCGTTCTTGAATACCTGTGAGCATTGGTACAACTTTCAGATCAGCACACGTTCAGCTAATGTCGTTTTATATTATTTTACCCAGCAACAGTTCTGGACATTCTTGCTTATTTTTATGCTTCTTTCACATATATTTAATGCGCTACTAAAGTAAAAAAAAGGGTCTTCGGTGCAGGATCTTGTCATGTGGCAGTTTAAATTTTTTAATAAATGTGTTGTTAAATGTATTATGTTGTTATTAATTTGAAACAAAATTAAACTTCTCGACTCTCGTTTCTCTTCTGTAATTTAATACATACTCTCACGTTTCAAGAAGGTTTCGCTGTTGAAAATAAACAGCTTTTATTTTCGAAAGGTTCAAGTGACAAGCAAGTAAGTTCAGATGTAATATGCAAGGTTTGATCAAAATAAATCGTAAATATTGTTTTTCACAAAGAATCTTTATTTTTTCGTCAATTTTAATTTCACTTCCTTCTACGTAGTCTAAATTTATGCCAGTGCTTTTTCCAATCTTCGAAGGAATCCATAAACGCAATTTTCTATATTAGATCCTTTATATCACCTTTATCTTCATAATTTTGGCAAAATGTTGTCCTCGTGTCCATAATTTTTTTCAAAGTCGCAGCCCAGCGATCTCAGAGGCTGATACATCATTACATTGTTTTTTTTGGCCAGAAATTTAAAAATCTTTGTTCGGTTTTTTGCATAAGTGAAAAATGGACGAGCCCCACACGTATGACCTTTTCAAAGGCCAGTAAGAAAGAAATGATCCAATATGGCTACCAATCTGTGTTACCATCCCTGTAATATAGTTGTGGCAATTCATACCACAATTCATAAACCACTAATCTAGGCCACACGCACACATACGTGGCAAGAATGCAGCACAAGCAGATCGAGGCACGAGCAGGGTACACGTGCTGTCTATAGGTCATTGCACCGTCAGCAATTCTGACGATTAATCCACAAACACTGCTACACTCCAAGAGACTTCTCTGTTCGCAAATCATATAAAAAGCAGCAACCGCCCTATACGGGCATGTTAGTCTTCCAGAATGTCGGAGGCTCTCGCCCTTCGAGTATCGACCATTGTCTTTGTAATCGTGCTTATGCATAACTTGTAACTGTTGTATCGAGATAATAAAATCATCAAGCATTCTACGATTTTGGATAATCCCGTCACATGACGGGTGGTGACCTTTAAAAGTAGTTTCTCCAAATCCGTTACACACACACCATCCACAATCAAAAACCCCCAAATAGTAAAACTGTATATAACTAACTAAACTAACTAACCATCACGCCGTTTCCCCGCAGGGGTAGGCAGAGAGGATTGAACGCCACACTCTTCTATCCTGGCACAACACTTTTGCTTCGGCCACATTCATACATCTTCTCATACACGTTCTACGGTTGTTGCGGCTTTTAACAGGGCCATCCTCAAATACTTGTAGTACCTGATCATGCCAGGTCTTTCGCGGACGCCCTCTATTCCTGTTGCCTTCAACACTCGCCTCATATATATGTATATGATCGTAAAAAAAGCTGTAGAAAACTGTAGATAAAAGAATGAGAAATAAGAATATACGATCTTGCAAAATCGATTTTGACAAGATAAATCGTATAAAGGTGTTCTCTTGCATCTGCTACTTTGAAATTGTGCATTTCTTTCAAAATTTAAAAAGACAATTTCTACTAATTGATATATTTAATATCCTTATTTAGGTAACTCAATTTTTTTTCATTAAATAAACGTATTATAAAAATGTAAATTACGTAGGTCGAATAAGAAAAAAAGCAAACTATTTATCATTTTTTCTCATTACGATTTAACTCAAAAAAAAATTCTCGCTCTTTCAATTTCCATATCTTTCAAATTTTTGACTTCGTATTGTTTTTTTAAATAGATGCGTTTTAAAGCCATCGATGGAATATAATTATGTAGGTAACAGATGGCTTTAGTGTGCTGTAAAAAAACTGTAAATTTGGGAGATTAAACTAAAAACTGACATGACTTGTATTTTTTATCGAACTTCGTCGTTGTTAAACTAATAAGTCGATTAGTGAACGCGCTAGGCACGCTGGCGTCGAAAGAGGAATGATTATATTGATACAGGGCTTTTACTTTATTTTTAAACACCAACAACACATTTTGAAAATGATATCCTGGAAGACTTTGGACTCTGGATCCATATTCAGCACCCCAAAATTATAAAGTAATATTTTTCAACAGGTGGCTTTTGATTATTTTCCACAGTATGAATAGTAAGTAAATAAATTTTGGAGTATTTTTTTATGAATGTTAATGCCACAATGAGCGAAATACCATAATACACATTCGTTTTATTTTTCTTTGAAACCTATTCGAAATTAAACCGCCCGCACCGCATCGTGAAATAATTACGTGCTAGGATTAATAAAACAACGAAGACACTTACGTAAGGAAAGAAATAAAAAAATGGTAAATGATCAAAACAGTGACCTCGATTTAAGCTACAGAATGATTTTTAAGTTTTTATTTAAACATATAAATATATTGTATTTCCAGGTAGAGACTTATTGATAAGTAACAATAAAAAATGTAAATCAAATTAAAAATTGAATAAACACTAAAAAATAACTCGAAATCAACATAAATTAACCCATAAAAATACGTATTACACTATTCTCAAGATTACACAAAATCGGTATAATATCTTAAAAAAATATACACGGGACGTTTTTATGTACCTACGCTTAAAATTTCAAGAAATATGTCAATATGTCAAAAATTGACGAAGTGCTTAATGTTATATAATAGTGATTAAGTAATGGTTGTTTTCATTTTTTTTTATTTATTAATCTTCTTTACGTTTTTTGAATATTACTAGTGCCACAAAACGTCTTAAAAGACTTTAGAATACAGGTTCATTTTTACATTACAATTTTTTTTTATTACAACATAATTGTGTTATAAATAGTACTTCTCCGTTTAAGCTCTTGTTCTCGGACGAGGTACTTTGCTTACATATAATTATTTTACATTATATATATGGGATGAAGTAGTGGAGTGAAATGTTTTTGATTTTGAGGGTAATGGTGTCTAGTTAAATGAAAATATAACGGGTAGTGCACTCGCAAACTATTTATATTCTTCATACAGGACACATAAACTTAAAACATAATAAAAAAATATACAGGCAGATCAATAAAGTGATCAATAAGATGGTAAAAAGTACACTTAAACATGGTAAAAATAAATAAAGACCTGATTATAAGTTAATACAGAAAGATAAAAATGTTTTTTTTGCAGTAACCAAGAGTTTTTTTGTTGTAAAATTTTTGGCTACTGTCTATGAACTAGTTTGATAAGTTGTTAGAGTAAAAGTTAAACAAAATACATAGAACTATTATTCTTACTCCTGATCAAACAAACGGCCCTAATTATACCGATAGACAAAAAATTGCTAAAATGTAGTTGATATTTAATTATTACATAAAGCACCCTTCTCAGTAACATTGTAACTGAGTAATGACAGTCTTTTTTGGTGTAATTATAACATTTTTCATTTTTATTGAAGAAGGTACCCAGACTTTGATAAAAAAAAAGAAAAAAAAGGTGGAATTGGTGAACGTTTCTTTATGTTAAGTGATAACGTAAACCAGCCCATACAGTCATTAGCTCTGAACCACCCTATTAAGACTTTCATACACGTTTCTTATATAAATAGCTTCGTTTCTGGAGCTCTGAATGCAATTATGGCTAGTAAAAATCTGTCAAAAGAAGCAAGACAAGGGGTATATAATGGAGTTTTGATGCGAACTCTGATATAAGGATGTGAAGCCTGAAATTGGAAATAATAGAACGAAAGTAGATTGAATGCGGTAGAAATGCTTAGACATATGTGAGGTAGAAACGCTTAGACATATGTGAGAAAAATCTTTGAACGATAGAGTAGAGAATGAACGAATTAGAAGTGAATTTATTGATGGCTGTTGCATAATATGTAGAATTAGCTGTTCGTACCCCTCGTTGCACGGGTTAAGGATTAAGTTGAAAATTATTTTATGGGGTTAAATATAGGTTTGATTCGAACGGTATAGATTTGCATCGAAAATATATAAGGGGGAGGGGAAGGGGTAAAATAGGAGAGGGAAAATGTAATCGAATCGGATAAACGGTGTGGATTTATATAGAGAACAGACAGACAGACATTGAGTTTTATAGGTATAGATAAAGAAAGGATTGCTAAGTTAGTTTGACCATGTGGATCGTAATTTAACCATAACCATCTCATCAAATGGTTTAGAAAATTCATGAGGCGAAAGTTGAAGGTAGCAGAAACAAAGGGCATCCGAGGAAGACCTGGCATGACCAGATTAATAAAATATTAGAGAATGGCCTTGTTAAAAGCTTCAACAACCGAAGAGCGTGCATGAGAAAATGTATGAAAGTGAACGAACCAAAAGTGGTGTGCCAGGAGAGAAATGTGTGGCATTCCATCCTCTCCGCCTACCCCTCTGAGAAATGGCGTGATGGTTAGTTATTTTCTGTGAGACTTCTCTAATTCATCTAAAAATTTATTTATTTATATAATTTTAATTCATCCTTCATTCCTCTTCTGTAAATTGTACACCTAAAATATGTTATTCTTAATTTATTAAATATTTTCATTTTTGATATATACTTCCTAATATGTATGCCTTAAACATTTTGTTTGTCATGTACATATTATCGTGAAATAAATTGAATTGAATTGAATTGAATTATAATTCTGTAGAATTTTACTGTCTCTAATTATTATAAATTTTTATAGTATTTTCTAATACTAGGGCTATATATCAGGATCATTAAGGAACTGTTTATAACGTGTATACTTTAAAAAAAAATAGCACAAATATGTACATATACAAATACGCGATATTTATATATAACTCCTAAAGTAATTATTTTGCACTAACTCGATATTTTTTCCAAATCGATTACATTGTATGTGAATAAAAAAACCATCCACTCGGTACGTCTATTAATGACAAAAACAAAATAAGATGGGTGTATTAATAATATTTTAAATTATGCTTCGGATCATAATAAAACATTTAATAACCAAGTCTGCTCTCTGGTTAGGTGAATAAAAATGCATTTTTTATTATTCTGTTAACCTGTTCTAAGATTATTAAAATAATCGAGCGATTTAATCGCAATGTGGAGGATCGAGTCAGCTTGATACGAGCGTGAACACACATAATAATATAGTTACACTTTGTACACACACAGCGATAAGATAAAAAATTAATACGAACGTTCAGATAATACAATGCACATACTCTAATGGTCCGTGTCCACTGAGGAGATTTTCAAGAGATTTTTGACTCCTGAAAATTTGCTCTCGTGAGATTCTTTGGAGACAACTTTCATATTAAATTTCTAAAAATGGTATATTTCGCAATCTGCCAATCAATTATAGAACACGGCATAATTGCACGGGGAGGAACAAATATGAGTGCACTCAACCGAATTATCGCAGCTCAGAAAATTACTATAAAAGTAATCCTCAATTTTTTTTTTTTAATGAAATTTAAAATAAATATGGAGTTCTACAAATTAAACAAAAACCATAAATAAAAAATCCTCAAAACCTTAATATTAACAAAGACAGATGAAATATTCAACAAATTTGATGTATTCGATATAAAACAAATTTATGCCAAAACTACTCTTAAATACACATACAAACATAAAAATATACAGTATAAACCAATTCAAATAATAGTTACCGCACGATCAAATAAACTCAATCTACAAATCCCAAGGTTACCTACCACGTATGGATAAAGGTGCTTTAACTATTTTGAACCCAAATGACTTAATTGCATGCTTGATGATTAAAGTAAGCCGAGTTTACCACAATTTACAATCCTAACATAAAATACAAAATAAAATAGTGGATCCGAAACAAGAGGAGAGATGAAATAGGCACACATATTCTAACATACTAACACACACTATAACCTCACGTATATGATATATTTTTTATTACTTTAATACTTCATTGAATACAAATAATTATTTTACTAACTGTACTACATACTATTTTATGTATCTACATACCATTGTAAACTATGCCTGTCACAACACAGATATTTCTAGTGAGACAGGCACAATCCGAGGAAAATGTTATATTTAAATTAAATAGAAATAAATCAATGAAATAAAAAATTTGCAAATGACATCGCCTTGCTGGCGAAATAACCAGAGGAGTTACAAACACCCATTAGCAAATTTGACGAGGATTTGTTTCCTCGTCAGAGGCTGAGTGCTAATGAATCCGAAAACAGATGAACAGTTTCAAATACCTCGGTGTAATAATATCTCAGGATGGAAAGCCAGAAACTGAATTGGATGGGAGGATAAGAGCCGCAAGCCAGGTGGCTCGATCCCCGTATTATCCCATACTTAGAGAAGCAGAGCTCAGCCAGCGAGGAACATTGGCAGTATTCAAATCAGTTTTCAGGCCAAGCCTAGTACACGGCCACGAGCACTGGTTCTTGACCGAAAGCACTCGCTCGAGGGTACAGACCGCCGAGATGGGATTTCTTCGAGGAATAGTAGGAGTTGCAAATAAGGTAAGGCCTCGAAGCAGAAGCCTGATTGACGTTTATCGAGAAATCACAGTTACGGTGGCTGGGATAGGCTGGGATACATCTTGCGAATGCTGGTAGATAGACTGACAAAGCGGATATTGCAGGCAAGACCAAAAGCCAGAAGACCAAGAGACCGTTCTAGGAGGAGCTAGAAAATTTGGGCTGACGTGGAGAGCGAAGCCTAGATAGGAAAAGTTGGAACATTCTATGCAGTGCAGGGACCCCGACCCATTAGGATAAAATAAGAAGGAAGAAGAGGAAAAGGAAAATAAAAAATGTGTAACTAACTTACTACATTACCAGACATGCAACTCTCGCCAAATGCACATTCATCCACCGTCCAAACCATTCTCTTTTTATGCATATGTTGCGCGTGAATAATAAATTGAGAAGGATTCATTTATTTTGTGCAGACTCTATAGAGTAACGATGCATGAAATATTTGGTTGAAATGGTTTAGAGTTTAGAAGTAACTATACTTTACAATATTTCTCCTAGATGTACTCCTAGACTCCTAGAGTTCAACTGAGAAATATTCAGAACGGACGACATTTAATATAATACACATTTATATCGTTGCTCTAGTGGTGTCTCCTCTTAGAGAATATGTTCTGCGAAGGTTCATAAAGAGAAACTAAAAATAAAATAAAAAAACGGTCACTTAGATGGTTTGGGCATGTTAAACGAACGAATGAGGAAAGAATGGTAAAATAAATATATGACGCAAGTGTTGACGGCGCCAGAAAGAGAGGACAATCACGGAAGATGTGGTATGACCAGATTAACTATATACTAAAGGATTGTCCTGTTAGGAGCATCGATAATCGTAGAGATTGTATGCGAAGATGTATGGTAAGTACCTAAGTAAAAATATTTAGATAAAAAAAAGTTTAACATTTTTTTGAGTGTGTAAAATAGAATAGAATACAGAACAGACATACAGACATTCAATTTTACATAAAGATAGGTACATTAACTCTGTGGGTAAGATATTTCTGTATATTAATTTAGAAAACTTATCCATACATCATCATGGATTTCTTAAATACACTGCCATGTCAAGTTTAATCCATTACCAGATAAGAATATTGATATTTTTACGACTGCAATGTAATATCGTTCTATACGCAGCAATATTACGCAACAAATTGTTGTCATATAATTGACCTATTTTTACTCGTGGCGTCTTTTATTATTTTATTAACTTTATATTAACTCGTGGCGTCTGCTTGCTTACTTGCCAGCTTGCCGTCGAAAAATTTTTGGATCGATTTTTAATCCTTTTCTCGTGATCCAATCGAGCTGAAACTTTGCAAGCAGACTCGTGACGACGATCAAGAATATCTATCAAATTTTCGTTAAAAAATTAATAATTATTATATAATTTTGGATTTTTCAATTTTTTTATGTTTTTTTCATAAAAGTTGTATGGATATTTCAACGCATATGGTAGAAGCGAAACCCGAAAATGAGAAAGAGAGTATTGTAAAAACTTGCTTTTTATGGGTTACTTTTTTTGTATACCTAATCTATATACGAGGGTACGACCCAAAGTACTTGCTAAAATAAATAATAAAAATGACAATTGACAATAATTAAATGTCGTGATGGCGAATGGGACAAAATACAAAAAAAATCTAATAAATGGAGTATCCGTTATGAGAAGGTCCATTAAGAGTAACTGGTCATTATTTTGGCCATCAAGGGGGTATCGTGTGTCCGGCTGTATCAATTTAGACTAATACTACTTAACTAAAATTGAGTACATAACAAATTTAATAAATGAAACATGAACATGAAAAATGTCGTTAAACAGGAAGCTAGCCACGGGTTAACGACTTTTTAAAACTGGAACAATATACCGCTAAATGCGTGTATATTTTAATTAAGTTTTAAATGGAAAGATCCGGAATATTTAGATATTTTCCATCCTAGGGTTAGTAAATCATCCAAAATCGACAAATAAAACAAAAATTACTAAACATACACCTCTTAGAAATCACGTTATACTCGTATAGCTCACATTTTACGATTTTACGTACGATACGGAGTTACTACGAGCAAAGATGCCGATCGTGAGATTTTGAATATGATTGATAAAGAGTATATAAAAGTTTTCTAGATATGAACGTAAGGAAACTCTTAATACATATACTCTTACCCACAAAACAAAAAAATAGTACAACGTAGCTTATTGGCTAAAGAATAGGATATAGAAGCAGTATATTTTGCTCAACAATTTTTTTTCATGTTCTAGGCAAAATGTTCTTAGGCTAATATATGAGTATATCTGCTTTCGATACCCTATTGCAAGCGACAACACAACAACACAACTTAATCACAAACCACATAACAAAACATCAACCTTGATGATGGACGTGCGATGGGACCCGAAAAGTTGACCAGAAAGGTCGTAGAAACAGAACAAAATACCCCATAAAACTCAACCAGAAGAGTGGATATGTCATATTATAACGTTATAATCATCTACTTAGAGCTAGCTAGATGTGGGTCGTTCGAAGAAACTGTTATTTTTGTATGATTCAATATACTTTCACCAACATCACTTCAGTAACATTAATTAATTTGGAATTCTTACAGTCAGTTTGAAATATAAAGAAGCTATTATAATTATAATTCATATACATAATTAATATTGCAGTTCAGTTTCGATGATTAATTTTTCACCCATTGTAAAAATAAAGAACGATTGAAAATTAACAGTTAATATAAACAGTTCACTTGAATAAAAGACACGATAAACGATATTTTATACTTACAATTCTTTACACTAAATTGAACTTTGTAATGCACACACAAAGTTCAATTTAGTGTAAATTAAAATAATCATGTTGCACCACAAAATAATCGCCATATCAATCTATAATATTGTGATGAACGATAGTTCCTGCAACTGAACGAAACTCCCCATCGCTACTGTCTGCCGTATTATATACAACTATCTCTTCCCTATGGAAACAACTTCTCTGGGAAAAGTTTTACTATCTTTCAGATAAAGGCTACAATAACTTGTTGTCACATACCTTGTAATCCCCTATATTTCAATCTTTTTGTTTTCTAAGATTTTTTTTTCTAGAACTCGTTCATTCCACGAAAATAAAGAAAGAACATTACATGTTAAAATACCAACGGTTTTCAGTAGTATGCTCTCTAACTTGTTTAGTTTGGATTCATATGCAAAGGTAAATGTGGCATGCAGGGAGTTTATTATGAACAATAGAACTGTCTGCATGCTAACTTTTTAAATATAATTGTATTATTGTCATTGAATGGTGAGGTATATTCATTAGTAATAGAAGAAACCTACTGATAATTAACTCATATTTAGCAGGATATTTGTTAATTGTAAAATATGTAATAAATTTAAATTAAATAAAAAAAATAAAAAAATGCCATTCCAAGCCCTTTACTGTGCCCGTGGATAGATTTGTGAATAATTAAAAATGTACATTTTAGCTGATTAAATGGAAGTAGCTTCCACATTGGATAATGGTTTTTTTTGTTATGCATTCGTCATTAAAGAATGCTGAGACGGTCAAAATATGTTAGGTAACGATGACTTGTACCCGCAAAAAACGACTCGAATTTTTTGCAGTCACGGATTTCTGAGAATCCTGTTACAAAAATACATTTTAACTATACTTTGTCATTAGTCATTAGTGTAGAGGTCAACTTTAATAAGCCTTGTACATGCTATTATAAAATGCACAAATAATAAATTTCTTCTTCAAATATAGCAAATTTATTTTGTGGTGACATATTATAATTTATATAAATTAACTTTGTAAACAACTAATTTGCTAACCATCTTTTGGCTATGGATCATTCTTTTGATATTACTAAGGGTTTACAAATTTTACAGAATCACAATTTGATAAATTAGAAATTTTGGAAATAAGAAAGAGTGTAAATAGTTAATTGAATGTTGTAAATAATCAGGTCCTTTTTACAAATAGTCAACTATTCAATTTATTTTCATGTTAAGTAGGTACTTTATATTATCATTTTCCATATATAACTTTATATTATTTTGATCTATACTTCGATTTTTAAATTTTATTTTTGTTATCCTGACGAAGAATTGGCTTCGAAACATGTTGAATTTTTTCAATAAATAAGTGGTGTTTACAAAGTTAATTTAAATAAATTAAAAAATAATAATAAATTTAATCAGAATATTCCTTAATACTCTTCGAGATATGTCAGAGTATGCTCCATGTTCCTCCATCCTCCATGCTGCAGTAGAATTTTTCAATCGAGGTGTTGCAGTGTTATAGGCCTGTCCACGTGCATTTTCGACTTCATATCACCCAAAAGAAAAATCCCGGGGCAGTCAAACCCAATGAACACGCGGACAAATTTAAATCTCGGTTTTACGAGAATATTTGGTTCCAAAATAAATCCCATACATTGCGCCGCGCTGTTGTGAAATGAACCAATTTATTTTAAAACGTTTTGAGCTCTCAACAATCAGAGAAAAAAATGAAAAAATATTATTATGAGTACAAATATGTAATCTACATTCTGATTGCGCTTAAAACTCATCGAGTAATGCGTTGTTTTCTATTGCCAGTTTCAAAAATTAATCAAATCGTATTACTTTCTTTATGAAACGAGGTGTACCGATTATTTAAAAAAAATTTTTAGATATTACACACTTGTGTATATATATAATATATTTTGAAAATTATTTAACATTCGACTCTTTTTAAGACGACGTATATTTTCTTACGTCAATTTTATTTTTTCTCCGAGCAAGTATATTTTCGTCGTTTAATTTCTAGGTTAGAACATATGTATGATTGGAAAACTCGATCGCATACACGGCGACGTATCATCTATATTATTGTTCTTCAAAAACGCAGTATGTAATGCGTGCTTTTTCCATTAGGTGCTAGTTTCAAAAAATAACCAAATCATATAAAAATTAACAGGTAATAGCTAACAGCAAGGGCGACAGATAATCGCAGACACAAATAACAACGCTGTGGCCACTATTGGTCGCACAGCGGCCAGTAAATCCGATAATCAATTGCAGATACCAAAGGCCGCGTAACGGTTACTAACGGCCGCGCAGTGGCCACTTACGATCGTATAGCGGCCAGTATAGCCACTCACAGGGCATAGCGGCCAGAATAGCCTCCCAAAGGGCCTAGCGGCAAGAAAAACCTCCCAAGAGACCTAGCAGTAATAATAATTATAATAATATTGGATTATTTATATAACGCCATTTTTGTGAAAATTTCATCTCAAGGACGCTTTACACACTAAAACTCTACTAATAAAAAATACTAAATTCATAGAATAACAAAATGAAAAATAAAATGAAAAAGAAACGAGAACGAAAAACATAAAATAGTAAAAAAAAAAACAACGAATATTAAAAAGGTTCGTGGAAAGATATTGTAAATAAGTGTTTTTAAAGTCTTTTCTTAAATAAAGTCTCTGAATCCGTGTTTCTAATCAGGGAGGGCAAAGAGTTCCACGCTTTGGGGCCCGCCACCGCAAATGCCCGTTCGCTGAACCTAGTTTTCTGGAACTGACTTGCCGGTTCCACAATCCTCCCAATATTGTGTGATTTTACAGTAATAAATAAAACATTTTGTCGATAACGTAGACAGGAATGTTTTATTTAAAAATGTAATAACGTCCTGTTATATCCGGAGCACCGTTTGTTGCTGCCGAGTGCCAATCCGTTAAAATTATTAATAGAGCCTCAAATGACCATGGAAACCTTGACGTTATGCAAACGGGTTTGAATAAATATTGCTTACTTAATGTTTTTTTTTTGATAATTGCCGTGTTTTGATTTTTCGCGCAGCAACCATTTATTTTATACCTCGAAAATAATTTAATCACATACAGAAAATAATTTAAACACACACAAATTGATTCTGAATTAAGTCTGAAATAGTTAAGGTTGCCACACGGATAAACAAATATAAAATTGATCTTAATATTAAATATTTACATTAAGATGAATTATAGAAGTGACACAGAGACGAAGCTATTTATATGGAAAACGTATATGGAAGTCTTAATAGGGTGGCCCAGGGCTTATGACTTGTGCGAGCTGGCTTAAATTATCAACTTACACAAAGCAAGTGAAAACATAGAAGAACAAATTAAATTGACTAAAAAAAAAAAATCTCGATTTTTAGAGATTCCGTATGTCGCATTGGAGACAAATATATAAATTAGTTGATAGTTGATTGAACACAAAAATGTTGTTCGGTCAAAATGCTATCAAAAAACTATTTAAGAAAACATACTTGCGACATGGGGAACTAAGTGTTTTTTTTGCATGTTTTAATTTCATTGTCTTTTTTTGTTTTGTTTGTGTAGTGGAATATTACGATTGATTTTTTTACAAATTAACCGTCTAGCTAGAGTTTCGAAACCTTCAAAATTTACGTAAAGCGAATAAACATACATTATTATTCGATATGATTTCGTAATTATTTTGATTAAAATTATTATTGAACATTAAAAATGCCTACTTAGCTATGAGATTTATCAATATTAGTATTTTGGCAGATGTGCTGTTGTTTAACGAAGGAATCAGTGTGATTATGCACATCTACTGAATACATAATCAGTGAGTGCATGTTGAGTGAACGCTGAAGGCGTGTTGCATGAAGGTGTATGACATGCATGAATGAGTGTTGCATGAAGGTGTATGACAAGGCTGAGTGGGATGTGATATAGGATGAATAGAAAGAAATACTCACACTTAAATCGTTGATTTATTGAAGATACTTAATTTACATGCTGGAGAATTCGTTATTCAACAATATACGGAGAGCGAGTTTGAGCGTGGTGTCGCGGGCGCAGGTTGGTGAAAGAATGGCGTGGTACCGGCGGACTTTCTGGTTGGTACTTTTCCGGCGCCTCGGGCTTCTCATTAGGCGGTATCCCTAGAGCGCGATTAGTCCGTTTGGCACGCTCGAGGGATTAGAGTCCGGGCAGGTCTGGCTCCACCACAGGATGAACAAATGGTCCGATTTCAATTTTTTTAAATTTTAGTCGGCAGATGCAACTATGACATTAGGTACAAAATTTCAAATTGAACCGTTTTATTCTAAACCAAAGTTATCGTTGGTTTAGAATAAAACGGTTCGAGAAAATGAACGTGCAACATAATTATCCCGCGGGTTCAACAAAGAGTGCTGATGCGCGATATCCGCAGATTTTCTGCAAATACTCTCTCACAGTCAAATGCTATTCCGTCTCCTTCTCGTGGTAAAACTGTTAAACTCATATTGAAAGCATATCTTCATTTTTTTTCTGATTAATAAAACACAACGTTACGTACTTAGCACAATGACGCTTTAATTAAAAAAATAAAATGTTTTCGATCTTTGAATTAAAGTGTCATTATGTGAAGTAAACAACGTTGTGTTTTATTCATAGTTAATTACAATGAACTTCCACAAAGTTAATCACGAAAATTTCGAAATATAATTTTTTTGATTCACTTGTTTCCTATTATCGCGAATACTGTTTGTTCTTGGAGTACTTAATACGTTATTTAATATTTATAATATGTATTATATCAATTTTTTTTAATCAAATTTAATTAAAATGTACAATTTATCTGGTGAACCCCTGTGTGACAACAATTGGTTGCTTTGATGTGTAGTTGCTGTGTAATTTAAATCGAAAAAAACTTGGGATAATACATCTTCTACAGGTAGTAATCATTAACCGTTATAATTAAAAAAAAACTGTTTACAATCTGATGCGTATTATAATAACAACTAACATGAACAAAAAATACACATTTTTATCTTAATACAGTGCAAAACACAAAAAAGGCAATCAAAAATAATATCTTCAATAATAATTAATAATAATTTAGAATGTCCGCCCATAAAATTCGATCCAATAGGTGATTTCATTCCGTTTTCAAAATAAGTATGATTTCAAAATTATTATTAAAAAAAAATAAAAACATGAATTTTTTTTTCATAAAATACTCCCAATTAGAATTTTTAAAATATTTGGGTTTAATGAAAATTACAACTAATAAGTGAATATATGTATCTATATCGCATATGTAATTAATGTTAATCAATAATCAATATATACCACTCTCGATGTAACAATTTACGTCACTAACGCTACCAAATGTCTCAAATAATAACGAGGCATAATATAATAATGATGTACCTATATATTAGAAGCAAAAAGGCATAATTTTCTTTTTAATAATATCCATCACTAATCTTATCAAGATGCTACGCTGCTCCAGGTAGCGCTGTTGCCTTACAGACGAAATATATAATAAAACAACGTCATATTTGACTGGTTATAGTTAGTATTTAAATAATTTTAGTAATGCTTTAATAAATATGTAGAGACTTTAGAAATGATGAAATTAGGCGCAGAACTAGAGTACTGGATATCACGGATGGTGTAGAGAAGCTAAAATGGCAATGAGCAGGACATGTTGTAAGATTCTACAAGATGGACTACAGAGTTCTGAAATGGAGATCTTGGTAAAATAAAAGAGGCATCGGAAGACCTCAAAAGAGATGGGAAGACATAATAGCCACTGCGGGGAAGGGAGGGGGGGATGGCTACAACTAGAAAATAATAGGGAAGAATGGAAGGTATGGAAGAGGCGTATATCCAGCAGTGGAGAGATGAAGACTGAGGAAGAAGAAGAAGAAGAAGATATATAATGTTTTTATTTTCTCTCCTTTTATATATTAATCTCCCATTCGTACAAACTTGTAGCGAAAATGATTATTATTGCTATTTTAAATTGTCAACAGTCAACAGCTGATAAGGAAAAAATAATTTGCAATTATTTTCTTAATGCAGAAAAAATAACACCTTGGCGCATTTCGAAATATTTTTTTAAAATGTTTTTAATTAGAATTTTTGTCAGAGGCACCCCTAGATAAATTTGTCGCGAAAATCGCTAGATATTTATTTTGCTATTGCGCAAGAGAAAATTTCGTAACATTTGTACTTTCACTTTTGCTTTCACGTGCTAAGCGAGCACTCCATCTAAAGTCCCTGACAATTGGCTGCGATGCCAAATTGTAATAAATGAATACAATGCTGATTGTATACGAATATATTGGAATGACAGCTTTGAATTATTTAAATATTAATTATGAATAAATAAGATACGGAAAATAATGTTTTTTAAAGGACGCCCTCCCAAAACGTTAAAAATAGACAGATAGAAATAGCGTCTATGAAAAGTTTAAAAAATTCCGAACATTTTGTAGGAGAGGATTGTAATATATAAGAACTCTGTTACGGATATTGAATATCCTTGGAGTTATGAGTAATAATTATTGCGTAATTTTTTTTTATTTTGAAGTAAAACTCGCTAACCGCAATATTGGGCCAAAATGAGTTATGAATACTATTTTTTCCGTCTCTATTCAAGGTAAGTCAGTGAATATTCCATGTCTATTTATATTTATTTAGTGGTAAAGCTCATACTCATCAATAACATTATCAATAATTTAAATACCACGTGTTGAATGTTTAAATCTTTTTATATTATCTCAAAACTAATCCAATTTCACTTGTGAGTTTTACCTCTAAAGAGACAAAATATGCAGAGAGATGTCTCGTACGTATATCTGAAGCATTTTTTCTTATTTATAAAAATAATCCCAATAATCAAAAATATACTACGATAGTAGACTTTTAAGTCTGTGCGATGCGCATTTTTTCAAAATTTTTAAATAAAAAATATTTATATTTATAGGGCGAGAACGAAAATGTCGATTCCTACAATATCAAATCTGCTGACGTCACATTTTACGTGGTTTTTAAAATACCGCAAATGGTTGGCAATATTTAATAATTGCCATGTTCGACGCTTAAGAAAGAGTTTGCGAGTCTTACGAATCATAAATTTTATTGAATTTTTATGTTTATTTCGCGTTTTAATGTGAAAATTCATCACAAAATCAAACCTTGGAAGTAACTACGATACTAAAAACACATACGCACATACAGAAGAAGATAAAAACTTTTTAATGGGAGATAGTTTCAGGGACTCATAATCGAAGAACTGTCACGATAGCAATATGTTACTATCTAAATCGAAATCTTCCAAACACTATACTAAATTCAATATTTGAAATATGCGTATTGGATTTAAAAAAAGTAATATTTAAAATACAGCTAGCCAGCTGAGCTACCACTAGCAATTAGATATTGTATTCTGTTGACATAATACCTACACATAATCACCGAAAAAATGCTTAAAATTAAAATTGCATTTTTATTATATGCATGTTTCGCAACTTATTTATAGTACATATGGGTAACTGTACGATGGTATACATAGATAATAATATAGAAAAATCACTAGCAGTATACCGAGACAAGGAATATAATATGTTGTGTTGCCAGGTGGCACGCAATTGACATATATTTATTAAAAAATTAATTTACTCTAAAATATATGAACGCTAGCTGGTTGCTGACCGGAAAGGTATGAGCCTATATTTTAGTAGCTACCAATTAAAAAAAATCTTAATTTTATATACATATATTGTAAACATGTGATTTTATGAATGTAAAGTGATTAAAACATTGCAGCAAAGAAAATATTAAAATAAAACACAAATCACTTTGTTTTCACCAAATATATAGTGGTGAAAACAAAGTGATTTGTGTTTTATTTTAATAATAATGTCACCACAAAGTTCAAGCCTTCATACAGAAGAAGAAAAAATATTCTTCGAACAGTTAAAGAAAATATGTTAGCAACATTTAATATGAAAAATGTTTAACAAAGTAATTAATAACTTTGATGACTAATATAAATAAGAAGAAAGCACTTTGTATTGACCACTAATAAATTATACACTGTAGAACAATATTGAACTATGGTCAGGATATACTAAAAAATATAATTTAAAGTTAAGACACTAACAAAAATAAATATAAAGAAACTGAATAACTAAATTTAAACGGTAACTATTTGCAAAAATAACATGGTTCAATAAATGGTATTAATCGTGTAAGTTTTTTTAGAACATAATGTATTAAAATTTTATTTCATTATATTCAAGATACTTTATTTAAGTAATAGACAAATGTTTTATGTGAAATAAATGAATTAATAAATTATACAAGATTTAATTTTAAAATTGAGAGTAAAAAAGTTTTAAAAATAGTTATTAAGGTTAAATAAAGAATGGCATAAATACCAAGAAAAAATAAAAATAGGTTAACCGAACGTCTAAAATGTCTTGAATTAACATCGAAAAATAAGCTTTACCAATACACCAATCGTGGCGCAATCAATCGATAAAACGTAAGCGTTATTTTTGCAATCAATTATAAATTACTTTTCAATTGCGAACTCCGGGCGTGAAGGTGTTGCGCTGTGTATTATTTTAGATCTGCCTCGATACACGCGGAACATAACCTCGGTCATTGTATTGTTACAAGTCCCGCGGAACCAACGCGCTGATCGCCGCGCTATCTTCCCGAGCAAACAGTTTAGTGCCCACTCGCCGTGTAGATTAGTGCGCCCGCAACAACACTAGTGATTACTTCACTTTTTTACGAGAGGTTGACAACCTACCGCCGCGCCGCAGTTATTATTTGTTATAAAAACACACCGCAGTGAGTACGTTCATATGCTTTTTTTTAACAACACCTTTTCATATTCTTGTTTTGCTAGATAAATTTGGAATAATCCAAGGATATGGTCCCGGTGTTCATACAATGAAAATAAGTATTTCACTATATAATTTAATGTCCTGATAATTTTATGTAACTAAAATAATCGTAACCTAAATTAAACAAACCAAACCTAGTAACATAACCTAACCAAACCAAACCTAATAACGCAACCTAACCTCATATATTGCCTATGAAATGTCAAAATATGCAGCGCATTTTTCGAAACTTTAAAGTGTAATATCTTATTTAATACTTACTTTTTAAACGTAAATTATCTTTCATTTTATTATAAGCACATTCAGTAATATAGTGAAATAATCATTTTCGTTGTATATGCAATGGGACCATAATCTTGGATTTAGCCTGATCTTCACATATGGAGTTAACTTTTACATAAAATTTAGATATCTTTGAATGATTTGACAGTCACTTCGTGCTGCGATTTTTTCTCTCTCTCATCGTTAACTTTACCTGATGATGAGAGGGACTGCTCCTCTTGTAACTATAGTAGTAATAAATGACTCAAATATTGTGAGTGAAGTAAAACGTTTAAATAAAATAGTTATATTGTAAATCAGTGTCGAAAATCCATTAAAATATTAGCGATATGCAAAAGATTTTAATTGACATTGCCCATAAATTTACATTATATATTTAGTAGGTTAATTAACTATCAATATCAATAATCAATAGTTATGGATTAATTTATGGAGAAATCGCGATATTGTTAGTCTTGATATTCATAATATTGGTACTCCTTGATATTACTGTGACATTATACATTAGTTATTTAAATAAATAAATACTTATAGAACAAATTTATCTTTAAAAAAATAAAGTTACTTCCGGAACACGTACCCAGATAAAGATCCGACGACAAACAGTGTCATTGCCGTCAGATTCAATCATTATACTTGTATCACTTTTTGCTGACGAATTTATATTTTAAAGTGAAAACAACTAGGTACGTTCTATTTTTCGTTGGCTATTCAATAAAATGCAAAGGGCTCTTAATATGAAATAACTAGCTAAGCAGTTTAACAGTAACATAATGTACCATGTTTTGAGTCTCTTTTTAAAAATAATTGTTATCTCATTTGATTATTCAAACATTTCTTCAACAACACCGAAATAACTACATTTGTGGTATCATTAATTAAATTTGTTTTCGCATTAGTTCTTAATTAGTGACTCTACTCCCATATATTTATTTTTTGTTTTTGTTAATGTCTATCCTAAGATTTTAATTTTTTGTAAACGTTGTATTAGCTCTGAAACATGTTTATAATTCAATAAATAGTGGTTTCATACAAAGTATTTTATTTATTTGATTATGTCTCCTCACTAGGATGGCCAGGATGGATTATTGTTTTTAACAATTTTTTTAATAATTTGATTCTCATTAATTATTTTTGAAATTAATTCATTACTATTTTCTGTGTGAATGTTTCTTTTTGATACATCTAATTTGTTTTAAGTATTAAGGATATGAATAATGGTTCAATAATTTTACACAGAAAAGTGTGATTCTAATTTAAAATGTTATATTTTTAATTTCATTAATTTTTCGAGAAAAAAACTGTATTACTAATAAAAATTACAAAATAATACTACCTGGGGTAATAACAAGCAAACAACTCAGCCAAAATAATCGAAATATCGAAAAGGAATAAAAATAATTTTATAATTCTTTTTCAATTAAATTTGTGATTGAATTTATTGATTGGCCAAAAACAACATTTCGAGACCTTTGCTGTAGAAAATGGTTTTCACATCTCCAATCTATTGTTAGGTGTTCGTTCCTAAGTGGCTAATCCAAAACCCACAAAGATTGAAATCAAATAAAAAGATTCGTGATATTTTTTATCTCTGCAGTGTATTCTAGTCGTGTGTCAACAGATCTTTATCCGGACCGTATTGTTGGCACAAATTAGATATAACTCCCACCGGCAACTTCGGTGTTGGTTTGTCGGAACTGTCAGTGGATCCGGTTATTTTCTTTACTGTCAAAGTAGATCCGGTTATTTTCTTTACTGTCAAAGTGGTGCCGGTAGTTGGGTAAGTTCAGTATTCAATTTGCAGGAATCTCAGGATGTCGGGTGGACACTTCCTGGCGGATTCCCCGAACACCTCGCTGAGCAAAACAATCTTGACCAAGTATCTGGATCTTCCGATTCCCAACGGAAAGATCCAGGTTACGTACATATGGATCGACGGGACTGGAGAGAACGTCAGATGTAAGGATCGAACCCTGGACTTCTATCCCAGCGAACCAAAAGGTAATTTTTTTTTTTTTTAGAAATACATTTTTTTTACAAGGTAGTGACAGTTATTTATGAATGTATGTTTCTCTACTACATGAGTGTCATAAACTCGTGTGTAGTAGAGGAGTATCATTACGTTATACATTTACAAAGAATTTTGTGATAAGATGTTCATATTCATCAGGTAATAACTATATATATATACATATATATAGAAAATCAATATAAAACATTCAATATTTCGAATAATTCATTTTTAATCGTGATGTGATTGATATGCCTATCTAAACCAATTTTTTACAACTTTTTTCATTCACACTTTGATGCTCGTACCAGAAAATGCTGTTCTACTCTTGATGAAGAATATTTTTTGGTAAAATGTGTCACGAACTGTGTTGAAAGAATTGTGTGCTTTAACATTTTATAGAATAACACATAAATAAACATAGAAACAAAAAAACATTCGTTATGATAAATTATTATAGATATTATAAATTGTTATATTGTTTTCTCTCTTTTATGCTTTTGATTCAAAATTTGTTACTTGCAAAAAAATGGTCTTTTATTTTTTTTGTGAATTCGTTGAACTGTACAAAAATATAAACATTTTCATGTCTAATTTCTCGTTGTAATGCATGGATTTTTCCACACACACCTATTTTACGATCAAGATATTTTACGTTATCGCTGCTTATTTTCCCGGAATTACTACTCGAAAATTAATATTCAAATTTAACAATAAACCAAATAACTTACTAATAACCTTAAATCAATAATATATATTTGAGTTGTCTAGGAGTACATAATGGTTTTTCATTTTCATTATTTTTCCTTGACAGTTATGAGCACTCACTTAGCTGTAACCCGTCAAAAATAACAGTACTTTTACATGCCGGTTCCTAAAGAACAAGTACTTACTTGTTTATAGCCTAAACCTATGAAAATAGTAATAATGACTTTCATCAAAATATTTGAACACTTTATTTTATATATCCCCTGATGGCAGTTAGTTGTACTATTTAAAACCCTGGAAATCGTGCGTAAGACTTAACGCGATACTGTCCCTTGATGAAAATATTACTCTAGCGACAACATAATAAAATAATTAATATTATCAATAAGATAGTCACCAAAATAAAATTTTAAAAAAAAGGGAAAAATATATTCCGGCACCGGGAACTGAACTCGAGCCTCCTGGGTGAGAGTCAGGTATCCTAGCTACTACACCATATCGGAGATTTCGCTGTTTCAAAAAAAAAAATGCCAGTGTACCTTAAAGGAATATACATATGAAAATATATTATGCGCCTTATAATCCTTTTTATAGCGACAAATGGTTTGCGTCTTTGCTAAGTCCTGTATATACTGTATTTTTGACGGGTCACGCACATGCGGTAGTGGCAACATCGCTATCGTTGCCGCCTTCGGGTTTGCTGGCCCGAGGTTAAAGCCCCATCTCCGGCCGTTTAATTATGGTTTTAGTCGCGAGTTCGAACGAAATTAAGGACGCTACACAAAGTTACAGACAGACAGACAGACGGACAAAAACGATTTTATAAGAATTTGTCTTTTGTAAATATATTTTTGAATTTCGTAAATATGTTTTATTCAGTTGATTAAAAGAGAAAGACGAACAACTAGACGATCACTCACGTAATTAAACACGTTAGCATATATTACTGTCACGGGATCGTGACTGTAGGAGGTAAATGAAACACTAAAAACAATAATTTACCACGCCGTCACTGAACACGAATTTAATCGGAGCACCATTCCTTACTTCATACTAATTGTCACTAGAATATTTCACACAGGTACCACTTAAATTGTGTCACTCTTATTTATCGTAAGATCGTTTCACTGTAGTCCGCACTAGTTCGTATCGTTCGCACGTAAGTAATCGCTACGGGCTTGTCTCTGGTCAAACGCTTTTCTACAGTCGCGTGTTGGATCGCCGTTCCTTATCTCATATAAAAATAACTCTGACTGCGCAGCATGATGCTACAATATTTACAGAGATATGTGTTCTAGTCGTTTCGCGAAGCAAATAGATTGTGCTTGAACCTTGTGGTAATTTTCACTTTAGAGTAAAAAGTAAAAAGTGCTGTAAAATCCTCGATTTCATACAAACCAGTATCATATGCAGCAACAACAGGACCTAATGTTATAGATGTCTTATAAAGACGAAGCTATTTTTATATGGGAAAGTAGGTATAGAAGTTTTTCTGTACAATGGACGTGGTATTCTATGGTTACATTGTATAAAATAATCACTGGAGCCAGTCCTATGATAAGCCCATCCCACGCGTATTCTCAGATTATAATAACCTTTTGAATACAATATATATTATATTTTTAATACTAAATATGAAGAGTTTCGTCATTTGGTGAGGCAGATACTAGAAACTCGTCCCCCTCCCTGACCGTGTGATTTATATACATTACGAACCCTTTTTATGTTTATGATAAAGTTAAATTAGAAACAATCACTTAAATGAAACTGTAAAATTGTTTGATCTGTCATTCATATCAAATTGACTGGTCCATAATTATCTGTGTCATCCTTTAATTATGGGAGACATTTAACTATTTTTTCTGTGTTTTGTCCTACCAAGCAATTGTTTAATTATTTGATCTGTCATTCGTATCAAATTGACTGGTCCATAATTATGTGTCATCCTTAATTGTGGGAGACATTTAACTATTTTTTCTGTGTTTTGTCCTACCAAGCAAGTACGTCTGTTGGATGACCGAATAAAATAAAATAAATAAAATTAAAATAAATAAAAAATACTAAAAAAGACTTTTATACCTACTTCTTATCCAATATAAAAAATCTTTAGTAGAACAATGGTGTAAAAGTGGACAGTTTTTCTGGGTTAACGTAAAAATTACCAAAATGTGCGTACAATGTTAGGGTGACGTCTTTAATTATACATGTTTGGTTTATCTGGTTAGGACTTTCATAGACATCCTTAGTTCCTATTGTCTTCACAATTATGAGATGCCTTTTTGCTTTTGCTATCCTCCTTCGCTCATACGTTCTTTATGACGAAACCATCCCAGTGACATTTACTTTATTCTATTGACTATTTTTCGGACAGCTCTACATTCATACCTAATTTGTATATTTTCACTCAATCGCACATTGATTAGATACGTAAGTAGTTATATTATTATTGATTATTAACTAAACTACCATGGCTCTGATACGTGGAATACATCCACGCTGTTTATGATAAAGTAAAGATATTCAAACAGAAAAATATATAAAATATAAATTAACAATAACAAACTATCCCGTAACAAACTACGCCGTAAAACTGCTGTGTAGTTTGGCATATCTACAATGTAATAAATATCAAAAAAATAATAAATATATATAAAAAAAAAAATCGTATAATGGTGTATTTTCTGAATACATCGTTGGACAGAATGAAACATTACCGCTTATGAAGCACAATTAAAGCCATTAACTACTTTTTAAATTCTCCATTGCAAAGGCTTCCTAGACTAGCAAACATATACGAGCAGTTAGTCGTTTTTGCCACTAATCATAGTAAATTCAAATATATTGCAAATATTTTCAAAGATAACTAAACTTAATATATGAAGACTTAAAGAAAAGGTGTTTGAATATCAATAAATCCTTTGTAGAATGTTCTTCTACTTATATATATTGTCGGTAACTACAAATATTTCGGTTATTTCTATGTACTGACTTTCATGGTCTCGTTGTTTCATGAGGATTAAGAAGTGTTATTGTATAATACAAATTAATTATACCTATACATAATACTACCTACCGTAGCTCGAGTTATATACTTTACCAGTATGAAAAAGCCCTAATAGGCGTTAAATATATTAGGTTAGCAAAGAGGCGAACTAATGTTCCGTGAATTTTGACGGGTTACAGCTAAAATATAAGATCGTTGTTAGGTACTTTTTTATGGTACTTAGTATATTTATAGACAAGGAAAAACGTGTAAGAAAAATCCTGACGAAAACACCGTGATATCCAATCCGATGTTAAAATTAAACAATATAGAGTATCCAAAGTAGTTCGGTTTGTAAATTAAAAAAATATTCAGTGCATAGGTGAGAGGAGTGAAGTATTTTTGAGACATTATTCTCAAAATTCTACGACTAATTTCTGATTAAATTTTGACTTTCAAGGACGTTCCGCCTCGTGCCTCCGAATTTGTTTCCTCAATAAAATTATTTTGAAGCTGTTTATTGAAATCAACTTTCGCATCGCATTCTTCGAAAAAATAGCAATGTATACAAGTTGTTGTTTAAATTTTGTTTTTCAATATATTCAATATTATTGTCATTCATTTCGCTCGTTTGTGACGTAACATCATGACGTCACGAAAGGTCGTGTGTTTCGGCGAAAAATATTTATTTGTTTGTCATTGCGAAAATTTGTTTACGCAATGGGTAAACTTTTTTTATTGCTTTGCAAGTTGGTTTGAAACACTCGGCGGTTTATTGTAGTTGGTCGCGCAATATAAGCTCTCGGAAACAAATTTTGAATATTTTATGCTAGCTCAACAAATGCGCTGGATGTCAGGGAATAATGTTTATTTTTTGAGGTTTAACTTTGTAAAAAAAAAAATATAAACAAAAATGGATAGCACATTTTTTTCTGCTTTTATGAATGCTGTTTTAAATCACCGTTTGTGATATAAAATTTATTAATAAATATAATAATAAAAAGTGTGTCATTTTTAAGTAGCTGATACCAATTATTACGGAAAAGATAATGTGGTTAAATAAACAAAGTAAATAATGAATTTGATTGATAAAAAACTTAATTAAGCAGTACTTTTTATATCTTCTATGCGCTCTTTAATTGTCACTTAATAATAAAATATATTAATTTTTATCAAACATTTGGTTTCTTACAAAAAAAGTTCATTATAATTTAATTTTTAAAATGAATAAACAATATATTTTGATTAAATATATAAAGATTTATTTGGATTAGATTAAATATAAAAAATATTGAATTGGGGTAAAAATAAAATATAATTGAATTTATTTGCATTAGGTTAAATAAAAAAGATTGGATAGGATTAAATATAAAAAAACTGGATAATACAATTTGACAAGTAGTTTAATATATAAAATGTGTATACGTTTGAATCTACAGTAGAGAATCTTCACTGATACTCTTTTATATCAAGACCCTGTGTAAAATTTATAAAAGTTACTCCATGAACTTTGGCCCGCGAAGGGAACACATGTCACGATGTTACAGAATGTAGTACTCGAATATGCATTCTATAGAATCTCTTTGCTATGTATTAAATTGCTTTTATAAACATTGATTAGTTTTGAGTCCGGCGATATTTCATGCCAACTTTGCTTTGAGTTAGTGCCAAGTCGCACTTGCTTCGAGGAACCTCGTTACTGAGAGAAATATTTAATCGATGCAATTAAATCATCATTTTCGACAAATGTATAAATAAGACAAGGTGATATAATATTTACTGCTTTATCTTAACCTTGCAACAACAAGGTATCTAACACATGAAATTTTTGATCAAAATTATGTCATTTTCTCTTTAACGCTGTGTACTGCAATCATATCGAAATTCCTGGTATTGTAGCAGATAACAAAAATGAGTGTTATATATTAATAGCGCTTGTAATGTTTTTTAGAACAAATTTTGCTTTTAATACTAATAAAATGTATGAGTTATATTAGATTATGTGCCCAAATCAGAAATACTTTTATTTTATCGTTATGAATTATTATGCGGAGTAGACTCGAGAGTGGCTCGATGATCTGGGGGCCACATGAGAGCAAGTACTCTCTTATGGTGGAGAAAGTCCAAAAGAAGTTTCTGAGATATCTCTACATGAGAGAGTACGGGCATTATCCTTGGCTTTACCCAACCGAGTTTCTCCAGGGTATGCTTGGCTAAAATAGTTTAGAGACTAGAAGGAATGTGTATTTGATTACACACTTTTATCGATTGTTGCGCGGTATGATCGACAATACTGAAATTATGCAGAGCATTGGTTTGTATGTTCCTGATAATTACCTTAGACATCGTCAGCATAGATTGTTTCACATTCCAATATACAGGACCAACCTGCCGATGGTTATGCCTGTTGGAAAAGCTACAGCTATGCTGAACAAGATCGCTTTGGATATTGATATATTCCACGTGTCTGAGGAGGTTTTCCGAAGCAGGATTCTCCTACACCTTTGACCAGATTATACAGGTCATTTCTAATTGTTTAATAATTGTTTAATAATAAATTAGTATTTTAATACACAATATGTATATGTGTGTGTATGTATGTATGTATATGTATATGTGTATGTATGTATACATATGTGTTTATGTATATGTGTATATGGATGTGTATGTATATGTGTATATGGATGTGTATGTATATGTGTATATGTATATTTTTAGATGTAAGTTAATAATATGTATGCATTGAACATAATGTTTGTAATATACATATTATGTAATAATAAATAAAAATTGAAATTGAATAAATTGAGTTATAATTAATATTACATTTCTTTCCGAAAATCGGAAATAATTTTATTAAATGTTTTTATTTTACTCGTTTTGTCTATTGTTTGTTGTAATTGAATCTTGTAATTGATTTTTTACCAAATTTCCGACTAGCTAAAGCTAGCTAAATTTAAAAAAAAAATTGAAATTATTGTCGTTTCCTATTAAGAGATCATTTAATCTAATGGATTCTAATGTTGTGCGCCTCCAAATAAGAATGTATTTTCTTTTTTAAACTTTCACATGAAGTAAACACAGTGTGTTGAGAAATAAATATATTTTTGTAAAATGTATTTTCATTTGCTTATCATTGTACGGTTATCATCCATTGAAAAACTATATTTTCATGCCGTAGACGTAGCAGAGTGGTCTATCCTCCCAGGAGAGCCTCCAGTTTGCATACATCAAGTTTTTTCTCGTCATTCTCAATTATCTCCTCATCTTTTTGGAGGTCTTCCGCTGTTCGCGAATCTTAGGAGATTGCTGATACATGATGTATAGACTAATCAATTTAATCAAAAGAAGAATCGATCTAAGTCCTGCTAAAAAAAACTATATATGATTTCTATCCACTGCTTGAAGATGGGCTCCCACCTTTTTCCCACTTTCTCCTATCCATTGTTATTCCCTGCCACGTATTTCGATGCATGTTATGATGAAAGTTCAGCGGATTTCAGGGTGGCTTATAAAGTTCCCTCACGAACCACTGGGTGATTGTATTCCAGAGAGTATCCGTCATTATTTTATTATTCTCCTAACTCCTAAAAATCTATTTTCATGCATTAATATGTTTTTGTTATTTATTTAAATGGCAGTTAGTTAATATATTCTTTTGTGGTAATCTAAATTACAGTTCTATATTGTATTCCTATTTTGTATATAATTAGAATAACATGCTTATTAGTTTTACACTTTGCCTGATAAAGATGATGGATGATCGTTATTTTGTCTTGTTTACTACTAGTCTTGTATAGGTACATGGTGTTTTAACCGGCTCACAACCTAGATTTCCGTATTGAAATATATATTTAATAAATGTACCTTAATAAAACTTACGCTTGTCCTTTAAAATTAATTTTTTTATCTAAACCTAATCCAATTATCGTATTCATACTTAATTCTTCATTATTTCGTCCCGTTAGAGGTAAAACTCACTAACTGCAATATTGGCCAAAATGAGTTACGTATACGAAAACTCTTATTTTTACCATCTCTATTCCAGGTAAAAATAAGTAAGTGAATATTCCGAATCTTTTTATAGTTATTAAGTGGTAAAACTCATGCTTTGAACATGTTCAATAGTTTTAATGTCACGTTTTGAATGTTTAAACCTCATCTCAAAACTACTCCAATGTCATTTAGCGAGTTTTACCTCTAGAGAGATGATTTACTGTGTTGAAATGCTAAAGCTATAAAAAACTAAATCCACTTTAAAATGCGTAAAACGTGTAATTTTAATCAAAAAGAATATTGAAACAAATCGATTACCATATTTTAATAAATAACTATGTAATGCTTTTAAATTGTTTTTTATTATGCTCTCTTAATGAGTTCAATTATATCTAGGTTTTTATAAACACTTAGAAACAGAATATAAATTAATTACGGAATGTTGTGTATTTTCTTATCAAAAGCGATACCTACCTTTTGCGTTCAAACGCGAAAATAAATACAAGGAAAATAACGAGTAGGTATTCACAAATATTTCGAAATTTTCTATCGAGCTATTACTAATGCAATATTTATGATAGTTTTAGCTGGAGGACATAATCTGCTAAAAAATGCTAACTAAGCATAAAAAGTAGTAAAAATAATATATATTTGAGTATGTATTACAATGTTTGATTAATTTAAAAAAACATGTTTTATGCGATAGTGGAGAGGTTTACTATTTTTTTTCAATGAATGAAAATAAAAATTTGAGCAAAAAAATCTGAAAGTAAAATTAATATATTTCAAAAACTAACAAATTTATTGAATTTCACATATGTTTTGCATGAATAATTAGTTTCTTCCGGTGGAGTCGCGTGACGTCATATATCATACTCATCAAAATAACACGTATTTTCGTCTAGACCATCGCAACAAAATACCAGCAATTTCAATAAATTATGTGCAACATTTTTCCATACAATTTTATTGCATCCATTTAAAGATGATATAAGTGGTTTGTTGCATATATTCCGTTAAACCTGTGCAGTGTCAAAGCAGTTTCAAATCATCACAATGTAGCAATTTCCTTAGGAATTACATTCTTTATCGACCATTAAAGCAATCTGAGTTGAAATTTTAAGTCTCACTCCTAAATCACAGAAAACACTAAGCGAGGCACGGTGATTGAGAAATTGTAATACAAATGTGAACGGGTGTTTCGGTGATAGTAATAAAAATATTTAATGTGTTTTATGTAGTGAATCTCACTCACGTTTTCAGAAATTTGAGCGAGTTTTTTTATCCAGTTAAACTTTTCTTTAACCTTTCCCATACGGTGCTAAAATTAAAATGGAGATTGCATTAATATTTACGAACTCTGGCAAATAGAAGGACAAATTTCGAACGAGTACACAATTATATGCACGTATCCCGCCACGCCAACTCCGGAGCTCAAGAGAGGAACATTAAATTCGCAACGGCTAAACTGCAAGTGATGTACTGAAATAATATGTGAACTGTTAACCTTACGAATATTCACAGTTCTACAAAAATATTGGCTTTGGGTACCATTGCTGATAAATAATTACTCAATATCTATTATGTACATACCACATAAGATTTATTCTGCGTACAGCCAGGGTTTTCTAAAATACCCGCGTACTGAGAACTTTACAACTCCTTAGTGCGAAGTAGACTCGAGAGTGGCTCGATGATTTAGGGGCCACATGAGCTCAAGTACTCACTTATGGTAGAGAAAATACAAAAAAAGTTTCTAAGATATCTCTACACGAGAGAGTACGGGCATTATCCTTGACTTTACCCAACCGAGTTCCTCCAGGGTATGCTTGGCTACAACAGTTTAGAGACTAGAAGGAATGTGTATCTGATTACGCATTTTTATCGATTGTTGCGTGGTATGATCGATAATCCTGAAATGATTTGTTTGTTCCCGATAATTACCTAAGACAGCGTCAGCATGGATTGTTTCACATTCCAATATACAGGGCCAACCTGCCAATGGTTATGCTTGTTGGAAGAGCTACTGTTAAGCTGAACAATATAACTCTGGATATCGATCATCTGTTTCATGTCTCTGAGAGGGTATTTGGAAGCAGGATTGTCCTACACCTTTGATATGAATGATTTCACAATGTTTAATATTTGCTTGTTTATATATGCTTATATAATTCTAAATTATTTATAACATTTACGAATTAAATTTTGTGTTTGTAAAGTAAATGTTTTATAAAAAAATAAACAAATTGAAAAAAAATTAAATTGAAATAATATAATAACAATAATATTAGGTCCTTACATATGAAATTCACGTTTTGCCGTACTGGCAAATTTGATCTCAAATATCTTCTCTTTGGTTAGGAATTCCAAATCCAAATTTATACAGCTATTTACTCATGTATTTGTGTTTTGAAAATTATAATTCATTTGTTTTTTCCTCAATTGTTTTTTTCTTTGCGTCACTCAGTTTACAAAATGAAAAACTTGAAATATCGCGTAATTTACGAGTACGAGTTCCACCGTGGCACCAGGCTGCAGAAACGGCTCGAAGGATTAATGATGTGTATGGCGACGGTGCCGCAAAAGAAAACACAGTGCGTTTTTGGTTCCAACGTTTTCGTTCTGGAAATTTCGACCTGCAGAACAAGCCCCGTGGACGGCCGGAGACCAAAGTTGATAATGAAGAATTGAAGGCTATTGTGGAAGCGGATCCATCGCATCCACTTGAAGCAAATTGGTAAGGTGAAAAAGCTTGAAAGGTGGGTACCTCACGAATTGAGTGAAGCAAATCAACAAACGCGCGTTGACTGCTGCGTTGCATTACTCAACCGGCACAATAATGAAGGGATTTTAAATCGAATCATTACCTGTGATGAAAAGTGGATCCTGTACGATAATCGGAAGCGCTCATCGCAATGGCTGAACCCTGCCGAACCAGCCAAACCATGCCCCAAGCGAAAATTGACTCCAAAAAAGTTACTTGTGAGCGTTTGGTGGACTAGTGCTGGTGTCGTTCACTACAGATTTCTTAAATCTGGCCAGACGATTACGGCAGATGTCTATTGTCAGAAACTGCAAACCATGATGGAAAAGCTAGTTGCTAAACAACCGAGGCTGGTTAATCGCTCTAGGCCACTGCTGCTTCATAATAACGCTAGACCACACACTGCACAACAGACGGCTACCAAATTAGAGGAGCTTCAATTGGAATGTCTAAGACATCCACCGTACTCTCCGGACCTTGCCCCAATAGATTACAATTTTTTTCGAAATTTGGATAACTTCTTGCAAAGGAAAAAATTCAACTCCGATGGGGCAGTCCAAACCGCCTTCAAAGATTTTATCGATTCCCGTCCGAATGGTTTTTTAAGTAAAGGGATCGATGAACTACCTATGAGATGGCAAAAGTGCATAGATAGCAATGGTACATACTTTGATTAAATAAATATATTATAATAAAAAAAATCGGCTTTATGTTCCTCCCATACTAAACGTCAATTTCATATGTAAGGACCTAATAATTTATTTGACAATTTCATTCTATAAAATATGCAGTACATGTAATATTGTTTTCGTATTAGCATCTCTGTGATTGACTTATTAGCATTGACTTAAGCGTGCTGTGAAAAACATTAGCATCCTCCCCTTGACCCTCACCCTTTCCATAAATATAAATGCCTCACAAATATTAAATATGTTCCAATTTTTGCTCATGTATCCTTTAGGACCCCTCACAAAATTCCGGGAAACGCCGGGCGCGGGTGGCTTATTATATTTAAATAATTTTGTTACTACATCGGGTTTTATGGCCGTATATATTAAATTTATAGGGGCGATTCATTCAAAGTAAGACTGCTTAACATGTATGAGAGTTGTAATATAATATTTTCCCTTCGCAGATATCCCAGTGTGGAACTACGACGGGAGTTCAACGAATCAGGCTAAGGGAGAAAACTCGGATATATTCCTGTATCCCCAGGCCATTTACAAGGACCCTTTCAGACGAGGGAACAATATTCTGGTCATGTGCGATACCTACAAACACAATTATGAACCCACAGGTATAGTACGAAAGTTCCCTTTGTGATGTAAAAAGGCCAGCGTATGAAATTATGTACCAATGATAAAATAAAATATTTTGATGCCTCGTAAAAATATATTTTTATAATTAAGATATATTATGAAATTCTCATAAAGACGAAGCTATTTACATATATGAGAAACATATAGGGAACTCTTTATAGGGTGGCCACAGGGCTTATGATCTGTATTAGCTGGCTTGAATGATCACTTCACACCAGGAGCGTGCAGTGAGAACAAGAAGCATGACTTTTATCTGAGCATATGTTTTGAATAAAATCGAAGTAAGATAAATATTTCGTAATATTCCTATCACAAAAACTCACTAGTAATTCATACTTAAATATTTCATAATATTAAAATCTGAATTTAATAATTAATTAGGATTTTTTTCTGAAATATATGCTTAAATAAAAGTCATGCTTCAATGTTCATACTTCGCACTATGCTAAGCTACCGTTCACCGATTCCACCCAATACCCATACATTATCAATTTTTTCACAGTTTTATACATGTTATTGTGTCTTGAAATATACGCATACATTATTATATTATCAACTATCTTAAATTATTATTACATGATCGGTAATACATTAAATTATATTTTTGTAGAAAAAATAACAAATAATACAAGCAGTGATTGTTTTCCACCAGGCCCATCGGGCTTATGAATTTATTTTAATAACACATGACATTTTTGAGAATTGCTTGACATGAAAAATGTGTTTTTTTTTATATTTACAACAGGGAATAAAAATGGCATAAAAAATTTTCAATGAGTAAATACTTTTTATTTTACGATTGCAAAACTGCCTTTCTAAATTAAAATTCTGGTAATATAACGTTGGTAAGAAATTTTCAATCCTGGATTACGGAACATTACACGGAACGTGTGTTACAATGTATGGCGACTAGATATTATTAGTAACTATTAGAAAGAATTCTCTAGGTACACCTAGCCATAGTGGCAGCTATGCGGTCATGGCATATATTTCCGAATTAACTAATTTTAATTTGTGAAAATATTATTTTTATTAAATGTATTATTTTTATCAAATGTAACAAACTTGTATGTACGCCACAGTTCAATAGTGCAGTTCAGGTTAAGAAATTGCCATAAATAAATATTCCTTTAAGCATTTTCTGTAAATAAAATAAAAATATTTATTTATGTTTATAATTTTTTGTCATTTATATATCTTTTTTGCAATGGCTTTGTTATTTGTAAGTCATTCCTATTAAAACTTAAATTTTCAGCAAACGAAATATTTACTTTTTAAATATTTCGAAACATAGTCGCACGAGCGATTGACAGATTTGATCTTACCAAGGTGTTAAAAACGAATGTTTGCTCTGATTTATGTTACTGCTTTGTCCCCCACTAAGTTTGGAAACGAAACGGGAGGACTATTTTTAGTTCATATATTTCTGGAGCTGCACCAGATGTATTTATTTACAATTTCAATGGACTTTCCCGATGCATCTACATCAATATGATTTAGACTAAGACTAAATACATATTTCTAAGTAGAAATAATCTGTATTCAACCGGTATAATTCTAGGTAACTAGCCGAAGTAAGCGTGGATATTTCTTACATTCGGCCTAAAGTATTTTAACCTTTTATTATCTTTCTAGAATTACGCACAAATACTCGTACTTGTTCATACATAAGTAATTCAATATTACGTGTGAATAGACTAATACTATATTTATTGTACCTAATAAGATTGTGCAGATGTATAATGGAATTGAAGTTAATAATGAAATTAACAGTTAATAATTGTCCATTGAACTTACAGAAACAAATCACAGAAAAAAGTGCGACGAAGCGTACCAGCGATGCAAAGACGAGGAACCCTGGTTCGGAATCGAACAGGAGTACTTCCTTCTAGACTTTGACAAGCGACCCTTCGGTTGGCCAAAGAGCGACTGCCTGCCTGTCCCCGCAGCAAATTACTGCGGCGTTGGGGCCAATAAGGTGTACGCCAGGGACCTGGTCGAGGCCCATTACAGATGCTGTCTCTTTGCTGGAGTCCCCATCAGTGGAACCAACGCGGAGGTCATGCCAGCGCAGTGGGAGTTCCAAATTGGTCCTTCCGTCGGAACAAGATCAGCGGACGACCTGTGGGTGGCCAGGTTCATCTTGCATAGATTGGCCGAAGAGTTTGGAATCGTCGTCAGCCTCCATCCTAAGCCAGTTGCCAACTGGAATGGATCTGGTGCTCACACAAATTTCTCCACTAAGACGATGAGAGAGGAAAATGGAATTGTGTGAGTATTTAATAAATTTACTTTTTCTTTGTAGTTTAAAATAATCGGCCGTATTTTGAAAATACCAAAATTTCTATTCGGTGATTGTTATTCAACATTTAATGGAAAAGAATAATAAAAAAAATGACAAGAGAGAAAGAGAGAGAGAAAGAAAGAAAAGAGCATCAGTCAAATGTCAAAATTCTAAAACGAATGCAACTATTCAATAATAACGTGAATATGATTTTACACTATAACTCTGTAGACGAAGAAATTAATCCATGCGTATGAAAAAAACTCTTTTCTACCATCTTTAAATATAGAATTTAATACAAAATTAAATTTTTTTAAGCCAAATATATTTTATCGACATTTTCGCGTTTCTTATATCTTAGATTAATTTATTATTCCATGGTATAGAGTTAAGGAATACCCCCGATAAATCTGGTCACCGATTACGCTAATTTTACATTTAGACATTTCTTTTGTGGTAGGAGCTTTACGCGAAACGTACACTAAAATATTAAATAAAAATCGATATTCTTAATGATTGTGATAACAATAACACATCCATATTGAGTAATACTCGTGAGTCCACCCGGGCGGTAATGTACAATAAATTTTAAGAGAAACTATTTAATAAAATGTCGATTATTAAATAGGTCCTTAATTAATTAATAAATTAGGTCCTTACATATGAAATTGGCGTTTTGCCGTACTGGCAAATTTGATCTCAAATAACTTCTCTTTGGTTAGGAATTCCAAATCCAAATTTATACAGCTATTTACTCATGTATTTGTATTTTGAAAATTATAATTCATTTGTTTTTTTCTCAAATGTTTTTTTCTTTGCGTCACTCAGTTTTCAAAATGAAAAACTTGAAATATCACGTTATTTACGAGTACGAGTTCCACCGTGGCACCAGTGCTGCAAAAACGGCTCGAAGGATTAATGATGTGTATGGCGACGGTGCATTGAAGGCTATTGTGGAAGCGGATCCATCGCAAACCACATCCGAGTTAGCTGCAGGCTGCGGTGTTAGTAATAAAACTGTTTTAATCCACTTGAAGCAAATTGGTAAGGTAAAAAAGCTTGAAAGGTGGGTACCTCACGAATTGAGTGAAGCAAATCAACAAACGCGCGTTGACTGCTGCGTTGCATTACTCAACCGACACAATAATGAAGGGATTTTAAATCGAATCATTACCTGTGATGAAAATTGGATCCTGTACGATAACCGGAAGCGCTCATCGCAATGGCTGAACCCTGCCGAACCAGCCAAATCATGCTCCAAGCGAAAATTGACTCAAAAAAAGTTACTTGTGAGCGTTTGGTGGACTAGTGCTGGTGTCATTCACTACAGCTTTCTTAAATCTGGCCAGACGATTACGGCAGATGTCTTTTGTCAGCAACTGCAAACCATGATGGAAAAGCTAGCTGCTAAACAACCGAGGCTGGTTAATCGCTCTAGGCCACTGCTGCTTCATGATAACGCTAGACCACACACTGCACAACAGACGGCTACCAAATTAGAGGAGCTTCAATTGGAATGTCTAAGACATCCACCGTACTCTCCGGACCTTGCCCCAACAGATTACCATTTTTTTCGAAATTTGGATAACTTCTTGCAAAGGAAAAAATTCAACTCCGATGGGGCAGTCCAAACCGCCTTCAAAGATTTTATTGAATCCCGTCCGAATGGTTTTTTTAGTAAAGGGATCGATGAACTACCTATGAGATGGCAAAAGTGCATAGATAGCAATGGTACATACTTTGATTAAATAAATATATTATAATAAAAAAAAATCAGATTTATGTTCCTCCCATACTAAACGCCAATTTCATATGTAAGGACCTAATATTTATATATCAAAGCGTGTAAATGTGTAATTTTCCGTATTAATTACTGTATTATAGTCTAACGTTTTACTGATTTTTTTTGAAAATAAGTCAAAAATATTGAAAAAAATGCTAACTTTGATGTCACTTATCTTTTTACTGTCGGCATTTCCGACCCCCGAAAGCCCCCTGAAATTTTTGTTAATAGCTATGGAACACCCTGTATACAGCGTTATTTAAATTATTGTAGAAAAATAATACACATTATAACACACAAATAATTTTACAAATACGTTTTTATTGAGTCACCTAAGCCATCAACACTCATAAATACCTTTGATCATCTTATATTAGCATTGAAAACACATTATTTCTATAAATACATGATTTTTTACAGCGAGGGATTACGGCTTGAATAAATAATGTCCTAGAGCTCTGAATCGAGGCGGGCTCCAATTTCTCATACATTATACACAAAGATATATTTAATCCTAATTAAAAAAAACACATATAATGTTAAAAAAATTTATGATCCATGTAATGTATAAGTAAATAGTACCAAAAATTGATATGTATGATGATGGGGTTCGAAAAAAACTCTTTGTTACATAACTAATTATTATTATAAACTAGCTGTAACCCATCAAAAATGACAGTACTTTTACATGCCGGTTCCTTGAGAATAAGTATTTACTTACTTATAGCCGACACCCATGAAATAGTATCTAATAACGACATTTATCAAAATATTTAAACATTTTTTTTATATTTCCCCTCCCGACAGTTAACGAAACTATTTTAAACGTTGGCGATTGTGCGTAAAACTATACGCTATACTGTCCTATAATGACAATATCACTGTAGTGACAACATAATTAAATAATTCATATTGTAAATAAAATAAACATCAAAATAAAATCAAAATCTAAAATGAGAAAAATATATTCCGGTACCAGAAACCGAACCCGGGCCTCCTGGGTGAGAACCAGGTATCCTAGCCACTACACATATCGGAGATGTCGCTGGTTTCTGTGAGAAAAAATGTTTATAAAGCCAGTGTACCTAAAGAAAATATATTATGGTGCGCCCTGTAATATTTTTTTATATGTACAAATGGTTCGCGTCTTTGCTAAGTCCTATATGTAGTGTATTTTTGACGGGTCACGCAGGCTCGGCGGAATCAATAATTTGCGGCCGGTTCGGGTTTGCTCTCAGGTTTGCTGGTTCAAGCCCCATCTCCGGTCGTTTAATTTCGTTTTTTATAACGGGAATTCGAACGAAATTACGGACGTTATGCGAAGTTACGGACAGACAGACGGACAAACAATGAAATTATTATAATTGGGATAATTAACACAATTAATAATGTAACAAAACTCGCTAGAAGAAAGCACTCTTGATAGTGCGTCACTCATTCGACTCTTCTAGGCATTTCCAGGTTCTTCTCGATAATTTTATGTTGATCGAGAATGTTCCCGAGTATTTTAGACGGTTATGGCTCCTTTTCAGGATTGTTCCCGAATGTTCGTTGGAATGTTTTTGCTGTAAAAATATTCATGTTCAGGTAAGCCGGTAAGACGATCAACGAGCCTATGTAAAATGATTTAAAAAAGGAAAAATTGTATATATATTTATCGTAATGTTGTAAAAATCTGTTTCTCGAGAGCCTTATTGAAAGGGGCCTCTATAAATAAATCGTAATAGGAATGTTGAATTTTAAAATAATTCTTGTTATGTATTCAGGAATATCGAATTTTAAATAAATTCCTTTTTTGTATTCAGGAATAAATTTTTTTATTTCAAACGTTTCCTGTTTTTGAACGCGTCACAGTTTAGTTTGTCAAATAATAATAATAAAAAGTAAAAAAAATATTGTAAAATGTAAGTCCCTAGGCAGCAAATACATTCTGGTGTAACAGTAGGTACAATAAATAGATACTTATTAATTATAATAACGCAGAAGAACTATGCATAGTTAATTTAATACTTCTAACAATATAAATAACCAAATTTTATTATTGATACGCTTAAAATAATCATCGGCGCTCCGGTCCTGAATATATTTCGTATGTTTAATTACATGGAAAACCACTTTTTTAATGTTTATTCTATTTAAAATTAATACACGTTGAACTGTTATAAAAAATAAACGTGGATATGAGTAAAATCAGCATAAGTATAGATCTATCTGGGTATAAATTCTATTCTAAACGAAAACACTCCTAACAATTATCACACAATTATTAAGGGAAACGTCACTTTGAGACTTTAAAAAAAGTAACCCATATAAAAGTTTTTATTATACTAAAATATAATAATATATTATAGTAAAAAAACAACAATTAAAGACAAATAAAAACATATAACATAACACTAAATTTACAGTAATTTAATATATTTCTAAAATGTCAGATGTTTTGAGCTTTGATAAGACACTTCATGCTTTGACGATTAAATTCAAAAAACATTTGTCAGTCAATTTAGATTTTTGACATTTGTAGTGAAGTACCTATTATATATTCAGATGGAGTAATTCAAATTTAGAAAATATTCCGCTACGTTATCGGGCTGCCATTGATAATCAAACTTTTCTATTGATTCCAATTTGAAAAAACCAATAAAATTTCTAAAAATCCGAAATTATGCTATAATTATAATTTTTTTTAACGAAAATTTGATAGATCTTCTTGATCGTCGCCACGAGTCTACTTGCCAAGTTTCAGCTCGATTGGATCACGGAAAAAGGGTCAAAAATCGATCCAAAGTTTTTTTTGACGGCAAGCCGGCAAGCAAGCAAGTAGACGCCACGAGTTAATATAAAGGGAGTAAAAATACATTCGAATTCAAATATTTTTAGATGTAACAATGGCGTATAGGTCTTTTCATATAAGCTTGCAGTTGAGCTAGTGTGGATACAGTGCCCAATACCAAGCAATACGCGTATTATTTCGCAGTACCAAGCAACACAATGAAATAATGCGCGTATAAACTCACTAACCCACGCTAACTCAATTGCAAGATTACATGAAAAGACCTTTACACGAAATTCGTTTTATTATTATTGTTTACGGTATACATTGCTTAATATGGTTCATCAACAAATTATTTTGAAAATTTTAACATGGCGGGGTTATGCGCAGCTAGTGGGGATAATCATTTCGCCAGGGTTTGAATGAAATGAAAAGGTTAATTATTTTCTTGTTAAATGATGCAATGCCCATGATGAAGCTCGTCAAAAAAAATAGATTTTATTTTTGTGTAAAAAAAATTGTGCAAAAAAGTTTGAAAAAAATTTTAAAAATTTCCTAAAAAATCGAAGTCAAACATTTATAATAAGATGGATAAAATGGAGCCTTTTATTAGAACAATCGTATGCTACATCGTATACAATATTATTAGTAAGATGTGTGCAAAATTGATATTGAAAATTAAAATGAGATATTTTCTCCATCAGTGTGATGAATTGCGTTTCGAGAAAAATGCAAAAGAATAATGAAATTGCTATAACTCAGCCATTCTTGGAAGTGTATAATGAGTGATGACTCAAATTATTCTAAGAAATTCAAGTTATAGCATGAAAAAAAAAACGCCCCCTCTCACTCTCTCTCCCGTTAGCCCGTTAGATTCCTGATTGTTTTGTAGGCTATTTAGTGCATGCTTGTCTCTGACGAGATTAACACGCATGTGATAAATATTGCTGGAAGTTTAACAATACTATGGTTGTGGTGGACAGTGTTGTGAATATAGTAGTGTAGTGTTGGTCCTGATGTAGAGACGGGTACATGTCGAAACCGGTGGACCTTAAATCTGATGGTTTTTACTAAGTTAACTTACTTCTTAACACTTATTTTCTAAAGTAAAATTCTAAAGTATCTAGGTGGTCTAATCCTTTAAGTAAAGAATACTCCTCTTTTGGCAGAGGTTCTGATCTTCTTCGAGACATCTGCTCTCAAGAAATGTGGCTGTTGCGGTTTTTAATTAATTCTGTATTTTCAGTCGTCTGTGTCCTTATATGTACATTTCCAGCCGCGAAAATTCATCATGTCTTGTCAGCTTGAAGCAAATATTTGACAGCACGTCTGTGTTGTGCACAGTGGCGTTGCTAAAAATATTGAACGCTAAAGCAGAATGGAAGGAAAAATATTTGATAAGTATTGGCTCCCTGTAAAAATGTCAACCTACGGTTATTTACATGTGCAGTTATTTACATATAAACTAAATTTTAAATATACTAATCCTACAACAACATTTACTTTCATCTTTTTAAATACTTTTAATCGTTTTATTTTATTAAATATCCTATTCAGATCATTTTTTTCCTTTGTCTATAATAGAATTAATTAACACCATTATTAAATTGTAAAAATTTAATTATTACTATTACTTAATTTTACTTGGCAAATTGATTGATTTACAAATGTTATATAAATAATACATTTTCTTGAATATTATACTACTGGAAGAGCACTGTCTGCTATAATACAGTAAATTACTAGTGTAGCAGGCAGGGCGTCAAATCAATTTAGTGTTAACTTGCTGCCAAGACACTCAGCAACAATGAAAAAAGCTTAATTTAATTTTGTAAACACCGTAAACATTGTAAACATTTGTAACATTGAATAAACAAAGTGTTCTTGTTCTTGTTCTTGTTCATGCCATATTCGTTCAATGGATGTTGGGTGTTACCAATTTCCGATTATTATGTTCTTCGTTTTCCAGACCCCCGATTTTCACCAATGTTCCGACAATATTTCCAGGCAGTACACGTGAAATATTGATTTTTAATATGTAATATTGTTTCGTAAGCAATTGACAGCCTTCGTACGATGCACACTCGTATGACAGGAACATGAATTCCGTTTCCTCCGGACCTTTCTTCTCCTTGTTATGTCCTTATGTCCTTCATCCTCTGTTGCGATAGATGATCTTCAATAATACTCCGTGATATAATTACACTGTTTGTTGACCGATATTATACAATGTAAGGAGTAATTTATTATTCTATGGCTCTCATGCGGTACCGACCGACCATCCATGCTCTCTTTCGCGCCTCCTCTCACTCAACTCAGAGTGAGTGAGTTGTCTTATTCAAGAATTATCACAGAACCTGCTTTAGAATTTTCTTTCAACTTTATGATGATATTGGAGCAGTCTCATAGGATGTTCTCTTGTCCTTATTTTTAATTGTCAGTTAAATTGTATTTATCCCTTGAATTTTGCTGATCAAGATGTACTAGATATCGTTTCTTAGTTTCACAAAATTTATCTTTCATGTAATTGAACTAACTTTGAAGTAATCATAGTGCAATTTGCGTAATATAGAATAACTTTACTTTTATTATATGAATTTTGTTAAACCTGTGAGAAGGCGAATTCTTTTTTATTTAAATGAATAAATTTTATTTTATCGTCAACTGACATTTCGATTTTTCTTACAATATACCTCTTCCACAAAGCAATGTGTATCATGTGTAGTATTCTAGCTATATAAAGTACAATTTTAGATTTTATTTAATCAACGGACCCATATTCTCATTGCAATACCGTCTGGCGGTCGGAGCATGATGTGCATGTAAGTCCGAGGAGCAGTTTTTAGTAAACGAAATGGCTTGTCGACGGGCCACGTCATATTGGCTATTAAATTAAAATTCTTGAATAAGACAACTCACTCCTCTTTCACTCAGTTCCACAGACGTTACATTGTTTAACGTGAAATCGCTATTAATTTGGTATCCTTTAAAAGATATAGCCTACATAATTTAACTTTTCATTTTCCCGTTCTCTGCAGTAACCTGCATGCTTATAATTTGCGATTTTACTACTACATCAGCGTTTTCTTAAAGATCTGTTGTAGGTTTTGGTGATCGTATATACATATAACGCATGACGTATGACAAGCATTTGAGATAGGCACAAGAAAAATACTTGTTCTATTTATACTGAATTTAGTGTGGATGAATTGAGGTTACAAGTGAAATTACTTTTAAAAGATTAAATGCTTCTAGTTGGTCGAAAGGACAAGGACGGAATAAGCGGACGCAAATGTACGCTGTTAATTGGTTGGCCTGTTCGTGCATTAACGAAGGGCCCATCTAGATCCCGGCCCGTGATCACAATAGATCTTTTAATTTTGAATTGTTCAAAAACCGCCACCGGCATTCTTGATTATATCTTACTACGGGTCGACCACAATCAAAAGACCATTCCCTAGCATAGTCCGGTAAGAAGAAAGCGGGGGAAAATTGCCTGGCAAGCCCGTATTAGAATCCTCAATATGATATTCCAAATAAATATCTATTTTTTAGTTTAAAAAAGGTTACTTACTTACTTACTAGAAAAACTTTTTTTATGTTTTTTTTGCATCGTGAAACACACATATTATTTGCGCACATTATTTTGAATGGTCTAGCTATAGCCCATATACTTTATGGAGAATCTTCCTTACAGTTTCGTTTCCAAGGCTTTTGCATGAGTCAATGTCTCACATGAGAGTGAGGAATGAACAAATTAGAAGTGAATGCAATGCTGGCTGTAGTGTGGTAGATAGAATAAAAAAAGGAGTGCTTAGATGGTTTGGTCATGTGGAACGTATGAACGAGGAAAGGATGGTTAAGAAAATACATGAGGCGAGTGTTGAAGGCAACAGGAATAGAGGGCGTCCGCGAAAGACCTGGCACGATCAGGTACTACAAGTATTTGAGGATGGCCCTGTTAAAAGCCGCAACAACCGTAGAACGTGTATGAGAAGATGTATGAATGTGGCCGAAGCAAAAGTGGTGTGCCAGGATAGAAGAGTGTGGCGTTCAATGCTCTCTGTTAGTTAGATTGCAGAATTTTTTTGTTTGATGGACGTTTCCAGCACCACAGCACAAGAGCGTCTCTGCCAACACCGATACCGATATCTGAACAGTGGCAAAACCGACATCTGAATAAGAGAAATGGCTGCATCAATTGTGTCATACAACGCGGTATGAAAATATCCTTGGCCTTAGCAAATAGCGACTCCGGGTCACCTTGACATTGGACTGACTGCTTGAAAAAATGTTTACATCCTAATGTTATTTGCTGCGTAAATAATCAGCTCGCCGCTTCTACGAGGCATTCGCGAATTACTTATGCAAATGTTCTTCGTCGTATTGTGCATTTTTAACAGAACAGTGAACTGTTATGTCAATATTTTTTGTCGTGCTGTTGTTTCAGAATGCATTTTCGCGTAGTCCTGATTAGTTTTGCGAGATAGCCAGCTACATTAAACTTGTCTGTGAGACGTACTGTAATAGACCTAATATTTCTTTATAGGATCGTAAATAGTTTGATTGATTGCCCCCAGATTATTAGTCTGATCGACTTATATGCTCCATCGAGGTCATCAAGACACAGTGCATTGTTCTATTATAGTGGAAGTGTCAGAACTAATGCATTAGCAAACTCTGTAATTCCCAGATTACACTCATTAGGGAATGAACATGCAGAGGCGGCTGACATTTTTGCTGATAGTATAACTGTTTATAGGACAAAGCTGATACAATTGTTTACATCCCAACGAAATGGAAATGGACAATAAATCTTTCTATTTTACCTTTAACTATTATTATTTGTACCTTTAACTTTATTATTATTTTATCTTATGTTTTTATGTTTTTCTGTATTATTATTATTATTATTATTACCGTTTAACTATTATTATTGTTACTTTTAACTTAATTATTATTTTAACTGTCTTATGTTATTTAAAAAAAAAATTATTCTGTATATTGTAAAAGCCCATAAGGGCGTTAATAAATAAATAAATAAATAAGTATACATGTTGCCACGTGGTGCAAAGTACCGCAAGTGTCTTTCGTCTTTATTATTATCATTTTTTTAATTAAAAAAATAAATGAGATCTAAGAGACCCTTGATAATATTTCATCTCCAATTATGTACATGATCTTCATTTCTGCCTCGAACATATGTTCACCGGGAAAACTTGCATGTCAGCCACGGAGGAGGAGCTCAACGGAAATATACACGATGCGGCCATTTTATTTCAAAATTTTTACAATAAACAATAGTTTAATATGTTCCTTAATAAGTGCCCATAAAAATATATAAATAATTATTAAACTAACCCTTTTTACTATTTGTAAAAGATTACCCTAATTCTATCTAAATTTTATTCTTCCAGGCTAGTGTAAATCTTAATTTAATGTAATTATAAATTAATGAATAACTTATTATCATAAAACCAAATTAATTGATCAATTAGAAAGGCATAAAGAAAAATCAAATCCACGAAAAAATATTTGGCTACTACCGAGATTCGAACCATGGATCTCCTCCTATCCGGGGCAGGCGCGTTATCCAATTACGCTATAGCGGCCTTCGTTATATAAGCCACTAACTACTACAATAACTTACCTATCTCGATAGGTAAGTTATTGTAGTAGTTAATGGCTTTATAAATATAGTGGATCTGAATTTGGCTAGTTTTACATTTAGGCATTATAAATTGGTTTCCATTTCTCATGAGCTTGAAATATTCCTGGTTTTCTATAAGGTTTTTTTCTTTGCATATTTTCAATGCTATTCAATCCCTATTATTATGAGAATCTGTGGGTACCATAAAAATTTGATCACTCCCGGTTTGAAATGGTAGCCAGTAGTATGCCGACTTCAAGAACTCCCTCTTCAGTAAAGAACGTTCTAGAACGACCCAAGACGAAGGCCTTCACGACTGCATCACGTGTCCATCGACTGCTTTCTTCGTGTCTCCGGACTGTCTACCGAGTGGTGCATAAATTGTCTGCAAATAATACAAAAAAAATCACATCTTCAGTAATGTCAAAGCAACTTTGTGGTATCATTATTATTATTAGTAACACGATTTTTTTTTATTGATTAACCGACACGTTTGAATAAAAATAACTATACTGAATTTTCCAATCATCTTTTGGAAACAAATCATTCTTTTGATATTAATAAGTGTTTGGAAATTTTACATACAAATTGCAGGATTAAATTATTATAAATAACCAATTCCTTTTTACAAATATATAGTTACATTTTTAATTAGTTCTTAATAAATTATTCAAATTCTTTATATTGTTTTTTTAATATCAATACTTCTAATTTTATTTAAGTTGATTAATCAATAAATAGTTGTTTTGAATAAAATGTTTACTTTTTATTAATAACTAGCTGTAACACGTTAAAAATGACAGAAAATTGGTTAGCGTCTTTGTTAAGCTCTAGTATATATTTATAGTATCTTTTTGGCGGTTGGCGGAGAGGCGGCCCCATCTCCGGCCGTTTAATTTGTTTTTTTTATCCGTGAATTCGAACGAAATTACGGACGTTACACGAAGTTACGGACGAACAGATAACGAAATTATTGTGTTTGATAAACAATATTTTAGATTTAACAACACGATATCGTTGTGCTTTTTAACATAAGAAACCACCGTCTTTTCCAGGATAATAGTGTAGCTACACGATATTGCGCTAGGCTTTGTGAATTGTCATAACTATTAAAGACAATTTACAAGAATATGCAGAAAGCGATTTGTTTATTTAAAGCGTTTTATATATTTTCTAAAGTGTGTGGCTAGTGCACGGTCTACACTACTGGAATTAACGTGGACATGTGATCTTCTGCCAAAGTGAGCGATATTAACCGCTTTTGTCATATTATCTTCTCTTGCATTCTGAATTACATTTTTGTATTGAAAGGTATCAAATTAAAAATTTTTCATCTGGTTCCATAAACTTTAAATACCCCTTTTTTCTTAAATTGACATAAACTTAATCATTTAATAAATTATCAAGCCAACGGTATTCTAAAAATGAAAAAAAAATCTTCTTCGTGGGTCTCTATAGACCTGTGAGACATGTCTTTTTTTTCAATAATTTTATTACAAAGCAAATATTTTTAATTTTTATTTAATAGATAAATACATTTTTTTACATTAATGATGGTTTTACAGTTGTACATGGTAATCGTGATTAGGAGAGGGGTATCATTATATTTATGACGTATTTAATAGTATGTGGTGCACACTATGCACATATAAGAAAAAATTAATATGCAATAAATATTCAGAAATTATTTTAAAAAAATTATGTAGTAAAGCGAAAATAAAGGAAAGTTATAAACAAAGACAACAGTATACGTATACAGTAAAAATAATAATAATATTAAAACTATTTATTATTTAAGAAATATTCCACAGAATTATATATTAAAATATATACATAATTCAATATTACAAAATTAACTGCTAGAGTATTTTTTAATGTTTTTCTCAAAAGCCTTATAATTATTCTCAATCCTCATTTTAACAGGTAATTCATTGAACCATTTCACACCTCTAAATGTATAAGATTATCTTTAATTTATTAAAATTATTGCAATATCTGTCAGTTATTTTACTTACAATTTGTATTTTTAAAAACATTGTTTTCAAAAAATATATATTTTTTGTGTTGTTTTTTTCAACCCTTTTTACATAGTTGACAACTTTTTCACTTCTTTACTTCAATAGATGAAAAGAATAGGTATTACTTCTTGCCACTCGATACTGAATCTGTTACTACGTTTATTCTGCATGTATTTATTTATGCAGCGGTGACTGAATGTATTTATTTATGCAACGGTGGTAATGTGTATGCGTTTTCTTCAAACAAAACTGCACTTTGCTCTCAACAAAACCCAAATTACTACTGCAGGTTAAATGTGGTTTTTACGGTGTGAAAATGAATCTGTGTTTGTATGAACTGAATGAAAAAAATTACCATGTTTCAACATTGGTCCCTGTTCGTTTTTGTAAAAAAACGAATTTTTTGTATATTTGTTTGTTCTCTAATACAAAATGGCGTTCAAGTGCCTACTCGGAAGTGCACACAATAGGGATGGGTCCGCTCTGTACTCACTACTACGATGTAGTACTACATTACATTGAAGTGCACACTTCGCACGTTTTGAAGTGTAGTGCACACTACAAACTACAAACACCAAAGTTATTGAAAGTATTAACTTCAAACAGTACACTTCATTTCAAAGCGAACACTACAAAGTACATACACTTCAAAGTTACCGAAAGCATGAGAAACATACTTTAAATAGTGCATTTTTTAATTTTTGGGAAGTTGATGTAGCTAAACGAAGAAATCTCTGGAAACTGTAATAACCCCCCCCCCATGATTTGAAAATGTTTTTGGAATCGAATGAAGAAATCTGTCTGGCGACCTCTTTTTTAGGTCGCCAAATTTTTATTTGGGATAAAAATACTTCACTTCATTTAAAAATTTACTAGTACTACAATTACTTCATTTCATTCACTTCATTTCGTAGTGCTACAATTACTTCACTTCAAGTAGTTTTTACTACAATTGTAGTGTACACTTTGTAGTCTTCAAACTGGTGAACGTGTGTGTGTTGTAGTCTTCATTTTGAAATGTAGTTTTTCCCTTCGCTAGCACACAAGGACAGATTACCGGCACGATTCTGAAAATAACAATGTCTGGATCTTTAAGATCTTTATCCCAACACTTAATAGACGATAATAAAAATTAAAAATGTCCAGAGCGGATTTTGTAATTCTACGATTAAAAGATGACATAAGAAAGATTGTTTCTTACAAACGTATTAATTTCTTCATCCACAGCGTCCAGATGAAATATCATGGCTAAACTTGTCATGACCGCGTTCGGCGTTACCGCGTATTCAAATCTTTCCATCTTGACATTTTTTGACAGATAACAATTTACATCACATAAAAAAATTGCAACGTCACAATAAGAATGTGTTTTTGAATATAGTTATTTAAAGATTTAAATTTCCTAAAAGAGATGACACTTTTCAACCACGGTACGGCGAAGTTTAAACCGATTATTTAAAACACGGAGTATGTGCATCCAAAATTAAAATTCAGATGCGTTTTGAATATTTAATTTGCCCGCAGAGTGCAGCGGTTGCATTTAAACCAACGCGGATGCACTTTTATCGAGACGGGTGTTGTATACGTATTTTTAGACAAGGACCAGTGATCAACTCGTCTGTGGTTCTAGCGCGTCACGCCATAATAGCCGATCACCCATCCCAGACGCTGGTCACGTGTTGACGTATAATAAAATCGGAAATTGTGATGCTTTGGGCCTGAAATGTGATCCTCAAAAGGTATTTGTAGAGTGTGACAAAAATGCTTAAATCTTATCCAAGTCCTGTGAACAGTATTGGCAATAACAAACATGAATTGCATATAATCGTAAAGGTGGGTAAGTGTCTCAGAATAGATAAAAAAGTAACCCATAACCAAGTTTTTATAATACTCCCTTTCTTTGTAAAATATGACAACAACTAAAGACGAATTAAAACATATAACATAACACTAAACTTACAGTAATTTAATATATTTCTAAAATGTCAGATGTTTTGAGCTTTGATAAGACACTTTGAAGATTTAATTCTAAAAACATTTTTCAGTCAATTTAGATTTTCGACATTCGTAGTGAAGTACCTATTATGCATACCGACGGAGTAATTCAAATTTAGAAAATATTCCGCGACGTTATCGGGCCGCCGTCATCAAACTTTTCTAATGATTCCAATTTGAAAAAAACAATAAAATTTCTAAAAATTCGTAATTATACTATAAATATTTTTTTTTAACAAAAATTTAATAGATCTTCTTGATCGTCGCCACGAATCTACTTGCCAAGTTTCAGCTCGATTGGATCACGGGAAAAGGGTCAAAAATCGATCCAAAGTTTTTGTTGACGGCAAGCAAGCAGACGCTACGAGTACACTACTTTAGACACTAATATAAAGGGAGTAAAAAAACGAGCGACCGTTACAGTAGTCGCAAATGATGTGTAACATTTATTTGACATCTCACGATTAAAAAGATCAAATTAACCTCAAAATTTAAAAAACTAACCCCTAAAAACCAAGTTTTTACTATACTCCCTTTCTCATTGAATCAGGTTTCGTGCCCACTGCATGCGTCGGGGTCATTATTCATTTGTATTGATTCCAGTTTGAAAAAAACCATTAAAATTTCGAAAAATCCAAAATTATACTTTTTTTTAAAAATAATTAATTAATTTTTTTAAACGAAAATTTATTAGATAATTTTAATTGTCGCCACGAGTCTGCCTGCAGAGTTTCAGCTCGATTGGATCACGGGAAAAGGGTTAAAAATCGATCCAAATTTTTCCGGCAGATAACAAGCCGCAGACGCTACGAGTTAAAAGAAAGGGAGTAAAAAGCTAAATATAGAAATATTTATTTGAATACTTATTCATTATCACTCACTTGCATTTTTTATCAATGATCTGCATTTTTTTCTTTTTTCACAATAATAATGTGTTTTCTTTAATGTCGTATACATTTATTAATACATTATCAACCTCCCGGAAAAGTGGGTTGTACGGAAAATGGTACCATGTGACGGCCAACTCTATCACCGCGCGCGCTCATTGGTCAAATGAAATAGCGCGCGCTTCCCCGGCGTTCAGTTTTCTGTTACGCACTTCCGTCCATTTTGAATGATTGAAAATGAGTTGATTATACAGTCGTGTAGTTGAAGACGATTTTATTGTTACGTGTATTCTGTACGCCAGCACATGATAAACAAAAAATATTTCCACAATGTATATATATGCTTACGGGACAAATACCCAGCATATTTGAAAACTGTCAGTTTCGTTTGTACCATCCACGCGCAAGTAACCATACAGGGGTAACATGTACCATAATACCCTATCATGAGTCGCAAATGTTCAATAATTTGGAGATAAGCGACAATAACGTTTGCACTTTTTTTTAACGTTAGACTTGCATCGAGTTTTGAAAATTATAATACTAGTTAAAATAAAAAATGATAAAGACCTCACGAAAAAAAAACTTCAAATTTCTGCAAGATTTTAATCGTTTTATATATAGCTGTGCTCACTGCTTCGTTATCGTGGACTTGAGTTTGAGACTATAAGAGAATCAGTGAAAAATCAATATAATCTAAACTACTCGTCCAAACAATGTTGTGTAAATGGCAATTTTTATGTTTATACAATTTCCCTGATGATAAGCAAATTTATTTTGAAAAGAGTTTAACATTACCTACTTTATTTACCCCCGATAGATTAAATTTAACTTTAAATATATATATTTTAGTCATTTTTTATCAATTTGTGAATAAACCTTGAAATACAGATAGCATTTTTAAGCTGTACAACTTTTCTACAAAAGCATTCATATATTTCTTACTGTTAAGGCAGCATTTGCGCGTTTTTTCGGCGACTTACGTCGCAAAATTGGTCTCCACGAAAAGCCCTTTTATTTTAACGGGATTATATACAGCCTATGTCCACTCTGAAAATCCATTCAAATGTTGGTGAAATTGAAAGCGTATAAGTAGTTTCAGAGATAACTTACAGACATATTACCTCTTTATAATAATTATATATATAACAAGGTTACCAAAATTAAGTGTTCCTGTGAAAATTTTCATGCAATTTTTAGTAGTACATGACGCTGTGTCTTAAGATAATAGTTTTTAATGTGTGAATGATACATGATTATGGATATATTTTTATTTATTTATTAATTAACCCCCTGTAGAGCTTTTACAATAGATAGGAATAGTGTACATTAACAGAATATATAGTTTAAAGAAAAAAATAATAACATGTAAACATAATAATGACATAAAGTGAAAAGAAAATACGTATAATACAGATACAAATATATAAAGATAAATACAATATAAAGCAAAAATCGAGTATATAAAAAGCAGAAGCATAAGAAAAACAAAATATAATAGAAATTCAAAAACAAAAAAGTAATAATGTGGAGTGAAAAAACATAGCACAAGCTTTGAAAGTCATAATATAATAAAAATATACGTACAAATCAATTATTTAAGTCCTATTCGACAAATACAAGTAATAATGGTAATAAAAATAGAATTATGAATAGTAAACTAATTAAGATCCTAAGCAGAAAAAAAACACGAATTAGAGTGCAGGCTAATGTGAAAGATGTCATTGTCACTCAATTCATTGTCATTGTCACGCGCGAAATTCAGTTGTCATTGTCACACACCGAAATGGGCAAATAGCAATGGTCGAGCCATATTTCGAGATAATTGACAGACTGTTCTAGAAAAGGTATCTATGAAACAAAAAAATGACCTAGAAGATTCTCATGTCTTGGTTCCAGAGACGTTGGGTAGACGAAAATGTCAGATTAGTGGGAGTACAATCGGTCGACCGAATAAACTGTCAGAGTCGCAGTGGCGTGCAGCGCATACAAGCAAGAAAGCTGTGCATTAGTAAAGATTCTGGCAAAAAAATATTAATTAAATAATCCTTATCTTAAGAAAAAGTTGATTTAAAATTCTAGCCGTAATTCGTCCTACGGCTAGAAGTTTTATTTCCGACTTTACTGTACCTAACTTCGTGTCAATTCTTAATTTATCTCACTTGTTTGCGCCCAACAAATTTGTTTCATAGATCTAGTCAGATTGAGAAAAAACTCCTCCTGAACCGTGTATTTTTACCTAGCTCTATGTCTGCGAGTTTTTTGTAATAGACAAGTAAATTTTTCGTGGAATAGCGGGTTTCTTCGAAAGGTCCTATGCCAAGAGAGAACTGCACGCTCTTAGAAATGATATTTTTTACAAATTCCAACCAAATTTTTTTGTGTGAATTCTATTTATCATTTTTATGGTGAATGTAAATACCATCTGTCAAATCATATTGTTTATTTACGACGACATTGCCATCGATGATATCATAAAATGTTTGATTTATTTTTGTGAAAAGACGCGTATTTCTGAAATAAGTATTATTCCCGATTTAATTAAATATAAATCGTCTTTGAAATATATTGAAAATTTTTGCTGTGTTTATCTTTATATAAAATATTTATTTATTAGGTCCTTACATATGAAATTGGCGTTTAGTATGGGAGGAACATGAAGCCGATTTTTTTTTATTATAATATATTTATTTAATCAAAGTATGTACCATTGCTATCTATGCACTTCTGCCATCTCATAGGTAGTTCATCGATCCCTTTACTAAAAAAACCATTCGGACGGGAATCAATAAAATCTTTGAAGGCGGTTTGGACTGCCCCATCGGAGTTGAATTTTTTCCTTTGCAAGAAGGTATCCAAATTTCGAAAAAAATGGTAATCTGTTGGGGCAAGGTCCGGAGAGTACGGTGGATGTCTTAGACATTCCAATTGAAGCTCCTCTAATTTGGTAGCCGTCTGTTGTGCAGTGTGTAGTCTAGCGTTATCATGAAGCAGCAGTGGCCTAGAGCGATTAACCAGCCTCGGTTGTTTAGCAGCTAGCTTTTCCATCATGGTTTGCAGTTGCTGACAATAGACATCTGCCGTAATCGTCTGGCCAGATTTAAGAAATCTGTAGTGAATAACACCAGCACTAGTCCACCAAACGCTCACAAGTAACTTTTTTGGAGTCAATTTTCGCTTGGGGCATGATTTGGCTGATTCGGCAGGGTTCAGCCATTGCGATGAGCGCTTTCGATTATCGTACAGGATCCACTTTTCATCACAGGTAATGATTCGATTTAAAATCTATTCATTATTGTGCCGGTTGAGTAATGCAACGCAGCAGTCAACGCGCGTTTGTTGATTTGCTTCACTCAATTCGTGAGGTACCCACCTTTCAAGCTTTTTCACCTTACCAATTTGCTTCAAGTGGATTAAAACAGTTTTATCACTAACACCGCAGCCTGCAGCTACCTCGGATGTGGTTTGCGATGGATCCGCTTCCACAATAGCCTTCAATTCTTCATTATCAACTTTGGTCTCCGGCCGTCCACGGGGCTTGTTCTGCAGGTCGAAATTTCCAGAACGAAAACGTTGGAACCAAAAACGCACTGTGTTTTCTTTTGCGGCACCGTCGCCATACACATCATTAATCCTTCGAGCCGTTTCTGCAGCACTGGTGCCACGGTGGAACTCGTACTCGTAAATAACGCGATATTTCAAGTTTTTCATTTTGTAAACTGAATGACGCAAAGAAAAACAATTGAGGAAAAAACAAATGAATTATAATTTTCAAAACACAAATACATGAGTAAATAGCTGTATAAATTTGGATTTGGAATTCCTAACCAAAGAGAAGATATTTGACATCAAATTTGCCAGTACGGCAAAACGACAATTTCATATGTAAGGACCTAATATTTAGAAAAATCTTGTTTGCAATACTTCTTTTTTAGTGCAGTTATTTTTGTGGATTGAAGCTACTCAAAATAGTTCATAATATACAGTTAATTTTTTTTAAAATGTATATACCCTTATAGGTATACAGGGTTATTTGGAAAACATTAATAACCTCGCAGGGCTATTATTGCTCATAATCTGCCTTGATTATGAGTCGAAAATGTTCAAGCTATTATGACCTAATATCAATAATTAAGGAGGTGTGCGACTTCAAAGTTTGCATTTTTTTTTCAATATTTCTGACTCATTTTTTGTGAAACGTTGGACTATCATTACAGTAACTTATATCGAATATGAAAAATTCTTTCCCTTTACTACAAGTCAAATAAAAAAATAAAAACCTTCGAATTCCAATTGGAATACGTTCCAATTGGAATTTTTTTCAGGATTTTAATCATTTTATTTAACTTGTATTGAAATGAATGACTTTTTCGTAATTGATATTAGTTACTATAATGATAGTCCAACGTGTTACAAAAAAATAAGTCAGAAATATTGAAAAAAAATGCAAACTTTGATGTCGCATATCTCCTTAACTATTGATATTAGGTCATAATAGCTTGAACATTTTCAACTCATAATCAAGGCAGGAGTATAGTCCTGCGATTTTATTAATGTTTTACAAATAACCATAAATACACATATATATAATATATATATATTATATATATAGATATATAGATATATATTATATATATATATATATATATATATATATATATTACGACGTGAAGTTCTGTTGCTCCCAACAGAACTCCTCGTCGCCACCAGCTTCGCTCAGTCGGAGAAGAATCGGACTCACCTTACTTCCACAATTTAAACTCAGGGTACTTCCGGTGTCGTGTACACTGCACTTCAGCTGTCTCTCCCTTTAACTTATTTTAAGTTGCAACAGTTCAATGACTAGGGTAATACAACGAAACATTATTTAGATGAAGGGGAATTTATTCAAATAAATTTTAAACAGAACTTAATAATGCCACAGAAGGTGACAATTTTTTTTATGAAGTGTTTTTGGGAATTTTACACATTGAAACCCTTTTCTTTACAATAAATTGAGGCGAAGATTTAATTTACCACGCCTCGACATCAGCGCTAGCGGCCGCGTCATACATGGAGGGAAAAGACAGTGGAACTAAATGCTTTTATACTACTTGCGGTGACGCAGCGCAGGTGTCGGGGCGTGGTATTCACATTCTGCAAATTAATGAACATCTGGGCAAAATTTCTATATCACATTTAAAACAATGAAGCTACAATAGTCTGGCACAAACACCGCTTCCGCACGTGCTTAGCAATGTTCCTTTTTTCTAAAACCGCTCGACCTGATGCACATGTTCTTGTATTTACGGAGTCAGATAACACGCAGCTCGCTCCAGGCGTGATGTGAAATTGATTATTAGAGAGAATTTGAATACCAGGCAAGTCGTGGTCTTTATTTTGCTGGCCTCGCATCTGAGGAGGATTGCTCCCTTAAGGGTCCAGAGAACAACCCCACCCCGAGGCTTTGGGCGGCCGATGCAGATGATTACCGGAACATCACCTCTGCAGCTGCCCCCCAGGCGTTGCAATGGATTCACCTTTCACTCCATGCTGCGTCACCTGGCCATGGCGCGAAGCGCTCCCGTGGAAAAACCCTCTATTAAGACGAAAGACATTATTAACAACCAATCATGTAATTTCACATGTTATCTTTATGCCACTTCAAATTGCGTCTCTCGGAATGAGCTTACCTATTAACACGAGGGTTCACAGAAAGGTTCACATCTCGCGTGCTGAAGTGTCAGATTCCGAATCGCCATTTTGTAATCTCGTCCCCGCCGTTCGCGACCGCTGTGAAACTATCTGCAGTAGACCAAAGACATTATTTTGTTCCATAGAATATTTGTGGTACCTACGCGGTCAGAAATCAATTTTTGGTGCAGATCGTTGGTGCGGGGATCGATAAATTCATTTTTTCAGAGGTTTCGCGAAGAGGTGTGACGAACAAAGGTTAAATAATATATATATATATATATACTATCATGTATTATATATAATATATATATATATATATATATATATATATATATATATATATACTAGATATTCATTAAACGGCGTAACACAGGTTAAGGAATACAATAAAAATAAATTTGTGGGGGAAAACAAATATTACATTTTTTCGCAAAGCCTCTAATTAAAATCAATGTTTCCATTTAATCAAGGTGGGGATGGATAGGATGTCTAGAAAAGAAATATGGCATATTTTTTCCGTCGGGAATATGTATGCAAAATTTGGTTCCAGTCGGTGAAACGGTGTAGATTTGTACAGAAAATATATCTGGGGGAGGGGATGGATTGGAGGGGAAGGGAAAAATTCGCCTTTATTACCCGACTGGCTAATTGGCAAATTTTGAGTCCAATCGGTCAAAAGGGGGGGGGGGATAAAGATTGCATCTAAAATACATTCAGAGGCACCCGCACCCCTTCCCTCACCTCTTTCTTATCTCCGTCCTCTCTTTTTCTCTTCCCATTCTCTCCCGCTCCTTCTTCCTCTTCTCGCTTTAGCCGCTTGGTACACACCCCCCTATATCCATAAGTCGGTTCGTTGACCTTTGATCGTGGAGTACTATAACTTTCCCCAAGATCACACTCACTGACCTGCTGACAGTAAATAACTAGCGAGTATCATTCCTCTCACTGATGGTCAGAAGTTTAAATACAGCAAAAGGATGCATCTTTTATTGATAACCCTTTTAGACGTAGTCCCTTATTTATTTACACATCGCCTTTTCCCCTCTATAGCTATTTCAATCCCCTACCTAGTATTTGGTCACCGACTGATCTTCCACTCTTTATCGGTTCCGGCGTGCCTTGCATATCGAGAGTTACTCATCCGCTGGAAGAGTACAGTTACTTCTCTACTAAAGGTGTAACTTGGGGTCCCTTTATGCAGGAATTAATTTTTCCAAATTTGATTTTTTTTTTTCTCCTTTCTTTTTTCTTTTGATAGGTGAAAGTACAGATTTGCGTCGAAAATATATCAGAGGGAGGGAAATATCACCTGTGTTACCCACCGAGTCCTAATGAATAAGTTTTATAATTTTGAGTCCGATCGGTCAAACGGTACAGATTTGCATCGAAAATATATCAGGGGGAGGGGATGAACTAAAAAAATAGGGAATGAAATGCCGCCTATGTTACCCGCCAGATCCTAAAGCATACGTATGCAAATTTGAATGGATTCGGACAAACAGTGTAGATTTATATAGAGAACAGACAGACAGACAGACATACATTGAGTTTTATAGATATTTTTAAATTATAAAAAGTACGAATAAATCACACTTCATCAAAAATTAATTAAGTTTTACTAAAAATAATATATGTGGTATTTCAATATTTTCTATTAAATGGATTGAGAATTCGAGCCTCATCGATCTAATTCTACGCAAAGGTTTTTAAGTAAGAAACAATTAAAATAATGTCACATGAAGACACGTCAGTATGTACATAAAATTTGGCCTTATTTTCTCTACGGTTATTCGATCTTTGTTAGTAAAGCTTTCTTTCTGCATCAAAAGGTTCGGGTTCGAGTTTCTCTATTGATTATTTAGGTTTATTTTTTTCAATTCAATTAATCTACACGTTTTGCAAAGAATTAAATTACATCGGCTTACAGTTAATGGTAAGGTATGACTAATATTATATAATGAAATAAAAAATGGTTCAGTTCATTTTAATAAGATAGTTTTTATTCTTTAATAGTACTACAATGAAAGTTTTATGTTTCTTTCAAAATTTATGTTTATTTATTTAAGTTGTCACAGGTATAATATATTCTTAAAAAAATAACAACTTTAATAATATAATTGATAACTCACATTGTACTATTATTAAATGACTATCTATATCCTGTAAAAATGAAAAATTATTTAATGTTTGAATTTCATATTTTAATTTATTAGTTATTTGATAAAGGTACCTACATTGATTAGTCAAAAAGAAAAAATGCAAAATCAATTCAAAATGTATTTTTTTTTTACACATATACATAACATTTTAAATGAAATCACCTTTTCTGTTAATCCAAATAATCTATGAATTCTTATTTCTCTACTAATTCTGTGTCAGTTTTTCACAAAATGCCAGTAAAAATTAAAATTTCACCATAAATAAAATTATCGCGAAATCATACTTTTCATTTTTTTTGACGTGTAAACAACCAAATTATAAAATATAATATGAAATAATTTGGTAACTTTTCCGAAATATAGCAACTAGAATTATTGATATTCATATAATGTAACATTGTCCGTCAATAACGTAACAAAATCTATCATAAACGCTACCATGGTTCTACGCTACGCTACGTATGGTGGATGACGCTATTTCCACAGCCGCGCAGATTTTGCGATAATTATATCTATTGCGAAAGAAACATTTTAAATGGTATTTTGCAAAAAAGTGAAGCAAACGAAATCTGAATAAATTTACCGTTGTTGGTTATAAATGAGTCATTACGTAACTTCTCATGATTGCCAGTTAATACATCCGTGTCACCAGTGCTTTCAAAAAGAACATGCTCCATCCCGGTAATTGCAACGCATCGCTTCCATTAGCTTTCATTCTCCAAGTGTCTGGTAAATACAACTCATCTGTTCTAAAAGCCTCCACAGAGCCCGTCGATTTTCCAGTAACCTACACGTTTACCTGTTAGTTTCTAATATATATATTTCATATTTATTAATTTTTTGATACATATTACATTATACATATGCCAAACTGCACAGCAGTTTTACGGCATCGATGAAGTCAAAACATTTTAAATTGATTGCAGGTAAGTTGTGCATCATAAAAATTTAACCGTCATACAAATACTTCAAACTTTAAACTCCTTTACTGCATTAAGTACTTATAAGACGGAGGTTGAAATTAATAATATTGTCATTGGTCGTGGCTTTGGGAGACAAATGAAAATACAGAAAATTAATATTTGATTTATTAATTATTCATTAATTATTTTAATAAAAACACGAACACTTGTCTCGAAATCACTAATTTGGCATTTATTACTTGTCTATGAACACTTTATTGTCGCTGGGAATACTTTATTTACAACTTGCTAGAACATTACATTTGATGATCACAATAAGTAATCGCACTTATTTAAATAGTTGTGTAAGGCGAAAGAAAAAGAGATTATATTGTGCCAAGAATCTTTAATAAATTAGATAAAAAATTCTTTGAGATGATGCAAGAAAAAAAACCTCCATTGGCTTCAAAAAAGTACAAGCTAAAAGAATATATATTAAAGCTATGTACCTAATCTTACATTAATTTATAATTATATATCATGTATCACTTGTAAAAAAACATGCTGTACTCCATAATGACCTACTATCTTCATTATAAAATAAAAATTATTGTCAAATATTGAAGGCAACCATGCCGTAAAACTGCTGTGCAGTTTGGCATATGTTGAATGTAATAAATATCAAAAAAATTAATAAAGATATAAAAAAAAAATCACCATTTAGGTACTTCGCTCGATTATTTCTACTACTGGCCACCCCGACTGATATCGCATCGATAGAAGTGTCAAAATGAACTCATTCTGCTAATGATACTCAATATGCTGTCGATCCCACTTTATATATGCAGTACGTTGGGTTTTCGAACTCTCGAGAAGTTTAATTTATTTTCTAGTGTCTTCGATCTTATTGTCATCGCGATTCATTCAGACATTCATTCATTCGCGATCATACTGCGAGGGATTCTGTATGTAATCTCTTTTACCATCTGGTATCTGGTAACAGTTTCAACAGTCGAGGATAAAAATTAAATTCACTAAAATTTTTTTTTTCAAACTTTAAAACATACGCCAAAAGTTTAATAAATCGTTAAAGCTTATATATCATTCGGAAAAAAAATTCTGCTTTAAAATATATGGTTTTTCAGCTAAGATAAAAAAGATCTTCTGATTTTGGTGATACGGTCCTTATGGTGACTGTGGGAGAGGACAAAATTTGCACCACTGGACTTCTGGACTTCTTAGCCCGCTAAATTCACCATCTTTCAAAGAAAATGTGAAGCAGTAATTGACGTTGATGGCGACTTATGTTTTTGACTGATTTTTGTTTTTGGTTGTTACAATATAATATAAAGAAGCTGCTTAAAATTATGTGACAACCTAATATTATAAATGTGTATGTTATTTTATTATATATAATATTACGAGATATTACAAAAATTTATTACAACAATTTAATAATACGTCTGTGGTTTCCGTTTTCAGGGTTCAGCTATAGAACCTTAAACGATAATAAACGGTTGTAAAATAGAACAAGATAATATTCAAATATTGACTGAGACGACCATAATTACGCTCATTTGAATTCTAAATGGCCGGATGAGGATTCAAAAACGTTTAGATGTCGCTATCTACTTCCGTAGCCGATTTTATAGGTCTTTTGGGAATAATATACCCTGGATATTTTTCTCGCGCCATAATCTCAGCAGTTATCTCGAGACGCTTAAGTCAAAGGAGGTTTATCTCATAAAGCAACAAAGCCCTGAATGGTGCACAGCCGACTAAAGTGACGAGCAAGTGAAGCACCCACTCTGCAACATGACACAGATCTTTGTTCCCGCTTCCCTTAGGTCCATAGCGAGGCAGCTGCTTAATGACCCTGTACACGTTTAA